>JAJGQD010000202.1:0-13565 GCA_020882685.1 Aphelinus atriplicis
TGAAATATTCCAGAAATATTCCATGCTCTGTGGGCAATGGTTGATGACAGAGTTGCCAGATTGGGCGATTTCTTGTCAAATTATTCAACGCGGAATTGCGGATTTTTTCGATTTTTAACGATTTCAAATCGTGGATTTTGATTTTTGAGATTCCAAATGGAGCCTCTAAGAATGCCTACCGGAATTATGAAATGATACTGGATTTTGTACGAGTGGATAGCGTCGAACTATTGGATTCATTAGCAAAATAAAAAGAAAACTTTGAATAAAAAATCGTTTACCCCTCCCGTCTGATTTTAGAATATGGAATACGATTTTTTTTTCAAAAGATCATCTCTAACACAATTGTAATCATTATATTTTGAAACTGAACAATATTCATCTTGACAAGTCTGGGAGTTGTATGGCGGTTGTCTGGGACTTGCAAGGCAGTTATATGGCAGTTACATGAAAGATATATCGCAGTCGTATGTCCGTCACATGACAGTTGTATGACTGTTATATGGCAGTTGTATGGCGATTGTATGGCGATTGTATGGCAGTTGTATGGCGATTGTATGGCGATTGTATGGCAGTTGTATGACGATTGTATGGCAGTTGTATGGCGAATATATGGCAGTTATGTGGCAGTTTTATCGCATGGGTCTGGCGATTGTATGGCAGTTGTATGGCGATTGTATGGCAGTTTTATGGCATGGGTCTGGCGATTATATGGCAGTTGTATGGCGATTGTATAGCGATTGTATGGCAGTTGTATGGCGATTGTATGGCGATTGTATGGCAGTTGTATGGCAGTTGTATGGCAGTTGTATGGAAGTTGTCCGGCGATTGTATGGCAGTTGTATAGCGATTGTATGGCAGTTGTATAGCGATTGTATGGCAGTTGTATGGCGATTGTATGGCGATTATATGGCAGTTGTTTGGCAGTTGTATGGCAATTGTATGGCAGTTGTATGGCGATTGTATGGCAGTTGTATGGCGATTGTATGGCAGTTGTGTGGAAGTTGTATGGCGATTGTATGGCAGTTGTATGGCGATTATATGGCAGTTGTTTGGCAGTTGTATGGCAATTGTATGGCAGTTATGTGGCAGTTTTATGTATGAATTCTTCAAAATGTACCTAAGTAGTTATCCAGCGTCAGCAGATCCCGCGTCGATTCTCTCAACAGAGTTGCGTCATTTATGAGGATGTTTAGAAATCCGCAGTTGTTAGCCAATGGTTGATGACAGAGTTGCCAGATTGGGCGATTTCTTGTCAAATTATTTATCGCGGAATTGCGGATTTTCTCGATTTTTAACGATTTCAAATCGTCGATTTTGATTTTTGAGAATTCAAATGGAGCCTCTAAGAATGCCTACCGGAATTATGAAATGATACTGGATTTTGTACGAGTGGATAGCGTTGAACTATTGGATTCATTAGCAAAATAAAAAGAAAACCTGTGATTTTTCTTCTGCTTATAGTAATTGTTCGCTCGTGAATAAATGGATGAACTTTCTCCTGTTGAGTTTTTGGAGAAAGTTGATGCATGTAATTAATTATGTGTATTTTTTGTCGAATTTAAATAAAAAATCGTTGACCCCTCCCGTCCGATTTTAGAATATGGAATACGATTTTGTTTCCAAAAGATCATCTCTAACCCAATTGTAATCATTATATTTCGAAACTGAGCAATATTCATCTTGACAAGTCTGGGAGTTATATGGCGGTTGTCTGGGACTTGCAAGGCAGTTATGTGGCAGTTGCATGAAAGATATATCGCAGTCGTATGTCCGTCACATGACAGTTGTATGGCAGTTATATGGCAGTTGTATGGCGATTGTATGGCGATTGTATTTGTAATGTTCTTCTTCTTCTTTATCGCTATTGGCCGTGGGCTCCATCTAGGAGCTCCGAGTTGCCACAGTTCAAATGTAATGCTCACAGCGGAGCGTGATTTTTTGTTTGTTTTGTCCCTATAGTTGCAATGCAATGCATTACAACTGGCCCTACAGTTTTAGGTGGGTTCCGAACCACCGAGCCGCGGTGTGAATTTCAATGCACATGAAAAAATCAAAGGTGCACGCCGGGATTCGAATCCAGACCCTCTAGGCGAGAGTCAGGAGTCTTATCCACGGAGCCACCGCGGCTCTCGAGGGATCATAATGGGATATTCAGGTCCTGGTGGCACAATTAGGCTATTCCATCACGTGACCAGCAGACGGTGCGAACCCAAGCTGGGGGTACAACAATCCATAAGAGAGCATGGGAAAATTTCTGTAAATAATTTTTTTGCCGTAAAAAAGCCGTGAATTTGAAAAATACGCCCCAACTCGAGAACCTTGAGGCACCAGGTTTAATGCAAAAATTATTTGTGCGAGTTTAGAAGTCGGATCTTTCTGTAAATCGAAGATAAAATGAGCAGTCCGCACGTTCCTCAACGTTCCGTCCAGTCAGCTGATAGAAAAATCAGTTTTCTAGATATTTACAATAAATAAAAAAGTTTATAGTGATTGTAAGTTACTTATCATTTATAATAAACGTTTTCAGAGTGATACACATCAATCATCATGTTATTTATTGTTAATAATTTTCCAAATTATTTTGATAATAATTATTTAAAAAAAATATTTTTTACATCTAAAATAATTATTATAATTAATGTGTAACTTACAATCACTCTAAACTTTTTTATTTATTGTTAATATCTATAAAACAAATGTTTCTTTAATGGTAGTTATGCGTTATTATCAGGAATATTTTCTTTCACATTTGGTTCTATCATAATTTGTGAAGATTGATTTGAAATTCCCTGGCAAATTGAAACAAATTTTTTTCTGTGGTCCTACTAGTTTAGACCTGACACAAGATCCTTTGAGAATGGAAGCCACACTACTGATTCGAGATGATACAACAGACATCTGAAAATTTATAAATCATATGGGATTCAATTTCTCCAAAATAGCATGTTGAAAATATTGGAAACGAAACTTACATGAATTTTTCTTTCCCTTAGCAACGGTTGCTAAGGAGCTAATTGGGAAGATTTTGTGTCCTTTGCCGTCGAAAATGATGGAAATAGGTCATAAATTAATGATTTCCAACCTTCGTAACTGTTGCTAGGGACGTAAACAACCATTGTTATGGAGCAAATACAACAATTCAGTGTCCTTGGCCATCGAGTGTGACTTAAAACTGATTTTCCGGCTTGCCCCAATGAGCACTCATAAGGATTTGTGAGAAAACACGTTAGGAACGGTTGCTAGGGAAATAACCAACTGATTTTGCTGAAAATTTAACTCGGACTAGATCTTGTCACAACTAACCGGTGTGCAAAATTTCAAGTCGATCGGATCATCCTTCCGAAGTTATCGTGGACGAAAGAAACGAAAAAAATAGACACCTTAACAACGGTTGCTAAGGAAATAAACAACGGATTTCGCTGAAAATTGAACTCGCCCGAGATTTTGCCGCGATTAACCTGTGTGCAAAATTTCAAGACGATCGGACCATTCCTTCGAGAGTTATCGTGGACGAGAAAAAAAACGGGACGCACACACACACACACCTACATACACACACACACATACATACATACAGACACTTTTGAATTTCCATGTTTTTCGACCCGTAGATCACGAAAATCGAGGTCCCGAGGTCTGATTCGTTGGGTCGATTTTTGCCCCATTACAAAGCTTTCTCTTTGAGAAAGCAAAAGGGGCCAACTCGCCGTCCGTGCAAGAAGGGGCCAACTCGCCGTCCGTGCAAAAAGAGGCCAACTCAGGCGAGTATTGAATTTCAGATAAAATTCAGTTCACGACTCTCTTGAGAAGTCTTATGCACGCTATGTGATAGCCGTAGTACGTCTCTTTCAATAAATAGGTGATTTTCACGTAATTTACATGTCATCTGAATGTAATATGTCAAGTTAACTATTCACATTAAACGGCTTTTGCCTCGATGGTTTCTTCTAGAAATTGGTATATATATGTTTTTGAGGTCGCTCATAATGAATGCGGCCTCAAATTCTAAAAATTCAAAATAGAGCCTCCAAGATCACGACAAAAAATTGAAAAAAAAATGAATTTTGTTAGAAATTGGTACACATGGGTTTTTGAGGTCGCTGATCACGAATCCGGCGTCAGATTTTGAAAATTCAAATAAGATCAAGCCTCTAAGATCATCTGACAAAAGTTTGGAAAAAAATTGAATTTTGTTGAAAATTGGTACACATGGGTTTTCGAGGTCGCTGATCACGAATCCGGCCTCAGATTTTGAAAATTCAAATTGGAGCCTCTAAGATCACCTGACAAAATTTTGGAAAAAAACTGAATTTTGCTGAAGATTGGTGTACATGGGTTTCTGAGGTCGCTGATCACGAATCCGGCCTCAAATTTGAAAATACAAATTAGAGTCTCTAAGATCACCTGAAAAAAATTTGGAAAAAAATTGAATTTCGTTGAAAATTGGTATATATGGGTGATTCTCCGTCAAGTGAGAGATAGAAAATGAAAAAAAATTCTGAAATTTTTTTTATGAATTCTAGAATACTCCATCATGTCCTCTGAATTTTTTCTGATTTTTTTAGACCATATGTCCCATCCTGACAGAGGCTCAAAGTGGTGGAGTTTGCAATATTAGACATTTTTTCAAGACCTTTGACCTCAATTTTGAGCTATCTAGAGATGTTTTGGAGCAAAATCTCAAGAGAATTTTTTTACTGGAAAAATGCCAATTTTTTCAGAAAAATTGGTTCCAGAGTCATTGGTAAACATATAGCTATCACTTTACTCATTTCCAGGCTCAAAACTGATCAAAAAGTGGTTTTGATCACCCGCAGCTTAATGTGATATATACCAAAAGAAAGCTTATCTTATTACCAAAATGTCCTGACTAGTCGCAGAGTGCTGCATTTGATCTATTTTTTGTAATCAACCAATACATTATGTGAAAAACGGAATTATTCTAATAATGGGTGACCGCATACGCCACTTATAGTACTGCAACTTCAGACCCGAATTCGTAAATGACCGAGCGATGACGGTATAACACGCTGGTTTTAGGCTCATTCGATACGTTTTACTTTCAATATTTAATCCCAAGTGGAATTTTTGATGTAAAATTGGGGGGCGATATAAATAAACAATAAAAACATGCAAAATTCGACGATTTTTCCCGTTTTCCTCAATTATCTCGGAAAATTTGCACTAAATCGTATCAACACCTCTATACTTTTTTGTAGATCTTTGCATGTTCTCTAAATTTGATCTCTACAAATTTTTTGAGAAAACGTTCCTATTCCGAGTAATAAGCAGAAAAAAAAGTGAAAAAAGATTTTTATTTGTTTTTTCCATTTTTTTGCAAAAATCAGACAAAAATTACTCCACTTCATTGTAGATCATGATAAAATCTATAAATTATGTATCTATCAATTTTTTGTCATAACCCTCCTATTCCGAGAAATAAGCAAAAAAGGGAGAAAAAACTGATTCTTTATTAAAAGCCACTCAAACTCAAGTAGAATCTAGAGCTGATAACACCAAAGTAACTATCGGATTTATGAGCAAATCAGAAAAGAAATCACCCGCGTTGTGTCTTTTGTCAATTGCAATTGTTCATGCGGAATTATTTAAACAAATTTTCAGGAAATTGCTTATTCTGGAGAATTGAGTACACCAAACGGTTCTACGTAAAAAATCAAAGAAAAAATGTATGGAGCACTTTTTTGTAGTAGTTGAATTTGTTTGTGTGAAATCGTTATAAACAATTTGACCTCATCAAATTCCTGATTTGCCAGTCAGCTGAGTAGTCAAGAGCAGTGCGCAGAAGTAGTGTGTAGCAGTAATTCAGACTTATACAGCGCGCATTTTCAAATTTGCATATCTAATTTATTGGAATATGAACGTTTTTCAACAAAAACATGATAAATAAATTTGCAGAACTCTTAAAAATTCTATAAATGAGTATTCAAGTTTATTTTCATCTGAGTCCATACTATCTGCGAAAAAGGGTGATAAAAAGAATTTTTTCGGGAATCCATTTGTTTATAACGATTTTACACTAACAAATCGGAATCTTACCGAAAAATGTTCCATATATTTTTGCTTTGATTTTTTACGTTGAACCGTTTGGTGTACTCAATTCTCCAGAATAAGCAATTTCCTGAAAATTTGTTCAAATAATTCCACATGAACAATTGCAACTGACAAAAGACACAACGCGGGTGATTTCTTTTTTGATTTACTCATAAATCCGATAGTTACTTTGGTGTTATCTGCTCTAGATTCTACTCGAGTTTTAGTGGCTTTTAATAAAGAATCATTTTTTTCTCCCTTTTTTGCTTATTTCTCGAAATAGGGGGGTTATGAAAAAAATTGGTAGAGACATAATATATAGATTTTATCATGATCTACAATGAAGTGGAGTAATTTTTGTCTGATTTTTGCAAAAAAATGGAAAAAACAAATAAAAATCTTTTTTCACTTTTTTTTCTGCTTATTACTCGGAATAGGAACGTTTTCTCAAAAAATTTGTGAAGATCAAATTTGGAGAACATGCAAAGATCTACAAAAAAGTATAGAAGTGTTGATACGATTTAGTGCAAATTTTCCGAGATAATTGAGGAAAACGGGAAAAATCGTCGAATTTTGCATGTTTTTATTGTTTATTTATATCGCCCCCCAATTTTACAACAAAAATTCCACTTGGGATTTAATATTGAAGGTAAAACCTATCGAATGAGCCCAAAACCAGCGTGTTATACCGTCATCGCTCGGTCATTCGTTAAAATGACACGTTTTCGACCTGAAGTTGCAGTACTATTATATGTGAATTAAATTTATTGAAAAAACACGGTTCACAACTTCTCACTCTGGGCTTGGATAATAAAGTAGTAACAATTTGTATCCCAGTACAAGTGCCACGAAACAATCAAATTATATGAGAAAACCAGAGTAACAAGCATACTTATAAGTGGCGTACGCGGTCACCAATTTTTAGAATATTTTCGTTAATTCTCATAATGTACTGGTTGATTATAAAAAATATATCAAATGCAGCACTCTGCGACTAGTCAGGACATTTTGGTAATAAAATAAGCTTTCTTTTGGTATGTATCACATTATGCTGCGGGTGATCAAAACCACTTTTTGCCATCAAGCCTGGAAATAAGTAAAGTGATAGCTATATGTTCACCAATGACCCTGGAACCAATTTTTCTAAAAAAAATTGGCATTTTTCCAGTAAAAAAGTTCTCTTGAGTTTTTGCTCCAAAACATCTCTAGATAGCTCAAAATTGAGGTCAAAGGTCCTGAATAAATGTCTAATATTGCAAACTCCACCACTTTGAGCCTCTGTCAGGATGGGACATATGGTCTAAAAATTCTGAAAAAATTCAGAGGACATGATGGAGTCTTCTAGAATTCATAAAAAAAATTTCAGAATTAGTATAATCTTCAATACTTGTATCACAGGTTATGCTGTTACGCAAATAGAGTTTCATGTTATTTCACTCTAACCACTGTATATTAACTTTCTAGTTCTCATTTGTTCCGTTTTTTCAAGGGAACTTGTAGATCAAATATATGAATATAATTTTAATTGGGAATATACACACAAATGCATGCATTAACTCTAAACGCGCAAAAACTAGAAGAAATGTAATCACACTTAAAACTGTTTTTTCTATAAAGTCAAATATGAGATAGCTTTTTATTTGTTAACCTTCTAAGAGGATGTTTCCTCGTTACGGTCGACGATGTTGAAAATTTAGGCTTATTTCAATCTGAAGCTTTATGTGTAATTAGTAACCTTAAAAACCCATGTATACCAAGTTTCATTAGATTTCATTATCTTTCCAAATTTTTGGACGGCAATCTTGCAGGCTCAATCTAATTTGAATTTCAAAAATCTGAGGCCGGATTCATAATCAGCGATCTTAGAAACCCATGTATACCAAGTTTTATTCAAATCCAGTATCTTTTCAAATTTTCATGTATACCAATTTTCAACAAAATTCAATTTTTTTCCAAATTTTTGTCTGGTGATCTTAGAGGCTTGATCTAATTTGAATTTTTGAAATCCGAGGCCGGATTCGTAATCAGTGACTTCGAAAACCCATGTATACCAATTTTCAACAAAATTCGATTTTTTTCTAAATTTTTGTCAGGTGATCTTAGAGGCTTGATCTAATTTGAAATTTTTGAATTTAAGGCCGGATTCGTAATCAGCGACATCAAAAACCCGTATAAATCAATTTTCATGAAAATCCAGTATATTTTCGAATTTTTGGCCTGTAATCTTAGAGGCTCTAATTGAACATTTGAAAATCAAAGGCCGGATTCGTAATCAGCGACCTCAGAAACCCATGTACACCAATCTTCAGCAAAATTCAGTTTTTTTCCAAAATTTTGTCAGGTGATCTTAGAGGCTCCAATTTGAATTTTCAAAATCTGAGGCCGGATCCATTATGAGCGACCTCAAAAACATATATGTATACCAATTTCTACAAAAAACCATCGATGGTTAACTTGACATATTACATTCAGATGACATGTAAATTACGTGAAAATCACCTATTCATTGAAAGAGACGTACTACGGCTATCACATAGCGTACCTAAGACTTCTCAAGAGAGTCATGAACTGAATTTTATCTGAAATTCAAAACTCGCCTGAGTTGGCCCCTTTTTGCACGGAGTTGGCCCCTTTTTGCCCGGTCAGCGAGTTGGCCCCTTTTTCTACGGGACGCTGAGTTGGCCCCTTTTTGCTCGGAGGCGACGATCATATATTGCTCGGAGGAGACGACGATACATTGATAGAATAGATGTAAGATTTGCTGACACTAGAAAACTACATAGGTACATGATGAAAAATTCATTCATACAACTGCCATATAATCGCCAGACCCATATGGCATCTGCCATAAAACTGCCGCATAACTGTTATACAACTGCCATATGACTGCGGTACGACTGCCATACAATTGCCATACAACTGCGATTTTACTGCCATATAACTGCCATACAACTGTCATATGACTGACATACGACTGCGATATAACTGTCATGCAACTGCCATATAACTGCCATACAACTGTCATATAAATGCCATACAACCGTCATACAACTGCCATACAACTGCCATACAATCGCCATACAACTGCCATACAACTGTCATGTGACGGACATATGACTGCGATATATCTTTCATGCAACTGCCATATAACTGCCTTGCAAGTCCCAGACAACCGCCATACAACTCCCAGACTTGTCAAGATGAATATTGCTCAGTTTCAAAATATAATATAATGTTTACAATGGAGTTAGAAATGATCTTTCGAAAAAAAAATCGTATCCCATTTTCTAAAATCGGAGGGGGGGGGTCAACGATTTTATCTAGATTCGTCAAAAAATACACATAATCGATTACGTGCATGAACTTTCTCTAAAAACTCTACAGGAAAAAGTTATTCCATTTGTTCACGAGCGAACAATTACCGTTGGCAAAAGAAAATTCACGTTTTTTTTTCTAATTTTGCCTATGAATTTAATGGTTTGACGCTATCTACTCGTACAAAATCCAGTATCTTTTCAAAATTCCAGTAGGCAATCTTAGAGGCTCCAATTTGAATTTTGAAAATCCGAGGTCGGATTCGGAGACAGCGACCTCAAAAACTCATGTTCACAAATTTCCCAGGCGACGAAATTCTCTTGCGCTCAAAATGAGCTCAAAACGAGTCTAAGCTATGTGGATTACAAGAAAATCACCTAACAGATGCGCTTCAGAAGACCAGCCTGATCCTCAAATGTTCATTTTTTTTGTTCCATGAATATTCAAAAGAAACGACTTCTCGATCAATTTAATTTCATATGAAATTAAAAACTCGCCTGAGCTGGTCCCTTTTTACACAGACTGCAAGTTGACCCTCTTTACACGGACTGCGAGTTGGCCCATTTTCACATGGACTGCGAGTTGGCCACTTTTTTAACGGGACGCTGAGTTGGCCTCTTCTTGCTTGGAGGCGACGAATTTTGATGAGAAATTTTTCGAATTTGAACAGATTATTTGCCGGGAAACTGACGTCGAATGCCATATAACTGCTAGACAACAGCTACAACTTTCTCCAATTTTTTTTAACAATGTTCCAGTGGTAGGAATCATCGACAGAATTGACCATTTCATATTGAGAAACCAATGTACACCCTAGTATTTTTAAAGTGCTGTCGATTATCTTTTTTACGAAACAGGGTTTTTGGAGGCTAATTCTATCGTACTAGTTTCGCGGGCTATACTGGGGTGATTCTCCTTCTGCTGTCACTGGCGAATCATATGGTTATGTTTCCCTTGCGCACTTCTGTAAACACAACATAGCGCGTAGTTTCCGAAAAATCCCTAGCGTACTCTAACCAAACTCGCATGATCGTCATCGACTGAACTGAAATTGCCTCGGTCGAGCGAAATGTCACAAGTATCCAACTAATGTGAGCCTTATACAGAACTAACATTTTTTCAAAGTATACCTTAAAGCAATTGTTGCACGAACTGTTATCAAATGTCAATGCACTCCAGATCGTACTGAAATCAAAAATCCATGTCAAGTAGTTACATACATTTCAAATACATCTACCAATGTTGAGATAGGAAGTACTAAAATCACAATTCTATGTCAAGTAGTACCACTTTGTAAGGGTTCAGTATTAAATTCATAATAATTTGAAATCAAATAAAATACTCCATAATCAAAATTATCTTTCTCATAGTACAGCTGACGTTATTCTACTAGATTCTCAAATGGAATCTCATGAATGGAACTTTTACATTACAATTCTTAACGTTTGAATGTTACAATTGTACATCATGATATTATTTTCACTCTTCAATTGAAATGTATTTATTTTGTTTCACTTCTTATTTCCATTTTTTTTAGTCAATGGATTGTTTCACTTCTTATTTCCATTTTTTTTAGTCAATGGAATTAACAAATACATACTTGCCACGGGCCCGTTTTTCACAGATTCTCGATGGGCAGTGTATTTGTTTTTTAATTTCACATTACATACAAACAAAAGTTAACCCTCTATCCTGAAGATGTTATTTTGTATATGTTAACTTACAAAATATATAAAAAATCTGTATACCGCGTTTTCTCGCTCAAAGTATTTTGCTATTATCACTATCTAGTATTATATTACTATTTACGCAAGTTTCGATAGATCTCATTGTTTTTTCATGAGAGTTTTTTCATTTGCATTTTTGCTTTTTTTTTAAAAGATAATATTCAGTTACTCAAATGATGTTCTAGATGTTCTTCCTTAGAAGTGAGATTACACAATGTAAACGATGAACATAGAACTAAAGATTTTACCAGACATGTTTGAAGGATGGAAATTCTTTATTACTTTTGTTACTTGCGGAAAGGTAGATTCAAGAAGCATTGAGCATCAAACGTTATCCAAAATTTTCATGCTTTACTTTCCGTGTTTGATCAGCATTTTGTATATTACAAGCAGTGGTTAGTTTTCTTACATGGAATGATGTATCTAAGAATCGTATCGTAGGTGGAATTTCATCGGAATCTGTGAAAAACGGGCCCGTGGCAAGAAAAAATGTTAGTTCTGTATAAGGCTCACATTAGTTGGATACTTGTCAGTTGATGCTAGATTTCGCTACTTTCTCATGTCATTATTGAAAAAATGGACTGGAATATATATAACGATAGCGTTTTGGTAAATATGTCTATTGAAGTGGTAGATCTGTATTTCCAAAAAATATATTAGATTTGAATCATATTAATCTTACATGCATTTGGATGGACTGAGATTAAACAGACATTTCCAAATTTCTTTTTGCATCAAAAAATTTATTCTCCTAAGAATTTATTCAATAATATCTTATATGCATTTGAATGGACTGAAATTGACGAGACATTTTCAAATTTCTTCCTACTTAAAGAAATTGAGTAGAATTAAAGTTTATCCAACAGCGAACCAACGGATACGGAACATACTTGTCGTACACGTATACCTTTTTTAAAGGTCTATTTTTTACTGTGAAAAAGAAAAATTGCTCGAGGAGTATTTTATTTGATTTCAACCATTTAGATTTTTACTCAACATACAATTGATTGTGAATGTAACAGGTGGCGCGTCAGCGCCACCGACGATTTGCAAAAATATATGTTTAACTGTAGGATGCTTGGCATTCGATTTTAGATTTCATTACTTTCTTGAGTCATAATTGACAAAATGAACTGAAATATATAACGATAGTGTGCGAGTAAAAATGTCTATTGAAGTCATACATCTGTAATTGGGACGAATACGCTAGTTTTTTTATCGTAGGAAATCGAAAAAACGTGCAAAATTAATTAGGTCATATTTTTTGTTTTTTGATCCAATCAAAATTCGAAATAATATGAGGAGATGAAATTCGTGTTATTAGTAACGAAAAAACTAGATGTTGTGAGAAATTCGTCAACCCTTTTCAAAATAACATATTAGATTTAAATAATATGATCTTACATATATTTGATTTCGTATTTGTGAATATGCGTATATCATATTCATAAATACGTATTTATGAATTATTTTACTATACTTGATACTTAATATTACTTTGTATGAAATTAATCAGTTTGAAATCCGTAACAGAGAAACATGAAGCAGAAAGAAGGCTTCATATTCTGTAATTATTATCTTAGATGCATTGAAATAGAATAAGATTGAGAAGACATCTTGCAATTTTTACCCACTCAAAAAAATTTAGTCGCTTAGGCATTTATTCAACAACGAACCCCAGAATACGGAACATACTAGTCGGCAACGTGGACCTTTTTCAAAGGTAAATTTTTAATCATGAAAAAGAAATCTGCTTTTAAAAAAGGTATACGTGTACGACAAGTATGTTCCGTATCCGTTGGTTCGCTGTTGGATAAACTTTAATTCTACTCAATTTCTTTAAGTAGGAAGAAATTTGAAAATGTCTCGTCAATTTCAGTCCATTCAAATGCATATAAGATATTATTGAATAAATTCTTAGGAGAATAAATTTTTTGATGCAAAAAGAAATTTGGAAATGTCTGTTTAATCTCAGTCCATCCAAATGCATGTAAGATTAATATGATTCAAATCTAATATATTTTTTGGAAATACAGATCTACCACTTCAATAGACATATTTACCAAAACGCTATCGTTATATATATTCCAGTCCATTTTTTCAATAATGACATGAGAAAGTAGCGAAATCTAGCATCAACTGACAAGTATCCAACTAATGTGAGCCTTATACAGAACTAACATTTTTTCTTGCCACGGGCCCGTTTTTCACAGATTCCGATGAAATTCACCTACGATACGATTCTTAGATACATCATTCCATGTAAGAAAACTAACCACTGCTTGTAATATACAAAATGCTGATCAAACACGGAAAGTAAAGCATGAAAATTTTGGATAACGTTTGATGCTCAATGCTTCTTGAATCTACCTTTCCGCAAGTAACAAAAGTAATAAAGAATTTCCATCCTTCAAACATGTCTGGTAAAATCTTTAGTTCTATGTTCATCGTTTACATTGTGTAATCTCA
>JAJGQD010000203.1:0-35531 GCA_020882685.1 Aphelinus atriplicis
CTGGAAATCTGAGGCTCCCTTTATCGACGGTCATGATGCCATCGCGGCATCGGTCAACGTTGCGGTGGTTAGGCCTGAGGCACGCTCGTTCAGCTATAGAAACTTTAAAAATATTGATGCAGAAATCCTCTGTGCCTACATTGCCGGCTGCGATTGGTCCGTGTTTGATGCTCCTGATCGTCGCGTGGAGAATGACATTGACTGCCTATACACTAACCTCCAATCGGCTGTAGACCGATTTGCACCGCTCAAAACATTTACAAATAGTAAGAAGAGAGACCCCTGGCATACACAGCATACGGACGATTTGATCACAAATAGAAACAAGCTTTACAGACACTTTCAAAGAACTCGACGACAACATGATCTGTTGGCATATAGAAGCGCGCGTGATCTGGCTTTTGAGCACTTACAGAATGCTAAATTGGACTATTATAAATGTCGATTGGAGGGCCTGACTGACAGTAAGGAGATCTGGCGGGAACTTAGAAACCTTGGGTTAGTACCGAAATCCACTAACACCCATGGAAATATCTCTGCGGAGGAACTGAACTCCCACTTCACAGAAATTGCAACCAATCACTCTGCCTCTCCCTTAGCCTCAGTTCTTCAAGAGCTTGAGCAGAACTTGATGGCACCTGGATTCCAATTCTCAGAGATCACTCCAGAAGAAATCAAGGTGCCCATCCAACAATCCAGTACTCAGTCAGTGGGAGTTGATGGCCTCCCGCAGAGATTCTTTGTATCAGCACTCCTTTCCCTCCTTCCCATCCTATGTAAAATCTTCAACACATCCTTGCAACAAGCTCATTTCCCTACTGCATGGAAACAAGCAGCCGTCCTTGCCCTTAACAAAACACCGCACTCCCTAACCCCTGGTGATTTTCGTCCAATCTCCTTACTTAATTTTCTCTCAAAAGTCCTTGAGAGACTGGTTTTTAACCAGATCAGTAACTATGTGGGAACTAATGACCTCTTGGATGGGCGTCAATCAGGTTTCAGACGAGGACATATTACGCAAACGGCTCTGCTGAAGCTCGCCGAAGACATACGTACGGCTCGAGACGCGGGAAAACTCACGGCACTAGTTCTATCTGACTTCAGCAAGGCCTTTGACACTGACTCGCATACTGCCCTACTTCGCAAGCTTCACAAACTTGGCTTTTCCATGCAGGTTATTCGCTGGATATAGACTTACTCCAGCTTGTGTAAATAAATTATGTACTACCTGTTTTATTATCACTTAAGAATATAAGTTTAGTTATCTAACATTAATTAATAAGCTATTTGTAAATTGTACAACATAATGTACAGAAAATAAAATGAATCTGAATCTGAATCTGAATCTCTCTCTCTCTCTCTTTTGGGTGGATTTGGTGCGGAAGAAATCAATGCCCACTTTGCCCTGATCGCCGAGGACTCACTAGCCTCTAATTCTATTGATATCCTCGAAACACTATCCTTTGGAATGACAGATCCTCCCAGGTTTCATTTCGCCGCTGTAACAGTGAGCGAGATGAAGCTTGCCATTGGACAATCTCGTTTACAATCAGTAGGAGTTGATGAACTCCCGCAGTGTCTCTTTGCCAAGGCTGTCCCGATTGTGGTACCTATCCTGGTTAATACCTTCAATTCCTCACTTAACCTCGCCCGTTTCCCTTCTTGCTGGAAAAAACAACTGTTCTAGCCTTTAACAAGATTTCCACTCCGAGATCGCTAGGGGGTTCTCGTCCTATCTCACTGCTCAATTTCCTCTCTAAAGTCTTGGAGAGGCTGGTCTTCAACCAAATCAGTGCTTATGTCGGATCTAAATCTCTACTTGATTTGCGGATACAGCACCCAGACTGCCCTTCAAAGACTCACTGATGACGTACGTCGAGCCGAGGACGCGCAAAAGCTCACTGCTCTTCTCCTGTTCGATTTTAGTAAAGCACTTGACACTGTGTCACTCTACACTGTTACGTGAACTTGCTAAGCTTGGTTTCTCAATCAACTAGTTGAAGTAGATTGCCTCTTATCTGACGGGGAGAGAGCAGCGGGTGAAGCGTGAGAACGGAACATTCACTGGATTTTGTGGCTTGAATAGGGGGGGTGCCCCAGGGCTCAGTCCTGGGCCCTCTTCACTTTGCACTCTATATTGGTGATGTTTCTAAGTGCTTCAGTCACAACGTGTATCACTTGCTGTACGCCGACGACTTTTAAATCTACCTGCATTGATACTTAACATACATACTACACACGCTTGATCTACTTAGCGAAGTTGCGGCCAGGATAGCTAGTGGGGCGGGGAAAATGGACTGTTGCTCCATGCTGCGGAGACAAAAGCTATCGTCTTTAGGAGCGAGTACTTCATTGCTCGTCTTCCTGAGCAGGCATCCAACCGAGTTGTGGTTGGAGACGCATTGATCACGCTCGAGTCATATGTAAAAAGTCTGGGAGTGATACTGGACTCCGTGTTTTCTTGGAAGGAGCATGAAAACTCAATCTGTAATAAGGCTCATACTCTCATGTACCGTTTGCATAGGTTGCGTGGAAGCACTAACCTACAACTTAGTAGTACCTGGTTTTCGCAAGGAGTTTTTCCAGAGGTATTTTCATGTTAGTGCTACCTACCTTTGGAACTCCTTACCTCATAACACTGTTAATGCCTCTTTTATGTCAGTCTCTGAAATACTTCTTTCCGAACTTCTTTTTTCCTGCGACCATGGTGTGAGAGTGCACGGTTCTAAGAAAATGATCTCAATTTCAATCTAATCTATCACTCACATATACGTCTATATACTTGATATACATAATTTAATTCTAATATCACTTGTAAATTGTAACCCCAAGACATGTGTATATGGGACGTTCCACGTCAAGTGAGCATGGTCAAAATTTTGTTCGAGATTCTGCATTGACAAATTGATTGGTATCCATCCCCAGAATACTCAAAAATTTTTTCAGATTTTTAGGTGCATGTATGTGGAAGTTAGTCTGTGCACTCAAAACCTGAATTATTCAAAATTTAACTTTTTTCTCAATTTTGAGAGCCCAAATAATCTTGTATATGTGGGAAAATGAAAAAAAGTTGAGAACAAAAATTATGCTGAATACTACAAAGATTATAAAAAAAAATTGTTTGACACCAGAATCCTCCATCCGGATAGGCTACTCTATTAATCAAACATGTTTCAACCAGTTTGGCTATGTTCGCCCACTTATTTTTGACCTTTCAAGTTATACGTACAAACCTTTGTTCGATAGCTTGAAAATGGTCTCATACATTTTTTGGAGAAATTCCAATATCTCCTGCAATTAATTGTTTAAATCTGCAATATCACAATCGCCTTCTTGTTAGTTTCAACATATCAGGTCCACGATGAAGCTCACAGTGAAGATATCATGCCTTCGGGTCATCAATCTCAGCCAAACTCTACAGATATGTTCCCTGACACTGGATCAAGCTACCGGTAGAGTTTGGAGTTCCAGCGCTGCCTTGTTATAGAGCTTTTTTATGACTTTAGACTGAGGCAGCTATATATAGATATACATATCTGCCTTGATTTGTCTAAAATCTACATAATATTCATAATTTCATCAAGAAAATGATGTATTTCACCTTGTTTGGTACTATGAATGAGTATTATAACTTATGGTTTCACTTATATTGTGTGTGAACAGCTGTTGACGGGTGGTCTGAAATCACATGCAAGTTATTTACACATGAAATTATAAACATTAACCAGGAATGTAATTTGAGACAACCGGTCAATAGCTTTTCCAACCTTAGCCTTGCAGTTCACACAATATAAGTGAAACCATAAGTTATAATATTCATTCATAGTACCAAACAAGGTGAAATACATTATTTTCTTGATGAAATTATGAATATTATGTGGATTTTAGACAAATCAAGGCAGATATGTATATCTATATATAGCTGCCTCAGTCTAAAGTCATAAAAAGCTCTATAACAAGGCAGCGCTGGAACTCCAAACTCTACCGGTAGCTTGATCCAGTGTCAGGGAACATATCTGTAGAGTTTGGCTGAGATTGATGACCCGAAGGCATGATATCCTCACTGTGAGCTTCATCGTGGACCTGATATGTTGAAACTAACAAGAAGGCGATTGTGATATTGCAGATTTAAACAATTAATTGCAGGAGATATTGGAATTTCTCCAAAAAATGTATGAGACCATTTTCAAGCTATCGAACAAAGGTTTGTACGTATAACTTGAAAGGTCAAAAATAAGTGGGCGAACATAGCCAAACTGGTTGAAACATGTTTAATTAATAGAGTAGCCTATCCGGATGGAGGATTCTGGTGTCAAACAATTTTTTTTTAAAATCTTTGTAGTATTCAGCATAATTTTTGTTCTCAACTTTTTTTCATTTTCCCACATATACAAGATTATTTGGGCTCTCAAAATTGAGAAAAAAGTTAAATTTTGAATAATTCAGGTTTTGAGTGCACAGACTAACTTCCACATACATGCACCTAAAAATCTGAAAAAATTTTTGAGTATTCTGGGGATGGATACCAATCAATTTGTCAATGCAGAATCTCGAACAAAATTTTGACCATGCTCACTTGACGTGGAACGTCCCATATACATAGGGCGTTTTTTGTCAACTCTCCAGCGCGCGGACGCTAAAACCTCACGTTTTCGACGCTTGTTTTCGACTCTATGTAACCCATATCTAAATAATGTTGGATATGCTATCAATATACTTTTTTCTCAGCTTTCCGATGGTGAATTTAGTTTTCAAAATTTTTCACATTTTCACAGAAAAAAAAACATAAAACAGGCCATATCTCAGAAACCTATTCTTTTTAATTTTTTCAAGTAGTCTAGATCGAAAGCTGAGGTTTTTTCTACGTTGATGTAGACCTTAAAAAAACACGCATTTTTTTTTTATTCGAGTAATTGAGTAGCGAACATAAGAAAATGCACCGCGTCGGACCGTGCTGGGCCGCTTCATGCCACGCCGCGCTGCCTCCACGCGCTCGATTCAATATCCATACTAAGTAATTTGTTTCTGTTAAATAAAGAACTATCTCTCAATGTGTCCGCCAGAGGGATACCATTTTTTTCATGCCCGCTATTGAATTCGTCTGGTGAAAGCTATAAAGTCAACCGTTACAAACGCCAAATTCATATCTTTATAACTGAAAAACCGCTGCCAAGTGCCTTAACAGTATGCTTTCTCAAAGAGGCTTCAACATCACCCACAAACGCGTCCCAAACCTGTATTTTCACCATTCCACTAGCGTAGATAGTATCATCTATTTTTCAAAAATTGCAAAAAAATTATTTAATCAATTCAATTTGTATCTTTGTGACTGTGTAAAGTGTCGTTCTTTTTCAATTGACCAAACTATGTTGCGAGTGTTGATGTCTGCCCGGGCTCTCTTATTATTTGATCAAATGCAAAAAAGCAAACGGTTCTAGGTTCTACACGATGCGAGACATTTGGACTTGCATAATTTTTCGATCAATTCATCTTGTGACTGTCATACGGTTTAATAGCGGTCAAAATCGATCCGCCCTGCCCTTAAGTCCGTATTTAGCACACTTAAAGACTCATTTTGATCATTTTTGACGGCTGAGGTTGGAAATGATCAATTCAAAATCTATTTTGATCATTTTCGACGGCAAAAGACACCAAATTTTCCCAATTTTCTCTATAGTACGTTGAAAATACTGGAAACGAAACTTGCATCAATTTTTCCCCCATTAGCAACGGTTGCTAGGGCGGTGAACAACGGTTGCTAAGGAGCTAATTGGGAAGATTTTGTCCTTTGCCGTCGAAAATGATGGAAATAGGTCTTAAATTAATAATCTCCAACCTTCATAACGGTTGCTAGCGAAGTAAACAACGGTTGCTATGAAGAAAATAGAACAATTTAGTGTCCTTGGCCATCGAGTGTGACTTAAAACTGGTTTTCCGGCTTGCTCAAATGAGCACTCATAAGGATTTGTGAGAAAAAACGTTAGAAACGGTTGCTCAGGAAATAACCAACGGATTTTGCTGAGAATTGAACTCGTGATAGATCTTGCCACAACAAACCGGTGTGCGAAATTTCAGCAAGATCGGACGATTCCTTCGAAAGTTATCCTAGACAAATGAAACGAAAAATTTTACACCTTAGCAACGGTTGCTAGAGAAATAAACAACGGATTTTGCTGAAAATTGCACTCGGTCGAGATTTTGCCGCGACTAACCTGTGTGCAAAATTTCAAGAAGATCAGACCATTTCTCCGAGAGTTATCGTGGACGAAAAAAAACGTTACACACATACATACATACATACATACATACATACATACATACATACATACATACATACACACACACATACATACATACAGACACTTTTGGATTTCCATGTTTTTCGACCCGTAGATTACGAAAATCGAGGTCCCGAGGTCCGATTCGGTGGGTCGATTTTTGCCCCATTACAAAGCTTTCTCTTTGAGAAAGCAAAAATTCTTATTTGATTCTGCTTAACAATATATCGAGATTCAATAAGAGATTGTCCAAAACAAACATCCTCTATCCATTAATCTGTCCCTATTGAACGTTTAACGTTTCAATATTAAAACAAGATGGTTGGAGTTCAATTTCTGAAATGTGTCAATCCCTTTCAGAAACCGAATCATACTGTAAAAAATACTTTAGTCAAGTTTCCCCTATCGGTTGCAGACACATATCCATGAATACCTGCAAATGCGAAAATTTGCTTGAAATGTAGGTTAGAATTATTTTCATCTTTGAAGAAAGAAAATAGTACAAATGATCCGTTCTCTCCAGTCAGTGAGAAATATAAACCGTGTCTAGAAAACTGGACTGATGAGTATCATAGAGCAGGTGTAACTGTCCTCGAGCAAATAGAAGAAAAATTTCGAGAGACCCAGAACAAACAAGAAAGAAATTCATTGCTCACTCTTACACCAAAATATTGGAGTCGTGATCAGCTTCAAAGAGAGTTTTCTTGCTCAGAATGGGAAGCAAGAAAAGCTCAAAAACTAATGACTGAACATGGTATTCTAACATCACCTATTGCAAAGAAAGGCAAAGTAATACCTGATGAAACAGTATCTTTAGTTAAAAGTTTCTATGAACGCGACGATAATAGTCGATTGATGCCTGGAATGAAAGATTTCTTATCGGTCAAAAATTATAATGATGAGCGAGTTCATGTACAGAAGCGATTGTTGCTATGTAACTTATTAGAGCTCTATGCTCAGTTCAAGAAAGAGTATGAGAATGTTATAATAGGGTACAGTAAATTCACACAGCTCAAACCTCCCCATTGTATTCTAGCAGGTAGTAGTCGAACGCATAACGTTTGTGTATGCGTTCATCATGAAAACGTATAACTTATGTTGAGTAGTGTAGAATTGGAACACTTGACAAAAAAAACACGCTTCCCACTAAAAAATTATCATGATTGCATTAATGCAATTGTATGTGCCAAACCATTGGACGCGTGTTTCTTAGGGGACTGTTTGGATTGTCCGAATACAACTGTGCTTAAAGAGATCTTACTCCAAAGTTTTAATGATAATAATATTCACAATGTGAAATTTGAAACGTGGATGCATTCTGATCGTTGCTCAATTGTCACACAATCTGTCGACACATATGAATATCTGAACTTGCTGAGTGACAAATTAATGAAATTGAAAACTCACAATATTTTGCCAGAAAACAGTCTGTATGCATTCATGATTTGAAAAAAAAATTGTTAGAAGGAGAATTCTTAGTTTGTTTTGATTTTGCTGAAAATTATGCTTTTGTTGTACAGAATTCAGCTCAATCTTTCCACTGGAATAATAATCAGGCAACAATTTTCACAGTAGTTATCTACTTTCAGAGGAATAATGAACTTCAACACAAAAAATTTGGCTATTATTTCAGATAATTTATCTCATGACACTATTGCAGTTCATGTATACCAAAAAATAATCGTAAATTATCTGAAGAAAGAATACAAACCAAAGAAAATTTATTATAGTACCGATGGAGTGGGTGAACACTTCAAAAATCAGAAAAGTTTCTCTAATCTTATTAATTATAAGAAAGATTTTGGCATTCCCGCGGAATGGCATTTTTGTGCGACCGCACATGGGAAGGGAGCATGCGATGGAATTGGTGCTAATGTGAAACGAGGTGCTAAACGAGCAAGTTTACAACGCTCTGCAAATAATCATATTCCAACCGCAGAAGGTTTATTTGAATGGGCAAGAAATTACTGTAAAGAAACCATGGTATTTTATAGTAAAAAAGAAGATTATGAGCAAGCTAAACTGAAATTGAAAGAGAGATTTGATAAGTGTTTTGCTATACAAGGTACTCTGCAATTTCATGCGTTCATACCAACTTCCGATGACAGACTGATGGTCAAAAAAATTTCATCTGCTGAGGAATATGAGAAGCGAGTACATCGCGCTGTGACATACACGAGCCTCGCTCACTATGTCTAACGGTTACTTTCGGTTCGTACGACATGTTATATCTTTGAACATGTATGATAAGCATCAAATAAATAAATTATTTTTGTTACCATAACTTATGCTCTTTCAATTATTTTCAATGTAAAATCGATATAAAAATTTATTTTCATTTCAAATCAGTAAAGCCAACGGAGTGCAGCAGCAATCAAGGTCTTATCTGCATCGCGTCGGATAGGAGTGGATGGATATGGAGCACGAATCGCGCACCGTAGTCAAGGTCCTTCTTGCATAGTGTCGAGTTGGAGTGCGACTATACGCGCAGTGCAAGGATCCTATGGTTCGTCGGGCATGATCGTCGAATTAAAAGTATTCATTTCATAACTCGAGAGTGAAGCGATGATGAAGGTCTCATCTGCATTGCATAGGATGAGACTGCGACCATCGCTCCCTTGTACAAATTGAGCACCATGTCTAAGGTTCTACCTGCATCGTGTCGGGTAGAAGTGCGGTCGTGAGCGCAGTACAGGGTTTCCTGAGTTCGCGCCGGTTTCAATCAATTAATATTATATTTTCGTATGGCCAATCAATATTCATATTATATACAACTTGAGTAGAATTTTGAATTTTGAAATTCTGATTAAAAAGTAGAGTAGAATGCAAATTTATCCATATTTAACAGTCACTAAATCTAAAGAATTTGCAAATGGCCTTCTCTCAAAGAAGTTTGATGCGCTCTAAGCATCTGGTGACCGTGTTAGTACATAGTTAGTCACAAAATAACGCGGAATATCCGAATAAACGTGAACGTTACATTTTGTACAACATATTGTACATACAATAAAGAACAACTAATCTAATCTCTCTCTCTCTCTCTCTCTCTCTCTCTCTCTCTCTCTCTCTCTCTCTGGATTTGCTATAATTTATGGATTTGATATGCTCAAATCGCATGGTACTGAAGAAACGGAATCAAAAAGTTATGGATTTTCAAGTATTACGAGTATTAAGAGATCAATACCACATCAATTTTAATCTTTCATACAGAGTATTTTTTCTCGTGGACTTCGAAATATTGAATCATGAATAGAGGCTTAGAGAGCGAAGCGAGTAGAAGGGGTACCCTTCCCCCCCTAGTGGAAATAAAAACGCGTGCAACAGTTCGATTCCACACTTATAACCAACCATTACATTTCCTACACCGACGAAAGAGACATCAAAATAAGTTTATATTAATGCAAATGTATGCTATAGAAATCTACACAGTGCAATGACCTGAGAAGGAGTGAGCGCGCGCCGGGTCGTACCACACAGCGCTACTGGACTCGACCGCTGAGCCAGGGGCTATTTGTAAATTATGTCTAACAGATGTTTTCTCCGTGTTGATGTCAGACGTTAGAATAATTTCCATTCATCACATTTTTTTCTAACCCACTCGGGTGCAGCCAGCTACATCATGCAAGCGAAACATGGGAATTCAAGATTTCCGACTTGAAATCTACTACTAACTAACTTATGATACAGATATGGGATGAGATAAGAATGGATCAGAGAATTTACCTTAAACAACCTGGACTGGCACCCTCAAAAGCTTCGCAATTATTCAATAAATTTCTATTTAAGTGCAGACATATATCAGCTTGTAGGCATTCTGGAAATCCTTTCAGTACACTGTTCATATCAATACCATTTGTATAAGTCCACGCGTGTTGGAAATACTCTTCTAATCGTTGACGGAGTGGATTGGGTATTTGATAAAATTTGATAAATTCTCTCACTCTTAACATTTGTGTATGGTATCTAGCAGTTCCACTATATAGTCTTTGTATTATTGCCGAAACATTGCCAAAAATACTAGCGTACATCAGCGCTGGAATATTCAATAACAGAATTGAGTATGGATAAGCATATATTCTGAGATCTCGGAAAAGTTTTCCAAAGGAATATTTGTCAGCTGCTATGCCAGAGGAAAGGTAATTCAACTTGAACATAATGAGTACCGAAGTACTTGCCAAGTTAGTAAGTGTAAGGACCATTTCAAGTGAAAAAGGAGATTGATTTCAGTGGGGATCATTAATTGGAATATTTAGAGGAGCACTACCACTTTTCAAGTATTTATTTTTCTTTACAGAGAGAAAGCTAGGTGACTGGGCTGAAATCTGATTTTGGGATTGAACTTCCGTACCTTTCTTTTCATAATCTAGGAGTCGAAAAACATCCGTGTGTGATTGTTAAACACTACATTCGGAACGTAGAAACTCTTGGAGAAATGTTCATATCCTTCTGAAATGTTACACACAAGTCTTTGGTGGCAGAATTTTAACCAAATTGAGGTTTCAGCTTTTGATTCTCTTAGTAACCGTTGCTATGAACATTCCAATTTAGTTGAAGCTTGATACAACTTTTTCGGTATTTTACTTCAGGGATCTCCATAAATTCTCACAGTTAACGTTGTTTATATTTCTCGCTACTATTACACAGCTCCACAAAAAAAAAATTGGACCAGAGACTGGACCACCCTGCTTAGATGTATTTTTGGATGCTGAATCCGAATCCGAGGTCGTTTAGCTCTATTACCTCTGCGTTTAGCCATAACCTCAAAAATATGGTGGACGACATATCGATGAAATGAATATTTTGCAAAACGAAAAATTCTATTTCATTCTACATAAAGAAATAGAAAAAAGTGTCCCCAGCAATTTTTTGATTCGTCGCATAGTTTTTGAGTGAAAAATTCAGAAAGTTTGATGGCAAGTGAGCCGAATTCAAAATTTATATTTTTATAAATTTTTCACTCGTGAACTATGCAACAAATTGAAAAAACGACGTAAACAGTTTCTATCCAATTTTTTACATGAAATTTGAAAAAAAAATTTGTTTTGCAAGATGATGATTTTAAAATTTCTTTTTGAGGTTATGTCTAAAAGCAGAGGTGATGGAGCTAAACGGACCTCGGATTCGGATTCAGCAGCCAGAAATATATAGAAGTAGGGTGGTCCAGTCTCTGGCTCAATTTTTTTTATTTTTTGTGGAGCTGTGTTATCCTTCCATAGCATCTGTGTTTACATTCTTAGTAACAGTTGCAGAAGATAGGAAAAAACAATGTATGTGAGGTTTATTCCAGAACTTTTGACCATGAAGAACACTGTAATTGAAGTGGATTTTGTGAAAACTCTCGCAGATAAAGAACCTGTTAGAATCAACCATTAATTAATTAATAATAATACTTCCTCATTGGAAAACGATGACAGTCCATATTTTATTTCTTCCACGCGGAGCCTCCATATGAAACTCAAAATGTAGTTGGCAGTGCTTCTCAAGATGTTTTTAGATCTATTTTACATGATGAATCCACTCGTGGAGCGAGGGTATGGGTGGTTAGTACGGACTTGGCAGCGTGCGTCGCCAAGCAAGACGCGTGGACCGTTGGTGTGCGCGCGATCACGCTATAGCGCGTCGGCGTGACAGAGAGCGCCGCGGTATTGCGAGTCGCTACGTCGATTGTGGAAAGGGAGGGGCAACTCCTCGGCTTTCTCCAAAATCGACGGGGTCCGGTTACGACCCACCAATTACTTGTTGGCTGCACACACACACACACACACACACACACACACACACACAAACCTTCTTATATTTTATAGTTGACAGAGTTGCCCTCCCTCTGAACCCCCACTCTAATCATTTTAGGGTTAATTAAGACAAGAGAAACAAGAGAATCCAACATATCTCTCTATATTAAAAGCCAGACCGCCGCCGCCGCCGCCGCCGCCGCCGTGAAAGTTTTCGACCCCTTTTTGGCTCCCCTTTTTGGCTCCCCTTTTTGGCTCCCCTTTTTGGCTCCCCTTTTTGGCTCCCCTTTTTGGCTCCCCTTTTTTGCTCCCCTTTCTTGCTCCCCTTTTCTCACCCTTTTTTTTACCCCTTTTTTACCCCTTTTTCTGCCCCTTTTTCCACCCCTTTTTCCCCCTTTTTTCACCCGCTTTTCCACCCCCTTTTTTCACCTTTTATTCCACCTCTTCCACCCCTCAGTTGGAGGTCCATTTTTGGAACTGTTGATGACTAAGAAGAAAGAACATCGAAGCTCGGATATTTACCATAGCAACCGTTGTTTACGTCCTTAGTAACCGTTACTATGGAGTGGGAAAAGTCAGTTAGAGGTCCATTTTCGGAACTGTTGATGACGAAGAAGTAAGAACATCGCAGCTCGGATATTTACCATAGCAACCGTTGTTTACGTCCTTAGCAACCGTTACTATGGTGTGGGAAAAGTCAGTTAGATGTCCATTTTCGGAACTGTTGATGACTAGAAGTAAGAACATCGAAGCTCGGATATTTACCATAGCAACCGTTGTTTACGTCCTTAGCAACCGTTACTATGGAGTGGGAAAAGTCAGTTAGAGGTCCATTTTCGGAACTGTTGATGACGAAGAAGTAAGAACATCGAAGCTCGGATATTTACCATAGCAACCGTTGTTTACATCCTTAGCAACCGTTACTATGGAGTGGGAAAAGTCAGTTAGAGGTCCATTTACGGAATTGTTGATGACGAAGAAGTAAGAACATCGCAGCTCGGATATTTACTATAGCAACCGTTGTTTATGTCCTTAGCAACCGTTACTATGGAGTGGAGGAAATGAGTTAGAGGTTCCTTTAGTTTTCTCAGAGAGTGGCGATTAATGCAAGTTGAGGTTCAATTGCAATACTTTTAGAAAGCACACTGCTGAGGCACTTGGCAGTGGTTTTTCCAACTGCACAGGATACAAAATCTTCCCTCTTTTTCCACCCCATTTTTTACCCTCTTTTTCCACCCATTTTTTTACCTTTTTCCACCCCCTTTTTTTCACCTCCCCTTTTTTCACCCCCTTTTTTCACCCTTTTTTTCACCCCCCTTTTTTCACCCTTTTTTATCCGTCTTTCCACCCCTTTTTTCCACCCTTTTTTCCACCTCTTTTTTCACCCCTTTCTCCACCTCTTTTTTCCATCCTCTTTTTCCACCCGTGTCTTCGAATAAATTATTTATTCCCAATAAATATGTAATGGTACGATCTCCTGGAAATTTTGCACACAGGTTAGTCGCGGCAAAATCTAGGCCGAGTTCAATTTTCAATAAAATCCGTTGTTTATTTGCCTAGCAACCGTTCCTAACGTGTTATCTCACGAATCTTCATAAGTGCTCATTGGGACTATGAGAGTTGATGAGAATCAATGAGAATCGAAGAGAATCGAAGAGAATCGGGTGAGATATTTCCCATAGCAACCACTGTTGATATCCTTAGCAACCGTTGCTTCGTTTATTCCCAATAAATATGTAATGGTACGATCTCCTGGAAATTTTGCACACAGGTTAGTCGCGGCAAAATCTAGGCCGAGTTCAATTTTCAATAAAATCCGTTGTTTATTTGCCTAGCAACCGTTCCTAACGTGTTATCTCACGAATCTTCATAAGTGCTCATTGGGACTATGAGAGTTGATGAGAATTAATGAGAATCGAAGAGAATCGAAGAGAATCGGATGAGATATTTCCCATAGCAACCACTGTTGATATCCTTACCAACCGTTGCTTCGAAAGTTGGAAAATCAATTTTAAGTTACACTCGATGACCAAGAAAACTGAATTGTTATATTTGCTCCATAGCAACCGTTGTTTACCTCCCTAGCAACCATTGCAAAGTAAGGCTGAAAAATCTGAAATGGAACACGCGGAATACCCAAACCAAAAAATGTGATCTAGCACATGTCACTATTAACTTAAAGTTAAACCCACTATTTATCTAAAAAAACAAACGTTTAACATGAATATAGCTGACATTAATCTTTTATTTTGATTCGATCGTTCGTTCAGTATTCTTTTCAATCGAACAAAATCGAAGGTTCAAGTTTAAAGTTTTATTGTTTTGAATGTAATTTTCTTTTAATTATTACTACACTTATTATTGAAATTATTGATTTCTAAAGAACACACGGGGGGTTGGCGAGCGAAGCGAGCAGGGGGGGTACCCCCCTAGTATACATAATAATTCATAGTCAACGAAATATCATTCACAATAACCAAAATATTTTAATGTGACATTAGAAAAACTGTGAATATCATATTCACCTACAATTTCTTCACCTACAAGTTGCGACTTCACCCTCACGAACACGTAAATACGATTGACATCGACGCCTCGGGGCACTCCCGCGCGAATCGGCAAGTAACGCGAACGCGAAGACGTGTCGGTCCAACACTCGAACTGTATACAAGTATTGGTTTTATTACACGAGCTCTTCCAATTAAGCGAATAGGGAATAAAGAGACATATAAGTATCAATCCCTGAGTCCTCAAGTTATTTGTATATCCGAACCCTACCGAGTAAAATACCTACGGTCAATACCGCAGCCGAGATAGAATCCAGGATTATTGGGGATCGCACCACGTAACAGGGTATTCAATATAGCCCTGGTGAACTAACCCCCCCCCCTATGGTGGGGGGGTTAGTTCACCCTATTACTACAACAATTTCACCTACATTAATATAGAATCAAAAAAAAGTGAAAACAAAATCTGTTCAACTCTTTATCCTCTTTTTCTTCTTTGGAGCCTCCTTAGATGTTTTCTTCCGTGTTTCATTGGATTTTTTCTTCTCCGGAATGTTTGATTTGATACGTCTAGAACTCTTTATTGTTTTCACCATGTCATGCACAACTTTGTCTTTAGATTTCACTATATTTTTGTTCTCATTCGCTAACACAAAATATTGATTTAGTTGTGATGCAAAATGTTTACATGTTAGATCCTCTTTACAAGAATAACACGATGAAGGGTTCAAAAATAATTTATGCTTCTCAGAACTGTTCCAGATCAATTGATGTATTCTATTGGAATTTGGTGCAATTTTTCCAATATCTTCTTGTGATATTAAAAAAATATTAACTTCTGAATCACGATTTGAAACAACAGAATTAATTACAATATTATAATGTGCACCCTTCATGATTCAAATATGTGTAAACTTTGAGAGCCAATCCAGAGTAAAGTGGAAAAGGAAAAATTGAAAAGTCCACCACATGTTCAATTGATGTGACGTTCAGCCAGTAAGGTTCACTGGCCTCATCAGGCTGAACATTTATTACACAAAAAACACGTAATAAATTATAAATTATAATATGAATAAAATTATAATATAACGTTCGGCAGTGGAAGCAGCTGCTTCCACTGCCATTGTCAAACTATTGTGTATAGAGCTAACGTCAGTGGTCTTGTATACTATAAGGTAACTCTCAGATATAACTCTCCGATAAAAGTATTCATAACGACAATATTGATGAAGTTAAGAGTATATTATTTGAAAACGATTACTCACAGAAATTCATAGAATCATGTGTAAATGACAGACTTCAATCAATTAGATTCTCTGAAAAGAAAAGTAGTTCCGATGAAAAAAGTGCCCTTAGTACTTTGGCAATACCTTTTCAAAATACATTTTACAATAAAGTATCCGACTCGTTAAAAAAATTGAACATTAGAACAGTTCCTTTAGTCAATGATAATCTCACAAATATAATGAAATCGGGCAAAGATAAAACAGACATATTAGATCAAACCGGTGTAGTATATAAATTTGACTGCAACGACTGTTCGGCATGTTATATTGGAGAGACGAAAAGAAAATTAAAAGATAGAATCACCAAACGTCAAAAAATTACTGATAAACCACTATTTATATACCACTATATTATAAACCACTACCAATCCCTTTGCTTATAAAAAAAACAGTACACATACATTTGATTGGGATAACCTTAAAATTTTAGACCGCGAAGCGAATTATAAGAAACGACTTATTTCGGAAATGCTCCACATCAATATGTACCAACACACTCTTGATAAGAAAGAAGACATACAACATTTAAGTCACACGTATAAGAAGCTCAACAAGATTTTTCAAATCAAACACACCAATGTATCTTATGGTATATAAGACCACTGACGTTAGCTCTATACACAATAGTTTGACAATGGCAGTGGAAGCAGCCGCTTCCACTGCCGAACGTTATATTATAATTCTATCCAAAACTGATGAGAAAGAATATCTTATTGTCACTTCGTCGATTGTTTTGTACTTATACTGTATCATTTATTACTTGTTTTTATGTGTAATAAATGTTTAGCCTGATGAGGCCAGTGAACCTTACTGGCAAAACGTCGCATTAGTCAAACATGTGGTGGTTTTTTTGATTGTTCTTTTTCCACTTCACTCTGGATTGGCCCTCAAGAATCGACCATTTACACATGTTAGAATTGATTACATCTCGGGCCGAAAGAATGTCTTGTCACACGTACATTTCACGGTACCTCCTATCCCATTGGAGTACAAATTTCCCACTATGCAATTTGGATAAAGAAATTTACTTTAATTTTTGTACTGAGTAGATGGGCTATCACTCTGGGAATTGATTATTTCAACCGATGAACTTTTGATACTTCAATACTGATTGCAAGTGTGCACAATTAGCCGAGGCGTCATGTCGAAGACATTCTGATACTGTGCAGAACGAATCACATGCTACTTTTCCAGTTTTGTTATTTCTATGAAAGAACGCACCAGTGTGTAACGATATTAGTTTTTTCGAAGCTCCGAAATGTACAACTTGAACTTTCCTTATGTATTTGCAAAAATAATTCTCAGAAAAATCAATCACAATCATAACTTTAATGTCTCGAACTTTTCTTATATATAATTTATATTCTCGTATATAGTATATTTTCCAAAAAGTTGTATTGATGATTTGTATCGTAGGCATGGCATTCTCTGGTAGTGAAGTTCAACTCATTCACAATGTCTGTGACTGTACACTCAATTCTCAACTTTTGCATAGGTTTCAAATGATATGTCTTATCTTTCGCTCCTATTCTATCTTCAGCTTTGTTCACCCACTGGTAGTTTTTTTGAGTTTTATCAAAATGATGCCGCATTCATAAAATATTGTCTAATGTCATTCCTATACGTTTATGCAAAATTTGAAGTGAGACGCAATCGCATTTTTATGTGCCTTTGGAAAAACTAGTTTTAGTGGTTAACGTTCACTCGTGTATCTTTTTCATCTTCATAAATCACGTTCTATTTATGGCACGACGATGTATCTAGTCAAGAAATCTTTGTTCTCCTATGAGCTAGCAAATATGATTATTTGAATTGTAAAATATTGAACGGCGTAGTCTCTAGATACCAGGAGAATATGAGAAAACTGAAAATCTCAAAACTGAGGTGCGCTCATAAGATATAGCGTAATATTTTTCTGGAGCTAGGCACATCAATACGCTTCGAACAGAACGTACACAAGATAATATTTTATCGATTCCACTGAAAAGGGAATTTTCATTCATAACTGCGTGAGAATGAGACGTTCAAGAAGAAATAAAATCATGATAGGAACGCATTAAAAAATTTTTCGAATAATCTTAAAAAAATCAGAGAAGTTTTTTTCTCTCCAAAATTATAAAAAAAAGAGGATACGCATACTGTTAGAAATTCTTTGGATTTGCTTATATAAAACTTGGCATTACATGATTAACTCATAATTAATAATGATTGATGTATATGTATTTATATTTGTGCCTGAAAGATTTACTCGATGGAGGGTGGTTCTGTTCTATTATTATAATGTTCTATTATTTGGAAATGTACAGTCATCATCAGTTATAATGATCTCGAGTCATGAGCTCTCGATCGAAGGTGCATGGTCCCTGATTATAGGCCGATTTTATTGATAATGCAACGATATGCGACGTGTAATATCGATGGATCCGTAATTTCTGAGCACCATCCTATATACTAGAAGAAAATAAATATGGAAATGAATAAACATGTCGCAATCATTATAATTATATGTTATGTTAGCCTGATAGAAATTTCATGCATTATCAACAAATGTATTGGATTGATTTAATTGATTGAAAGATTCGATCAAGACCCCTTCAAAATGCTTGTGCAACTTCTTATGCCTGAAGGCTACCTTATTATCATATTTCTCATCAGCTAGGCTAGCTCGCTCATTATGAAATTCTAGAATGAGAAATTGTAGAATTTCATATGTAATATAACACGCCCTAGCCATGCTTCATTCTCGAGATGCACGACGGAGGGTAATGCAATCATCGCCTGCAGATGATAAGGCAGCGCATCTTGATTACCGTGCGCCGTGTCTTTCTCACTCAATATACTCATTCATAAAATTATTGTCTTTCTACGCTGTGAAACAGCTGAGCTAGTTGCGTCATTGTTGGACTCGTGTGGGGTGGAGGGCGTGATGAAAGCTAGATCTTCATGGAGGTCGGGGAAATCGATGAAAAAATCAAGAAAATTAGGCGGAGCAAGGCTAGGCCATAACAAGTCCAAAAAATGACTAATTCCATGTCAAGGAAGAAACTTTTTCCAATTATACGTGAGTCAAATCGTGATATTAGTATTTGTACTTGTTATTTCAATCATTTTTGCTCAAAATACCTGATCAGTAAGGCTAAAACCCGACATATATTTATTTTTTCTGGAAAATATTTCATTTCACGTACTATATTGGGTCCGCCATTTTGGATTATGCAAATCTATGATTCATTTATTTGCGTAGTAACTTTGTGCCCATTGATTTTGAAGGATCGCCATTCTTTCAGAATTAAGAGTCTGTCTAGAGAGATGTGATGGCATACAGTAAAACAAGCGTACGATTTTTTGCATGAGCTAGAATTTATACACCGCACCACGTCAATGTATGCTAAAACAATCTGTGAAATGATTGTCAACGTACACTGAGAAATCTCTGGAGATATTAGTAGTAGGAGTCGATTTAGTAGGGACAGAGGTGGTGGGGGTGTCTGGCGCCGACTCTGGTTTTTTGAGTCGTTTTTGTAGGGATTTGTGGTGGAGGGAGATCTCGGGTCGATTTTTTCTCGCGTACTTGGGTGGGGGAAGCGGTATAGCGGAGTGGTGCGGCGGCGTGCGGTATTGCGGGTCCATCTTGCGAGGTCTCTTCCCTAGTGGGTGGTGTGCAAATTTTGTGCAAATTTTTTTTTGTGTATTTGGGAGTGGTTTGTTTGTCTCTAGTGGATGAGGTGGTAGGTGGGTGGGTGGGTGGTGTGCGAATTTTTTGTTGCAAATCTTTTTTCTTCGAATCTGGTATACGTTTCTGAGTGCGGAGCACGAAATGTGTATACATTTGTGTATGTATGTGGTTTTGTGAGCGCGAAAGGGTTATATATTTGTATGGTGAAATGGTTAAATGCGTGTGAGCGTGAAGCGCGATCCGCGTATCTCGTACATGCGTGTGTATGCGGCGAGCGCGAAGCGCGAGTATATGTATTTCGTATATGTAGTATGCAGCGAGCGCGAGGCTCGAGTAGGATATACGTTCGTATATGCGCCGACTTGTATATGCGGGTATACGTTTGTATATACGGTTGGCTCTGTGTGTGTTTGGGGGACGATCCTGTTGGGTACAGACTCATGCGTCTGTGTCTGCAGCGAGCGCGGAGCGCGAGCCGGGTATACGTTCGTATAAGCGGTTGCCTGTGTGTGTGTGTGTGTGTGTGTGTGTGTGTGTGTGTGTGTGTGTGTGTCGCCAGATGTGATGCGTGGCTCGAGATTTTGGTAGATTTTCCAGCATAGGGCCGCGCGGATGCGAAGGAGAAAATGAGAGAGAGCGAGAGAGCGTGCGCACCCATACACAAGTGGGGAGAGCTCGGCGCGCGTGACGTCATGGCACCGTCGGAAAAGCGGGCCACCGCGGCGGAGAGGGTAGCGCTCGCATGCGTGGGACTCGTGCACGTGTTCGTATGCACTTGCTCGGAGGGTGCGCGTATTTTTTTGGAAAAAAATCGGTGCAGGTTCTAACCCGCTCGCTTATCACCGATTTATGATGACGTTTATTATTTTCATCGATGCCAGATGGGCCAACGGAAATCTCGAGTATCGAGTGTAATAGAAATTTCGAATCTTTTTTATGATGCTGAAAAGGCGTATGAAAATTAATTCTTAGATTATCTTATCGTAGAAGGAGAATGAAAAGAGGAAATTTTCTACATACATTTTCCATTTTCACACAGATATATTTTGATACATGGGTTACATATGGTTTATATTACAATGCTTTGTTTTTGGTTCACAAATCTGGTTACAATCATCGCATGAAACTCGATCGCATCCATTCGACTTTCTTCGTTTCGTGATATGGTTGAAAATTTCTGAACTCCGTTGATCATTACGCCGGGCGTCAGTTGGGAAAATTGAATTGAAAGTCCCGAGAGAATACCCATGACATAAACACCCATGACCCAGACACATAAATCAAAAAGTCAACACAATAATGACCACATCGGTCCGGATCGATGCTCTGCAGCTGTTGGATGTTTCAGTCGTAGAAACGACAATTTCGTTCAAGTCTATCGATGTGGTGTGGTACTGAGGGCGGCAAGCCATAGGAAACGTAAAATACACCTTCTCCATAGCTGTTGGTGTAGATAGCAACCCAATGCGAACCTGGTTTGGTGCTTTTGTCGACATTAGTGACAATTGCACACGGTTTCTTCTAGACAACAGGTAGTTTGTCTGCAGGAAGAACTCCTACTGTCAGAGCCGGCAAGTGACGTAGTGCACGTCGCAGCTGTACTGAATCCATCGCTATCTGACTCTGTAGCAGGAGCGGTACTCTTTTCTGGAGGGGGGTTTATACTCAAATTTCTGTTCAACGATTTAACTTTTTCTGTGATTTCTCGTATTTGCTTTTTACACGAATCCGTAACGTTGCGAGAGGAAGTGTTCGTTTCGACTACTTGGAGTGATTTCAAAATCCAGTATCGTCATTTCTACACGTATAACAATGAACAAGAAAAATATTCTGTTCTGTGAGCATGGTAAAAGCAAGAATGTTCATCTGTACGGGGTAAACTTTTGATCGATAGGCAATTATACTTTTCTATATTTTGTAACGAGTAGCGCTCATACTCGTTATGAGCCTCGCGCCGAAAACCATATTTAGCTGGCGATAGCGCCAAGCCCGGCATAAGCCACGCGAGCGCCCGAGCCCCGCATATCGAGAGCGAGTGAGCGGGGCCCACGCGATACTTGATACGCCGTGCGCGACTCGCGGTCGCGCACAGGCCGGCCGACGCGCGCCAGGCCGAGACAATTCGAACGCTACCGGCTAGCGAGCAACACAAGACCCGCGCCACGTACGACCACGTTTTCCCTCGGACTCCGCGAGTCTCCGCGCGCGGCCGTCCCCCCCCCCCGAGAGAGTCCCCCGTGCTGCGAGCGAGAGCTAGTCGCGGCACTCCCGGCGACTGTAACAAATACGGTGTGCCCGCGGTAGAGCCAATCCCCGCGTGAACCTGGTGCGAACGGGCACCAGGTCACAGATTGGCGCCCCTAACGTGTGTTCGCGGTCGTGATCGGGGAAAATCGAGGTGGAGAGTGCGTGCGCGAAAATTCGCGTGAGCAGAATTCGAACGAGCGTGTAAAATTATATTTTATTTCGGGCGAAGGAATTCGTCGTCGCGAGTTACCGCGAAGCGACCTTGGTAGCGAGCGCGCAGAGGTGAGCGCGAGAACGCGGCGCGGGGCTAGTGTTGTTGCCCCGCGTGTTTACGTGCGCCGGCAGGTGCTGTGCCGCACATGTTTACATGCAGCGAAGCTCGGAACATTCCTGAGCGGCGAATGAGCAGTAATCAAGTTATAGCAGTGATCACTCTGCTAAATTAAATTGATCAGCCCCTGACGGAGTGCATAACTCCTTATTCCTCCTGAATTTTTCTGATTGATATAATTTATTATTGAATTGTTTTGTTGCCCTGATGGAGCTCAGCTCCTTATTCCTCCCAATTGATTTATATCGACATACATATACATAAACATCCAACGAAAAGGAAGGAAGGAAGCCAGCAACATAGCAATAATTAATTATTATTCCAAGGAGGAATAACCAGAACGACAAAATCAATTTTTGAGGTTGGGCAAATTAATTTCGCCACGTGGCCGAGTCGGTACGAGCAAAAGTGTGTCGATAAGCGAGAACGCCGGTGCATGATAAAACAGTGTGATCGTATGATAACGAGTCGGACGGTCAAGTAGAGTCTAGTTATCTATCTAGTGTGAATCTTTTGCGGGAAATTTGAATTTGAATTTAGGAACTTAGAAATTTTTCGGGACTTAGAATTTTTTTTTTCTTTCGAACGATTGAACTATTGTTACGAACGACGACGCTGTTAGTGGCAAATAACATAGAACGAGCAATTGTTAAACAATTAATATAATTGTTTATTTATCAATTCAATTAAAATTTTTCCGAGGTTGCCGATTTTTGAATTGTCTTTGAAGTTGGGTTGGACAACGAGTGAGCACATTTGGTCGTAAATAATTTAAACAATTTATTTGTTTATTAATAAACAATTTGGGAATTTTGGTCGTTTACTCGTTGGGCCCGGCCAACTTTGAGAATAGTGGAATCGTGCGGAGTAGAACGCGCTCGTGGTTGTGGACGTAGTCAATTGTTTATAAATTAATTTGTTAATAATTTTTTTTTGTTATTAATTATTTTTCAAATTTGATTTCTTCTTTCTTCTTTTTCTTTCGTTTTCGAGCGTGAATAACAGGGTCCTTGGGTCTTTTGCCAATTGTTAATGAATTAAATTGTTAATAATTTTTTTTTTGCGATTAATTATTTTTCGAAGTTAAGTTTTTTCTTACTTTTTTCGAAAGAGAGTGATAGTTCTTGAGTTTTCGTTTTTTTTGACTCTGCTTTTGGTTAATTAGATTTTTAATATATCGCATATTCGGATGGTTAGGGTTTTTAGCACACAACCAAAGGACGAACGATCATTGGAAATTGAACCAAACCAGATAATATTCAGTATATTTGAACGAACCAGATAATAATACATAATTGTATTGGTATTGTATGAACATGTATATTGATTAATATTTTATTTCACATATATATTTATTGATATCGCACCATTGTTGTCCCCGACGGAGTTTACACTCCTTTTTCCTCCATCATTGCGATTTAAGTGATTTATTTTATTATTGAATATATACATGCACATGTACAAGACGGAAAATAACTCCAATTAAGAACGTGACTCGAGGTATAGAGAGTCGATATTCGAACTCATAATTTTGCGCAGTTAAGCAGGACGGGTGACGGCGTGTACGAGTGGGTCGTGGTGAATTAAGAGATTGTGCGAGTTAGCGAATATTGCCCGCCTGACTGATTTGTGCAATTTTATCGACCGAGTGGATTCGTTTGGTATAGAATCGGAAACAGAGTCAAATAAATTCACTATTTAGTCTGTTTTAAAGTTAAAATTTTCCTTTTGAGTTTCTGTTTTTTTTATAACTTAGTTTTTTATAATCCGATTAATTGTGGTGTTGCGACGCGTGTTTGGAGAGTATTTATTTCAAGTGTATAGTAAATTAACTATTTAAAAATGGCAAGCGGTGACGTAAAATTGTACAGAGAGGCCATGGAGGAGTTGTTAAAGGTAGATAACTGGAACGAACGATTCAAAACGATAATTAAGATGAATAAAGAAGTAGTTCGACGAAAACTAGAGGAAGCGGGAATCGCGGTTACGGGGAAGCTGCGGACACAGAAAGAACGGTTGTTGAGATGGGAGATGAAAGAAGCGAAGGTGACGGGGGCGCCGTGGTTCACGGACGATGAAAAGGACCAAGCGCCGCCCAAAGTAGAACGAACAATGTTAAGCGACGGTGAAGAGACCGAGAATGAGGGTACGGACGCGGAAAAGAACACAAATTCGGAAGAGTCCAGTAGAAAAACGGCGGACATTCTCGAGTACCTGAAGCTACCGGAAGGGGTTGCTATGTTGTCAGCATTTGAAAAATTTGTCCTCGAAAATCGATCGGCACTTCCAGGTGGGTCGGGAGGACCAACATCAGGGAAGGGTGCGTGGCCGAAACGGGTGGTACCCGCACCCAATATGAACGAACTGGACGATTCGAACATGTCGTCCAGAAGCGGAAGCGAGTCTGATACAAGAACGAGCACGCGTCTTGAGCGGAAAACGCGACGAAAAATCAACACGCGCAAATCAAGGGGCCCCGTGTCGAATACGGTACAACCTAATTTAAACGTGAATGTGCCGGCGCCGTCGGAGTCTGATGAGGACGACTTAGACGCGCGGCCGATAATACCATCAATGACAAACGCAAGAACGAGCACACGCATCGAGCGGGGCAAAAGCACAGTAAGCGACTCGAAACATCGTGTATCAATGCCAGTATCAACAAACGTGAACAAAGGTAATAACGCGTTAGAACTGTCAGATTCAGACGAGGATGGGCTTAACGCGGAAGAGCTGGTATCGCCGATCACAAACGTGAGAACGAACACAATAGAGCGCAGCTCGTTACAAACGAGCCACGGTTACATGAAATCGATGCGCGACTGGAAGTTACGATTTGCGGACGATGGATCGGTGGACGCGTTAGAATTCTTAGAACGACTGGAAGACTACAGGTCGAGTGTAGATATTCCTGATACTGCGTTGCTGGCGGCGATGCCCAGCATACTTCACAAAGGCGCACCAGATTGGTTTCGAACGATAAAAGCGGAAATCAGAACGTGGCGCAAGTTTGAAAAATCTTTTAGACACAGATTCGTAGTCGAGATGGACGACGAGGACGTGTGGGAGGAATTACGAGCGCGGAAGCAGCACAAATCAGAGAAAATTTCAACATTTTTGTCGAAATTCAAATCTATCGTTCGTTATTTTAAAGTTGTGCCAACAGAAGCGAAACAAGTTGACAGAGCTTTTCGAAATCTACTGCCCATATACAGAAGCGCTATGCTTCACATGAGGATAAAATCCTACAGAGAGTTGGAACGAGCGGGCAGAGAGTACGAAAAGCTCCGAGACTTGGACGCGCGTTACGAGCCACCGCCGCCCAGAGAGAAGTCGCGAATACCTGCAGCTGCGTACGAGTACGGGAAAAGAGAGGGATCAATATCAGCGATCCGAAAGTCTGGGAGCAAGCGCGGTAACGAGGAGAGTTCTTCAGAGGAAGAAATAGGAAGGAAATCACAGAAGAGTAAGAGAATTACGAGAGAGAAGGCAGAAGTCGCAGCAGTGACGAGTGAACGAACGGCCTCATCAGAGATTAGCGAGCTGAAGCAGCTGCTTATCGAACTGATGAAGGACCGACAGAACGAACGAGTGCAGCGGAATAGCGGCAATTGGGGCCGCCGCAACATTCAGTGAGTCCCAACGTCAACACTGGGAACGCGTTAGTGGGAGTGTGTTTTTCCTGCCAAAAACCTGGACACAGGGCAGCAGATTGTAGATCTAACATCTGCTACAATTGCAACGAGAAGGGACACTACTCGCGCAATTGCCCGAAGAAAGCCCAGGGGGCGCTTTATTGTCAGGTGTGCAAGACACCGGGAGTCGAATACGACTCGTGTTTTGTATGCCAGGGACTTAAAGCGCTGACGGGAAAAGGGGAGGCGGGAGTGCGTTAAAGTCCCACGCGCTCCACGCCATTACAGAGGGGACGAGCCAGCCGACTTTGAGCCTCCAGACGGGAAAAACGGAACGGAACCTTGAACGAACGGAGACTCAAGCGGTGGAGAAGGCAATTAACGAGTTCGATAAATGGAAAAACCAGTTGTCGAGCTCAACGAGTCGAGAGAACGGCACGAACGAACGAGCGAATGAGAAATCGGCGAAAACTCGGGAGCAGGTTGACGAATCTGACTCGCGAGCTCTGCCGATCAATCCGCTCGAGTCGGGTCGGGTCGTAACGAGTAAAGTCGTTGAGACAGACGACAAATGTGTCAGTATGAATCGCGGGAAAAATACCAACAGAGCGCCTCGAGCTGATTACAGCACAGAGCCGAGTCAGAAGGTACCTGCTATACTGCACAACGAGTGCGAGAACGAGAGCGGGAACGAGCCCCGGATCCGTAGCCAAAAACCGGCAGTGTGTGCTGGTAACGGCAAACTAACGGAAGTCCGGGAAGTACCGCAGAGTGTGACGAGTACGAGTAAGAGTGTGAACGACGCCCCCGGCGGCAGTAATGCTGCGCCCAGTGCTGGGCATTCCAGGGGAGCGAACGAGCACGAGAAAACACCTGATCCAGAGGGGTCAGGAACGAGCGAGTGTCGATCAGCACTTCAACGGATGCAGACTGCAGACTGCTCTGAACATACGCGACCCACGGAAGCGTATGCGAGGTTGCTGATTGAAAAGCGTCTGAGAGACGCAGCAAATTCCGACGAAAACGAGATCGAGCGTGAAGTCGTGAGGAAAAAGCAGTGGCGTGATTCGCGAGGAGCAAAAGGCTCCTTGCTAGAGCACTGGTTTAGGGGGAAGAACGTGGTTGATGATACCGGAGATGTAGGTGGGCAGCACAAACTTGCGTCCGGCAACGATGCTATGTGCGCTCACCTAGTCGACGGAGATTCGGCCGAACGAACGGGCATCGGTGACCCACATATGGGGTACGATGCGCCCACCAAGGGTTTGGGGAGGGGGAGGAGGGCGGATTACCGCCCTCAGAGAACGTTGGAGATGGCACGCGGTGTGCCAGAAGCCTACCGGCATAGTCGCCGTAGGAGGCCCTGGTCGACACAGAGGCGTGCGACCGGGCGCAAAAAGAAAAAGAAAAAAAAGTAGAGAACGTGGTCTGAGGAACCTGGTTTCCCTGAAAACACCTCTCCTTTTTTTACGCGGGGCCACATGGGCCGGAGTTGCGGACCGTGTGGTCCGGTTTAGGGAGGGGGGATGTGACGGGGAAACCCGTCACTAAGGACGGAGAGGCTGCTCGCCGATCCGGCCGGTACGGCACCTTAGCAGGCAGCCACCGGCTCGGGAGGGCAGCACTCTCCAGCGCGCATGCAAGCTGCAGCGCGCCGAGAGTTCCGGCGGCGCGAGGCCGGGAGTGAGCACGAGGCGGACGATCATTCTCGTCCGGTGCCCGCAAGCAGCAACACGCGACGCGCGCGAGATCCCGAGTGTCGAGCCAGCGTGTGTGACGTGACCGTGAGCGTGTGCGTGCGTGTGTCCAGGACACCGGAGGCCGACGACGTCGCCGCAGCCAGCAGCAGAGCCAGCAGCAGAGCCGAGCCGAGAGAGCAGCGAGAGAACGAGCGGCCGCTGACAGGTTTGGCAGTGTGCGCGTCGCGGCCCCGGTGTTCCCCCCCAGTGAACGTACGTGTCAGCGAGCGCGCCGACACCCCTCCCCAGTGAACGTGTGTGTTGGCGACCGCGCCAACACACTCCCAGGAACGACGGTCTCCGGCCCTGGCCCGGGCCTCTCCCCTCGCGTCCCCTCCGACGTCACGGCCTAGCGAGCGCGCGGATAGACTCCGTTCGAGTCTCCGCGCGCGGCCGTCCCCCCCCGAGAGAGTCCCCCGTGCTCCCGAATAGAGCTAGCCGCGGCACTCCTGGCGCCCGTAATAAATACGCAGTGCCCGCGGTCGAGCCAATCCCCTAACGTGAACCTGGTGCGAACGGGCACCAGGTCACACCATGGAATCATTATCATACCTTTCAGATTGAGTATCCGTGCCAATGATAGGCTGATCATGCTCAGATACAAAGGCACGGATGTCACTGAACATCCTCATGATATAAATTGCTTCGTGAATTCTTGTTTACTTGGTTCAGGTTCTCCTGCCAGTATCATTCGCTCAGTTTCTTGTACCTTCTTACCAAGATCTCTGGAGTTGAGCTTCATAATTAGAAAACAAATCATACGGATGCAGGTTGGCCCAATATTCCAAGTGACTCGTTGTAGATGGGGGAGAGCCTGACCATGGGGAACATTTTCCAGCTCATGGACATAATCTGTTGTGCAAATGTTATAGGTTGGGATTGAATGATATCTTTCAATTGCAGCAACAGAGAACCCTTAGCTTATTGATCCTACTTTTATATAGCTCTCAGCATATTGATAACTATTTTTTCCTCATTGCCTAAAAAATATTTCATTTCATGAATATTTGTCAAATCATTGATTAATTAATTAGTGTCAATAAATCTCCATGGAATTATTATCATACCTTTCAGATTGAGTATCCGTCCCAATGATAGGCGTATCATGCTCAGATACAAAGGTACGGATGCCACTGAACATCCTCATGATATAAATTGCTTCGTGAATTCTTGTTTACTTGGTTCAGGTTCTCTTGCCAGTATCATTCGCTCAGTTTCTTGTACCTTCTTACCAAGATCTCTGGAGTTGAGCTTCATAATTAGAAAACAAATCATACGAATGTAGGTTGGCCCAATATTCCAAGTGACTTGTTGTAGATGGGGGAGAGCCTGACCATGGGGAACATTTTCCTGTCAGATTGAGTATCCGTGCCAACGATAGGCTGATCATGCTCAGATACAAAGGTATGGATGCTACTGAACATCCTGATGATATAAATTGTTTCTTCCGAACAATAGTTCTTCGAGGTTTACTCTCTCTCTAACTCTTTATTTGGAAATACTAATGGCAAAAAACCAGCTATATCACAGTTGATCTTCATCTAATTTGTCTTCTTCAAAATTTTTCAAAAAATCTTCTTCAAAAAATGAAACTCTACTTCTCACCAAGTTCTATGGAGTTAAGCTTCATAATTAGAACACATATCACACGTATTTCTGTAATTCATTGTCTGTTGTTTTTAGTTTGCCAATGATAGGCTGCTCATGCTCAGATACAAAGGCATGGTTGCCACTGAGCATCTTCATGATATAAATTGTTCTGTTGGAACAAAATTTTCTTCACCTATTGGAGATGATCGCTCCCCTTCAATAGTATTCTTTGCATCATAAATCTTTGTATGATCGACCTTTGTATCATCAATCTTCATATAATCAACCTTTGCATCATCAATAACAATGCCTTTATTGATTGGTCAAATGATTTTGGCGCATCCTTCGAGAAGTTTCAGAGCTAAATTCTTTATATCATAGATTGATTTTACTATAAATGTCTCACTTTCTTCAAGTACATCCAGGAAGAAAACTTTTCTAAACTCTATTTCTTTCATTTTATCCTGTTTTTGAGTGGGTAACATTTGCTCAGTTTCTCGTATCTTCTCACCAAGTTCTCTTGGAAGAAGATCAATCGTTTCTGAATCTGTTTTGCATTTTAGCCAAAAACAAAATTCAAATTGATCATCCATATAATTGCAATTTCATGCATAGAACTCAGTATTGGCATATTACAAAAAGAACCTTACCTACGAAAAGAATATTACCAAGAACTACTTTCTTTTGCCTTCAATAGATTGTTGTGTAACTGTCCCTCTATTTTTTGGTATTTTTGTAATTCATAGTCTGTTGTTCTTGAATGTAGGTTGGTCCAATATTCTAGGTGACTTGTAGTAGATAGGACCAAAATTGATTGACTGAGACATAGTAACCAACAAAACCTGTTTTACTGAACGAAAGTTTAATAATGCTTTGTTCTGCATTAAAAAGACCAATGCACAAAGTTGCTTTGTTGGTGATTTTGAAAGCTTGAAGACACGCTGTTGAGAATTCAATAATTCCTTAATAATTCATCAACAAGATTATCATCATGTATATTACTTTAGTTCTCACCAATAATTAACTCACCAATAATTCCAGTCATAACATATCCAATGTGTACAATGTGGATACAATGTAGATACAACAGTTGGTTCATGTAATTGCATCTATCAAGTTATACACACTGCATTGCATGATTGTCGACGTTCCGGTTCCCACATGTTCCGCTCCGCTTTCCGCGGCGTGAGCGAGTGCGCGAGCAATTTGCTAGCCGCCAGTGGTAACCAACCTCACCGTCATCGTCACTCATCTTAGAAATTCAAAAGTAACTAATTTAGTTACTTTTCAAAAGTAACTAATTTAGTGTAGCCATGTGCTGCTAGTCGCGCGGGTGCGCGCAACGACACGCCGCGCACAACAGGTGAAACCTACCCCACCGTGACCGACTGCTCCTCGCGCGCGCGACCCAACACTCCTACTCGAATATATGTTTGTTAATTCCTCACTCGTTGCGACCCTGTAACCCTCAAGCGTTATTAACACTAATAACCCGACTTCTGTTTTCCTTTCTTCCTTCCTCCCTCCCTTAAGTATCTCCTTGTGCCCCGTTTGATTCTCGCCTAGATATACCTCGTTCCCGTACGTGACGTAGATATTGAAGGGCCAACCAAGTTTGATGCATATTATACCGCATAAGTCACGCGCCAGTTCGTTCTTTGAAACGATGGCCTTATTGTTGGTTTTATTGTATACACGGCAATAATGCGTGAAGGCGCGCATGGTCGGCACACGAGAAGTAACTGGGACGTGTGCTGTTTTTCGTTTTCAATTGACATCCACGCCGATTTTTCAAGGATAGCAAAAGCTTCGAGCATCTACCTCCGTTGAAAAAACGGATAGCCGAAATGAAGATAAAAAAAAAGAGTAACCTAATTACATCGCAACTGCGTGACCGTAGCCAACGTTTAGATTCCCAATCGGTTGTGAATATATTGACGATTGGGAAAAGTCATTTCTAACAAAGATCTCTGCTCTCCAAATTATACCTAACATACTATTTGAAGCGTCGCGTGTGCGACACTGCAGCAGACTGGCAACCGCCAAGCAAAATGATTCACGCATCACAGTCCCCCGGCACCAAAAGTGACGATAATCGCCGTCCGTCCACTGGATTAAATGCAAACACACCACTCTAACCGAACTGGGAGAGAATCTTGAGGGCTCCCAATCTAATATTGCTGAATTGACTTTTTCTTTCTCCCCAAATCCTCAAATGATCAACTCGTCAATGAAAACTATCGCCGTACAGGCTATATCGACAGCGCCCGAGATCTCGCAGGTATACGTATACGTATATAGATATATATCGGACGGCTTTCGTCAAAAGGCACGACTTTTTGTTCGGCCGTATAGCGAGCATAGTAAAATCTCGATGCGTGACCGACGCAAACAGAGGGCTGAAAAGATCGAGGCGATAATTTTGCCTTTACAATTTTGAAGTAGCCGCTGCCTTGAATTGTACTTTTCAAACATAGTTTGAGCAACATTGTTCTTCTTATATACTCCTCAAACAAATGGTTTGGGCAACATTGTTCCTCCTATATATATTCCTCTTATATATATCCTTTTATATGTGTATGTACAGCTTAACCTCAAACAAATGGTTTGGGCAACATTGTTCCTCCTATATATGTTCCTCTTATATATATCATTTTATGTGTATATGTATAGCTTAACCAATACAAATTTTGCTATATCGCTGGGAGCTCTTTAGACTTTGGAATAATGTTGTATGTTTGTTGTAAATTTTTGAGGTCGCTGATAATTTTTTTTTATATATATATTGGCATAACATTTTTTATAAAAGTGAATCGCACCGCCAAGCCGCCGTACTGCGATTGTTACGAGCCTGTATGTTTGTCAGAGCGCAGCTTCTACAGATTAATTACTCCTCGCTTTCGTGCCAATACGCCAATGGGGTACGTGAAAAAATTCGTCCACCGAACTCGTTCTCCGAGCCGAGTAGCTGTAAACGACTCGTCTCAACAGTTGGGACCACAGCTAGCACTCGGGTCTCCAATTTCAATGTGATCTTTAGGGATGAATTCATATATATCCAAGCAGTTGATATTTGCAGTCGTTTATCAGCTAACGTTGCGATTTGTCTGAAGTATTAGTCGATCAGTGTTTTTACACCATAATTAAGCGTAATTCATATGCGTATAAATATATGTGAATTCTCAATACCGCGAAGATAGGACAATGTCTCGGGGGAAGATCAAACTATTGATCGCAGATACAACCACGAAGCACTTATAAAAGTTTCATCTTTTTAGATATCCCTCGAGAAATCCCAATTGTATAGATCTATTCGAATAGTAGTTGTAATTTTATTTTAATTCATACAATTGCTCTCGAGCGGGCAATTATTGTTATTATTCACACGTCCCGCGCCTCGCTGCCGCAGCCTTGGTGAGCTATGTACTTATTAAAGTAATTTAGAAAGAAAAGGAAAAAAAGCTGGCTCGCTCGCGCGCGTTATCTCGCCTATGCACGTCACTCAATTTCTCCCCATTCGACATGTAAGTGTATGTACGAGTCGTAAAAAAACGACGCGTACGTGTGTGTATAAGTGTGTGTCTGTCGCGTGGACGCGTTTACCCAAAGTTTCTTGGTATACTATACCAAGCTATACCAACTTCTTGGTACACTATACCAAGAAAAATATATACATCGTAGTCTGAGTGTTGCATGTGCAACATTGTTTCTCCTGTATATTCCTCAAACAAATGGTTTGGGCAACATTGTTCCTCCTACATATACCTCAAACAAAATGTTTGGGCAACATTGTTCCTCCTGCATATTCCTCAAACAAACGGTTTGGGCAACATTGTTCCTTCTGTATATTCCTCAAACAAATGGTTTGGGCAACGTTGTTGTTGGTAACTGTAAGTGTAGCTAATGGGCCGATCAAATCGCAGAAATCGTTTAAATCGATGGGGGCGACGTTTAGTTGCAGAGGGTGCATTAGAATATTAGTTTGATAAAACATATACTATCCCTCGTTCACTTGTTCCTCCTATCTATATTCTCAAACAAACAGTTTGAGTTTGAGTTTGAGCAACAGTGTTCTTCCTCCTATAACCTAATATATATAACATAATATATATAATATATATAAGATTTGATGAAAAAATTAAATGTATTCATAGATATCTATCTTATTCAGATTCAGGTACATAATCAGATTATTAAAAAGATATATTTAATAAAAGGATAGAGAAAAAAGTTTTAGCAGAAGAATTCGAAGATAAGTTAATACTTCTTATTAACTATGTCAGAATCAGTATCCAATTGTATTAAAATTATAGGTGATGGAAATTGTTTGTTTAGATGTTTTTCGATGTTCTTATACAATTCACAAGAACATAATTTGAAAATTAGACGAAAAATTGTTGAGTATGTATATGATAATTGGGAACGTTTTGAAGCTTTTCTTTTATGCCATAGAAATTCATATGTAGAAACAATGTCTTGTGTAAATGAATATGGTGGGGAAATTGAGATTCAAGCTTTTGTAGAAATGTATCATGTTCGTGTATCAGTATCTAATACTCTAAATAACAGTATTAACATTTATGATAATAATAATCTTATAATACATGAAAACGGATTAAATTTATTGTTTTCGGGTGAATTCGACAATGGTCATTATGATATTATAAGTAAAAATAATAATAATTTCTCAAAAAATCTATCTAAATTTATGAAAAAATTATATCATCTAAAAAATAAATCAGATGTCGATTACTTAGATAAAAAAAGGAAGTTTGATCAAGTCAGTAATATGAATGAAATAAGAATAAAAAATAAAAGATTAAAAGATACAATTATAAACATGACTGAAAACAGGATAGCAAAAAAACATGAAAAAGATTTGGTCGACAATATGACCGAAGACAGAGTATTAAAAAAACGTAAAAAAGATTTAATTGACAACATGACCGACGACAGAGTATCAAAAAAACATAGCAAAGATTTGGTCGACAATATGACTGAAGACAGAGTATTAAAAAAACGTAAAAAAGATTTAATTGACAACATGACCGACGACAGAGTATCAAAAAAACATAGCAAAGATTTGGTCGACAATATGACTGAAGACAGAGTATTAAAAAAACGTAAAACAGATTTAATTGACAACATGACAGACGATAGAGTATCAAAAAAACGTGAGAAAGATTTGGTCGACAACATGACCGACGACAGAGTATCAAAAAAACATAGTAAAGATTTGGTCGATAATATGACTGAAGACAGAGTATTAAAAAAACATAAAAAAGATTTAACTGACAACATGACCGACGATAGAGTATCAAAAAAACGTGAGAAAGATTTGGTCGACAACATGACTGACGACAGAGTATCAAAAAAACATGAAACAGATAAAGTTCAAAATATGAATGAAAATCGGTTAAATAGAAAAAGATTAAATGATAGATCAAAATTTATGTCACAAGATCGTCTTTCTTTTAGATTGAAAACTCAACGTAAAAAATTTCCTATTGGGGATACTTATCTAAACTTCGGTAAAATGAATCACTTTTGTAAATATTGTAATGCATGTTTTTGGAAAGAAGAGTCTGTAAAAATAAGAAAAAGCTGTTGTCTTAATGGAACAATCAAAGTGCCTCCAATGAGTGAATACGATAGTAATTTAAAGAGCTTGTTATGGGAAGATGAAAAGTTCAGAGAATTAATTCGGTATTATAACAATAGTTTTTCATTTGCAACTTTTAAATCTACTCAAATAAAACAATTCACATCGGGTATTTATAATTTAAAAATTCAAGGACAAGTTTATCATATCGCACCTACCACTATCCATAACGATAAAGAACCTTATTGCGGTCAAATTTATATTTATGATGATACAGACGCTATAGATTTACGTTTAAAAAAAAATTCTCAATTAGTTGAAGAACATATTAAGATAATAACTGAAATAATGAAAAATAATCCATATAGTAAAATGTTCAAAAATCTATATGAATTAACGGAAAAATGTAATATTGATGATTATTGCTTATGTTTCTTAAAAAGTTTAAATAAAAACCAAAAACGATATAATAAACCATTAACAGCTGAGTGTGCAGCTTTAATAATTAATGAGCATGGGGATATCCCAAAAGATATTGATTTATGCGTTTATCCTAAAAATCTTCCAGACGGTAAAAATCAAAATTGTATATTAAACAAATTGTCATTTCATTTAGATCCAATGATATTTCCTCTGATGTTTCCGTTAGGTGATTTTGGTTGGAGTCCTCTCTTCAAACAAAATTTTAATAGTAACAAGAATTTAACTCCTCTTCGTTATTATTCGTACCGTCTATCTTACAGACCAAATTCAAAATTCGATCCTACATTATTTTGTGGACGTTTAACTCAACAATATATAGTTCAAGCTTATATAATTATAGAAAATTGTAGATTAGAGTTTTTGAGACATAACCAACAAAAATTACGGGTAGCATGTTACAAAGGTATTTTGGACCATGTTGCTAA
>JAJGQD010000204.1:0-36199 GCA_020882685.1 Aphelinus atriplicis
CCAAAGATATTCTTTTATAAATTATGAAACTTATTGGGTTTTTTTTTCTAATAAAATAGTTTTCCATACACCGACGTATGTTGAATGAACCCTTTCGAATGATATGCTATCCTACCCATACTCTCAAAAATGATTATCAAAGTACGGTCTTTTTTTGGACTCAAGAAAAGTGTTATCCCTCAAAAGAATTCTGCCTCATGTAAACAAATGTGTCACAAAAGCATCTCAAATTTAATTTTTTTCACATCATAATTATATACCGAAGTAGGTTTATAATGATATTCAAATATAGATCTGAAAATGATCTTCATGATTCATCATCATGATAGCATCTCTCCAATCATACGCACAAGCGTTATTTTTGTACATACATTTTTTGTCATTCATTTATGATAATATTTTTTTCCGTGGGAAACGAATTGTTTAGCATTGATCTATATGGAAAGACTGTCGGCACGTAAGCACTTTAACAGTTCATTATCCGTTTTGATTTATAAGTTATATCAATCAGGAAATACTCATGTCATCAGGGAATATTGAATTGGTTATCAGGAAATACTCATTTTTCTCAATTCGTTACCATTTCGATCGTGGTTGGGAATAATGTTTGATGCGTCTATCTTCATATTTATATACTGATCGCACCACTCATCGTACTTGTATGAAAACTGTTGGAGATTCCTCTTATTTTTTAGGAGTTTCTTGAGTTTTTCTTAAACGTGATTGAAAAATCTCTTTTCAAGATAATTCGAAACTGTCTTCCTCCCATCGGAATTCACACCGGAGTAGTTAAAATATATTCAATAGCAGCTGTTTTGTGGTTTGCACTAATGCAACGTTGAAAATTCATTGCGTACAATAGTTCGCGGCGTTGAATAACAATATCCATGGTGATCCCCCTTGTAAATAATTTTTGAAATACAAACGAAACTAATATCCTCAACGTTACGGAAAATAAAGTTATCTCATCGATATACCACGACTGACTGACTGTCCGGCTGGAATAGTGACGGACTCTGCCACTCACTCACAGAGGATTCTGGCTATTTGTCACAAACAATACCAATCCTGAGGATAGAAGAGACAATTTTTTCAGAACAAGTATTTTCCATAATATTCAAAACATACTTTCATTGTTTTCCAACACAATGACTACTTGTAGTAAGTTTCGGTAATTTCATTACATAGTATTGAAAAATTTAATCCTTTTCGAAAAATACTGTGAGGAAAAAATTTGATATCAACTGTGTATGTAATGTCAAATATCACATTCTTATGGAAACATTTGCTAAACTTGAAAATTAGTTTATTCAATAAATTTTTAATGTCGAAATATATTTTGACAGCAATAATTACCATTTTGCACGTGTTTTTTACGAAGAATCTATCTCTATTTTGGTATTTAATTTACAATAAAAATCAATTTTGCAATAATTTATTCAAAAAAATTGTTTAAACAAATTAATTTTGCAAAATTAATGGCAAATTCGGATTGAGCGCACCCAAAAACCCTATAAGCCATATATTGTTTATCGGATTCTTGGAAAAAATGCTTCGGCCTGGAGAAGAGTTGAGAAGATCATCTTTACCCTATCAGAACGTCGTAGTTTACGGGTGTAGCAAGTCGGGGGATCGATTTTCTTTTACTGTGGGGATTTCTGAAGAAAACCCAAAAAGATTTTTTGTTTTTCGTAGCAAATCCAGGACGAGATTAATTTCGCCCATTTTCAACCTGTTTGGCCCCACTGTGCGTTGCTCTCTCTCTCTCTCTCTCTCTCTCTTTCTCTCTCTCTCTCTCACTTGACCGCGCCACGTCCCTCCCTAGTACCATGTACCCCTTCCTAGTTAAAAATCTTATATCAGCGATCTCCTGGTTCAAATCCAGCTCGGGGAGCGTGGAATTTTTTTCTCGCAATATCACTTTGGGATAGTCCACCAAGCCCGAATTTATTCGTCATTTGAAATATGTGGACGTTAAGAAATAATTATTTGTACAATTCTTATTTCTCATCATTTAGAAAATTGACGAACATTTTTTTGTCACCGAACCATTTTCTTTCACAAAGAATACGCCCACGCATCGATATTTTCAAATTTTCCAACATGAATTATGAAAATGGTTGTGCTCCTCTAACAATCAGCTCAAACAAATTATATATATATATATATACAGGGTGTAGAGTCATGAATTGGAACGGCGAATAAATTAAACTGTATGTAGAATTTTACGTGCACATTTTTCGTAGCGATGTGATCCGATCAAAAACAAAGCCACAATCGATCGACGAAAGTAACCAATGAGAAATCAGGTCGGAAGTTTTGGACGGTCCTTTCAACCTGCAGCACCGAAGGCTTGTAATTGATATGGGTATGTTTATGGCATTTTTTATGCACGTAGCTCGTTGCAAATGTGCTCGGGTGCATCGGCCAGCCAGCCTGCACTAACCGGCCTCCGCCCTATCCCCGACCCTTTTTTTTTCACAGGCTTACCCAAGTAGTAAAATTTCTCGTCCCTCGAGACAATAGTACAGGATGCTCCGTCGAGCCCCAGGCCCGAGAGGCATCAGCGGATATCCTTACAATGACAAACACATGTTGTCACTGCCAGTGGTGGGAAGGAAATTCTTAAATTTTAACTGAATTGTACCGAAAGTTAGTGTACCAGATTGCCTCTTAATTACTGGTTGAAATGTATTTTGAATCACGAAAATCGAACCATATTAACGACATCTAAATGAAGGTAAATATTTTAATTCTGGATTGTTGGTTTCCGAACTTTGATATTAACTATAGTTAACCCTCAGGGTACGGACTGGGTTACCGTAACCCGAGCGAAATTTGAAAGAAGCGCCATACGAAGAGAAGTCGGTGATGGGGGTCCGGACCAGGGGGGGAAAAACTTATAGGTACACACTATTAGAGGCCCAAGCGGCAGAGTCAGTCTCCGCTTTGTGTCCGAGCTAGACACATATGAACATTGTGCTCGGGTGTGGTACACCCAGTCCGTATCCAACGTTACAAAATCCAAAATTTTCAAAAATATAGTTTTAATTTTCGTCTGTTTGCCACTGAGGAATAAAAAGGTAAGTAAGAATACGTACTCTTTGCTTAATTTTGTAGATTCTAACCTCAAAATAACGCGTTGTACATGGTGTAAGCGAAGTATTGTAGTAGATCTCAATCACTTGAACGTACGTCTTATATCGAAATCTTTGCCGCTCGTAGTGAATTATAACTCATTAAATTTTGTTCCTTGTAATTTTGCTTTCTCAAAGAGAAAGCTTTGTAACGGGGTAAAAATCGACCCACCGGATCGGACTTCGGGACCTCGATTTTCGTAATCTACGGGTCGAAAAACATGGAAATCCGAAAATGTCTGTATGTATGTACGTACGTGCACTTTTTTGTCGTACGATAACTTTCGAAGAAATTGTCCGATCGTCCTGAAATTTTGCTCACAGGTTAGTCGCGGCAAAATCTCGGCCGAGTTCAATTTTCAGCCAAATCCGTTGTTTATTTCTCTAGCAACCGATGCTAACGTGTTTTTGATAAAAGCTCCAAAAATCATCATCAATGCACGATGGGTCTCCAATTCTTTCGACGATCGATGAGAATCGATAAGACATTCATTTTGGAACAACCATTGTTTATTCTCTTAGCAACCGTTGCTATGGAGATACAAAATTCAGCTTCAGACTGACTTTTTTTGTCGTACGATGACTTTGGAAGGAATAGTCCGATCGTCCTGAAATTTTGCACACAGGTCGGTCTCCGAAAGATGTGAACTGAGTTCGGTGTTTAGTAGCATCCGTTGTTTATTTCCATGGCAACCGTTGCTATCGTGTTTTTGATAAGTTCCCATGTAATTCATGATAAATGATCATTTGGGTTTGTATATTTATGGGATTCTATAAGAATCAAAGAGACATTTCCCGTAGAAACCATTGTTGATGTCTCTAGCAACCGTTATTTATATCCCTTGCAACCGTAACTAGGGAATGGAAAAAGTCAGTTGCAGGTCCATTTTTGGAACTGTTGATGACTAAGAAGTAAGAACATCGAAGCTCCGACATTTACCATAGCAACCATTGTTTACGTCCTTAGCAACCGTTACTATGGAGTGGAGGAAATGAGTTAGAGATTCATTTTGCTTTCTCAAAGAGTGGTGATTAATGCAAGTTGAGGTTCAATTGCAATACTTTGAGAAAGCATACTGCTGAGGCACTTGGCAGCGGTTTTTTATTACAGAACACGCATTAAAAACATGGCAACGCGTCGAATCACTCGAAGCGTTGCTGCTTTGGAGGAGTTGTACAATGAAAATGAGGAGGACAGCGTTACAGAGAACGACAGTGACACCGACGACGCCGTAGATGCGGAAGAGGAAAGTTCCCACGATTCTGAAGCAGACGGCGACGAAGAGGATGCCAAAGAAGAGGCAGAATAGGCGATGTGTAAAGAGCACGTAGCGAAACTGTGCTGCGAGTGCGGCAATACTATGTAATATGACTTTTGTAACCTTTTGATAATAAATATTCGTCTTTAACAATTATTTTTGGTATTCATTTATATAATACTACTCAACAATATCTGAGAAACAATTTGTTTACGCTCAAAGTAATTATTTTTAACTTTTATCATCATAAATCAACGAAACAACGTTTTTTCGCTAATTCAAAAAAACGCGTATTTTCATTTTTCAAAAAAAATATAGTTTTTGGAATAAATCAAGAAACCGTTATGGACATTCAAAAGAACTACTTATTACCTTTCAAACGCGAGTTATACAATGTTAATATCTTTTTTTTTTCAAAAAGTTACAGCATTTTGAAAAAAAACGTTTTTTTACAAAAAAATTTCAAGACTCGTTCACATATTTCATTATAATTTTTTTTTCAATCAGTTAAATGATTAATCTGACAATTCTATCATATTCTTGAGACAATTTCACACAAAATGAAAAAAAAAATTTATTCAAATTGACAAAGTGCAGCTCGATATACACCCAATCAAAGTCGCCGGGTTAGGCTAACCCATGTCCGTACTGAACGTAACTTTTTTATAGTCCGTACCCTGAGGGTTAATATAGTTCGATTTTTATAATTCAAAATACAATTCTATCAGTAATTGAGAGGCAATCCAGTATGCTCATCTGCCTCAATGATAACTCAAAAATGAAAAAGAGAGTCAGAGGTAACCGCAAAATTTGTATGATCGAAAACTGTGACCTCCGAAATCTCGAGTTTTTCACCTACTTGCGTTTATTGTAGTACTCGTAAAATGGCGGTGTGGCGTGAGCTACGGGCCTGCTAAATCCCCTCCATATAATTCATAGCCGAAAATTTTCCGAAATATTCTATCATTAATTTGTGTAGTTTCTTGAGGCAACGTCGTCTCCATTACCAGCCTTCACTGCAGTACTTGCCAAGCTTTCGTTTGGTATGTCAAAAAGTGTTGTATGATTATCTAGTGCTCATTGACGAAAGATCTGACATGCTTCGATTAAAAATGTACGATAGAAGTGATTATATTATAATCGTGAAGTATTATTTCAAAAATAACGAAAACGGTAAAACTGCACAAGCAGAATACCAATTTGAATTTATGGACAAACTACAAAGAGGTGTGATCGACGATCTTCCACAAATTCCGAGCGTAACAACTATTTTGAGCGCTGTCAGGCACTTTCATGAAACTGGAAGCATTGACATTGTTCGAGAAGTTGCACGTGATTGGCCAGTGCGGACTGTTGCTTTCGAAGAAAGAGTTTTGGCAATTTTTCATCGAACCCCCGGAGCGAGTGTTAGAGAGGTTGCTCTTCGACTAGGTGTGTCAAAAACTCTGATTCATCAGATTTTGAAAGAGAAACATCTCTATCCTTATCACATCTCAAAAGTGCAACACTTAGAACCTGGGGATCCTGGAAGAAGATTGGAGTTTCATTACATATACCAAAATCGGATATTCGCCTATCCAAACTTTTGGAGATCCATACTGTGGAGCGACGAGTGCCTTTTCACGAGAGAAGGGTATTTCAACGTCCATAATATGCACGACTGGGCCGAACAGAATCCTTATGCTGTAGCGGAAACCAATCATCAGTATCGATTCTCAGTACACTTATGGGCTGGATTATTGAATGTGCTCAAACACATTTTCTTCTGAGCAAATTACTAATAGATATACATAATGCCTTACTAGAAGTCTCAAAAATATTTATACAATTGGTCGGACAATGTTTATTGAGTTTATATATCGTTTTTGAAATCAGTCGATATTTTTGAATACAGAAAATTATTTTTCATTCCTCTCAAGAAATACGGGAGACACGATTTCTATCTAGAAGAGGTAGAAACTCACTATTGAGGTGGGAAAAGGAAATGAATAAATAAATGGATAGAATATGTTTTTTAAATTTGATTTTTTAACGAATATTTACAAGTTGATATATGATGGAATGATAATAGAAGATAAATAGTTCATTAGGCTCTAAATGCGAGTATTCATCATGGTGAATATCAAGCTTTGCACCAATAGCATCTGAACATTGAGGTTGAATTGAGCAACGCGAATTATTTCATTCAAATCCGAAAAATGAAATATTTGGGGAGAGTCTCAAGCTTTCTCACATTTCTGATCTCGCAAAGTATCTTTTTATTTGGATTTTATAAGAAATAATTATTTGGAGTGAAGTTATCGTGTAAAGATATGTGAAATATACTGTTTTCGGAAATGCGAATTTTCTCATTTAAATCCAAAAAATGAAATATTTCGGGAGAATCTCAGGCTTTTTCATATTCCTCATCTTGCAAGGCATTTTTCTACCCAGATTTTACAGGAAATAATGATTTGGAGTTAAGTTACCGTGTAAAAATATGTGAAATTTACTGTATTCCTCAATTGAACCAAATTTTCTCATTCAAATCCGAAAAATGATTCAGAAATACAGAATCAGAGTGAAATTGTTATTACAAAATATGAAATTCGATAATGCGTATTGTTTGTAACACACCAACCGTAAGAAAAATGATGAAGCGGGCTGTTGGGGCTATGGGATAGCAGAGGCCAGGCATAACCTGATGTACCTCGCAGAGGCTCTCACGTAGACTTACTTGTACTCGTTAGAGGATAGGAGGAAATCTGTATTAATAAGAGATAGAAAGGATTCGTTCTGATATCTTTATTGTCCTACTCTGTGCATTTCTCGAAAATGACTGATTCATGCGGCGAAAGCCTCGGCGCTCGCTCCCTCTACACTCTCGTGCAGGTGACCATCACAATACGGTCATTGCTCTGCACTTCACTCCGAATCCCCCACAGGGCGCAGCCACAGAGAGTCGGTCGGCTGCCGAGTAAGCAGAGAGAGGAAGACGCTTCTCAGTCCACGTCTCATCTGTTGAGAAACATGCTATCTCTGACGTTTTATGCACCCTCTCTGAAACATTTTGGGTTTTCTCTGGAAAATGATTGGGAATGATATGAAACATATGTGGACACATGAGAACTCTGGCTTGTCGTTTTTATTTATGAATTGTGCATTTTTTCTTTTAATTTTTAGTTGGTATGAACACTATCATTCCTAGAGTAAAATAGGAAAGAAAAAAAGTTTCCTCATGAAACTTTCCATGAGGATTGAGTATTCCGAAACATTAATCTCGAATATTGCTGTTACAGAATAGGTACAAAGGAAAAAGTGACACCAAGAAATAAGCCATTTCTTGTGATTTTTTTTTCAAATTTCGAAATCATAGCTACGATTATGAGATTGCAATTCAGATTACCTTAGGCAGTAATGAATATACAAAAGAAAATTCATCTCTATATCTCTGATAGTCTTTGCATAAACTGTTTGTAAAGTAAACCAATTCCAAAATATTGCTAATTTTACAATTGTAATTGAGTCTTTTACGAACCTCTCCGAAACCTTCCAATTCTTTCACGTACTTATAGATATTATAGATATTATAGATATTAACTATCGATCCCCTGCGAAAAAATATCGTTTTTTTCAATTTAACTTTTAGAATTCAAATTCTTTGTCGTAATAAGTACCTTATAAACAAATGCAACTGCAACGCGGTCTCTCTATCTATTCAGAATATGAGAATGGCACATGATAGAAGATAAACGAACGATCATTTTGAGTTTCCATTCACTCAAATCTGATTCGTGAATCTCGAGATATAGAGGTTCAAAGTTGATGTACCTTTTTGGCAAAAGCATATGAAGTGGAATAATAATTGAAACGGTTTCCGGTAGTTTGAACTTCGTTTTTCTCAAGTATCATATATTATCTACATGAGAAATGATATTGATACTTACTTACTTACTCGAGTCAGTAGAGGCCGAAAATATAAAGTTGTATTTATGAAATATATTGTAACAATTGTCAAGCCATGCGTTCGCTTCCTACAATAACCCTGATATCTTCACAGGGTTAAGATCCAAATTGGAATTCTATGTCTAATGATATGATTTTAATGTGTGCACTTCAGATTGGATATTACTGTGGAATCCTTTCCAATAATAGGTCCAGCTTTCTGACGAAGGTTGAAATATACGTGATCTTGAAAGGACTAGATCGTCGCCTCCAAGCAAAAAGGGGCCAACTCAGCGTCCCGAACAAGAAGGGGCCAACTCGCTGGCCGGGCAAAAAGGGGCCAACTCGCCGTCCGTGCAAAAAGGGGCCAACTCGCAGTCCATGTAAAAAGGGGCCAACTCGCCATCCATGCAAGAAGGGGCCAACTCGCCGTCCGTGCAAAAAGGGGCCAACTCAGACGAGTTTTGAATTTCACATAAAATTCAGTTCACGAATCTCTTGAGAAGTCTTATGCACACTATGTCGTCGCCTCCGAGCAAAAAGGGGCCAACTCAGCGTAACGAACAAGAAGGGGCCAACTCGCTGGCCGGGCAAGAAGGGGCCAACTCGCCGTCCGTGCAAAAAGGGGCCAACTCGCAGTCCGTGTAAAAAGGGGCCAACTCGCCGTCCGTGCAAGAAGGGGCCAACTCGCCGTCCGTGCAAAAAGGGGCCAACTCAGACGAGTTTTGAATTTCACATAAAATTCAGTTCACGAATCTCTTGAGAAGTCTTATGCACACTATGTGATAGCCGTAGTGCGTCTCTTTCAATGATTAGGTGATTTTCACGTAATTTACATGTCATCAGAATGTAATATGTCAAGTTAACTATTTACGTTAAACGGCTTTTGCTCGGTGGTTTCTTTTAGAAATTGGTATACATATGTTTTTGAGGTCGCTCATAATGAATCCGGCCTCAAATTCTAAAAATTCAAATTAGAGCCTCTAAGATCACCTGATAAAAATTTGGAAAAAAATTGAATTTTGTTGAAAATTGGTTTACATGGGTTTTTGAGGACGCTGATTACAAATCCGGCCTCAGATTTTGAAAATTCGAATTAGATCAAGCCTCTAAGATCACCTGACAAAAATTTAGAAAAAAATTGAATTTTGTCGGAAATTGGTATACATGGGTTTTTGAGGTCGCTGATCACGAATCCGGCCTCGGTTTTGAAAATTAAGATTAGAGCCTCTAAGATCACCTGACAAAAATTTGGAAAAAAATTGAATTTTGTCGAAAATTGGTATACATGGGTTTTCGAGGTCGCTGATTACAAATCCGGCCTCAGATTTTGAAAATTCGAATTAGATCAAGCCTCTAAGATCGCCTGACAAAAATTTAGAAAAAAATAGAATTTTGTCGAAAATTGGTATACATGGGTTTTTGAGGTCGCTGATCACGAATCCGGCCTCAGATTTTGAAAATTAAGATTAGAGCCTCTAAGATCACCTGACAAAAATTTGGAAAAAAATTGAATTTTACTGAAATTTGGTATACATGGGTTTTCGAGGTCGGCCGAACGAATCCGGCCTCAGATTTAAAACATTCAAATCATAGCCTCTATGATTGGTGACCGAAAATTTGAAAAGATACTGGATTTGAATAAAACTTGGTATACATGGGTTTCTATGATCGCTGATTATGAATCCGGCCTCAGATTTTTAAACTTCAAATTAGATTGATCCTGAAAGATTGCCGACCGAAAATTTGGAAAGATAATGGAATCTAATGGAACTTGGTATACATGGGTTTTTCAGGTCGCTGATTACACATAAAGCTTCAGATTGAAATAAGCCTAAATCTTCAACATCGTCGACCGTAACAAGGAAACATCCTTTTTGAAGGTTACCCAAATAAAAAACAATCTCATATTTGACTTTATAGAAAAAACCGTTTCAAGTTTGATTACATTCTTCTAGTTTTCGCGCGTTTAGAGTTAATACATGCATTTATGAGTGTATATTCTCTATTATAATTATATTCATATACGAGCAATGATCTCTCGCTCGCTGTCGCTCACTCGAGTCGTTCGAGTGGATTTTAATTAAAAAATCTACAAAACATTCTATAATCTTCAATATTCAATTCAGTTTTGATAAGTTATACTTTTAAATTATTGTAAATAGATATAAATCGACATCATGAAGCTTATAAATTATAGCCCTCGATCTTCTCTTTCGATCCATCACGCCACATGTTCTTCAAATCGTCATTTTCTGAGTTGTTTATCAGACAGAAAATTGGAAAAAATGGTTTTCGGCAACGCGGCAAGTTTTCTATGGCGTATATTACGCCCCCACGTCTATTTTTCCGGATTTTTAATCTCAGATTATGAAAATGCTCATTTTACTCTATAAATCTGCAAGATCAGATTTTCAATAGATAACCCATTTATATTATTTTTTTAACGTTATCCTGGAATCAAACGTCGAATAATTGTCTTTATGGCCATTACGCCCCCATAGTATCAATTTTTCGAATACATAGCCAGTTCAAATTGTAGTTCTTGACATCCTCTTTCGATCCATCATACCGAACATTCTTCAAATCATCATTTTCCAAGTTGTTTATTACTTCAAAATCTTTCGTATGACGAAAATTCGGCTACACATGATTTTCCACATAATAGATCACGTTCACGCGTCTATTTTTTTGGACTTTTCACCTTAGATTATGAAAATGCTCGGGCTCCTCTATCGATCTGTCAGACCCGATTCCAAAATATTCTAACAAAACATTGTTTCCAAGAGCAACATATGGGAATCATAATTTGTGTACGGATTAATTTTAATATAATGTAGTATGTTCTACAAGTTCCTTTGAAAGAATGGAACAAATGAGAACTAGAAAATTGATATACAGTGTTTAGAGTGAAATACCGTGGAACTCTATTTGCGTAACAGCATAACCTCTGGTACAAGTATTGAAGATTATACTTGCCACAAAAATTTTTGCATATTTTGATCGATGCTTATTACATTTCCAACATAAGTTTATTTTGAATGGAATCAACCGACTTTTGATGACACCAGAGTAGAAGAAATGCCTCTTTATTCAGTAAACCATCTAAATGTATGCTTCTTTGTTACCATCGATGATGTTGAAGGTTTAGGCTTATTTCCATCTAAAGCTCGAGGTGTAATCAACGCCCAAAAGAACCCATGGATACCAATTTCATCAAAATCCAGTATTTTTTTAAATTTTTGGTCGTCAATTTTAGAGGCTTTAATTTGAATTTTCAAAATCGAAGGCCGGATTCGTAATCAGCGACCTCAAAAACCCATGGAAACTAATTTTCATTATAATCCATTAACTTTTCAAATATTCGTTCGCTAATCTTAGAGGCTCTAATTTGAAATCTTCATATCTGAGGCCGGATTCGTAATCAGCAACCTAAAAAACCCATGGATACTAATCTACACTTCTATACTATACTGTAAAGTTAATCCTCCCGGAAATTTCATGGAAAGATTTTTCAATGAAGGAGTTGACTTCCATAGAAACAAATAAAACGGATCAAAGGGAAATTGCCTGCGGTATCATATTCCGCATTGAAATTTACAAAAAAAAACGATGCGTGGATGTCAAAAATGGTAAAATTCAAGTTGCGTTTTTTTGGTATCCAATAAACCATTGAAAAACTGTGAAATAGTTGTATGGTGCAAATTTGAGTTTCACCGATTTATAGATCAATCGAAAATCTTTCCTATCCTATGGTGGAAATTTTGGAAAAAATTATGCGTGGGCGTGAAATATGGTAAAAACTGACTTTTATCAAGTTGTGCCGCATAAACCGTTGAAAATATCTATGAAACAGCGTCGTGATGAACATTCTGATCTGAGGTATCGATAGAGCTCATTTAGCGCTTCAATTATTCATCGTGAAAAAATCAAAAATATTGATGCGTGGGCGTAAAGTATGTAATTGAAAATTGGTAGTTTACTTTGCGATTTTTATGCTTTCAGATAAATACAATATAATAGAAAATTATGCATAGTCGAATTTTCGTCATACAAACGAATTGAAAGTGATAAACAACTTGGAAAATAATGATTTGAAAAAAAATCGGTATGATGGATCGAAAGGGGAGGTCAAGAACTACAATTTGAACTGGCTATGTGTTCGAAAAATTGATACTGTGGGGACGTAATGGCCATAAAGACAATTATTCGACGTTCAATTCCAGGATAACGTTAAAAAAATAATATAAATGGGTTATCTATTGAAAATCTGATCTTGCAGATTTATAGAGTAAAATGAGCATTTTCATAATCTGAGGATAAAAATCCGGAAAAATAGACGTGGGGGCGTAATATACGCCATAGAAAACTTGCCACGTTGCCGAAAACCATTTTTTTCAATTTTCTGTCTGATAAACAACTCAGAAAATGACGATTTGAAGAACATGTGGCGTGATGGATCGAAAGAGAAGATCGAGGGCTATAATTTATAGGCATCATGATGTCGATTTATATCTATTTACAATAATCTAAAAGTATAACTTATCAAAACTGAATTGAATATTGAAGATTATAGAATGTTTTGTAGATTTTTTAATTAAAATCCACTCGAACGACTCGAGTGAGCGACAGCGAGCGAGAGATCATTGCTCGTATATGAATATAATTATAATAGAGAATATCGTCGCCTCCAAGCAAAAAGGGGCCAACTCAGCGTCCCGAACAAGAAGGGGCCAACTCGCTGGCCGGGCAAAAAGGGGCCAACTCGCCGTCCATGCAAAAAGGGGCCAACTCGCAGTCCGTGTAAAAAGGGGCCAACTCGCCGTCCGTGCAAGAAGGGGCCAACTCAGGCGAGTTTTGAATTTCACATAAAATTCAGTTCACGAATCTCTTGAGAAGTCTTATGCACGCTATGTGATAGCCGTAGTGCGTCTCTTTCAATTATTAGGTGATTTTCACGTAATTTACATGTCATCAGAATGTAATATGTCAAGCTAACTATTTACGTTAAACGGCTGTTGCTCGATGGTTTCTTTTAGAAATTGGTATACATATGTTTTTGAGGTCGCTCATATTGGATCCGGCCTGAAATTCTAAAAATTCAAATTAGAGCCTCTAAGATCACCTGATGAAAATTTGGAAAAAAATTGAATTTTGTCGAAAATTGGTATACATGGGTTTTCGAGGTCGCTGATTACAAATCCGGCCTCAGATTTTGAAAATTCGAATTAGATCAAGCCTCTAAGATCACCTAACAAAAATTTGGGAAAAAGTTGAATTTTATCGAAAATTGGTATACATGGGTTTTTGAGGTCGCTGATCACGAATCCGGCCTCAAATTTTGAAAATTAAGATTAGAGCCTCTAAGATCACCTGACAACAATTTGGAAAAAAATTGAATTTTGTCGAAATGTGGTATACATGGGTTTTTGAGGTCGCTGATTACGAATCCGGCCTCAGATTTGAAAAATTCTAGTTAGAGCCTCAAAGATTATAGCGACCGAAATATTGAAAAGATACTGTATTTTTATGAAAACTAGCAATGATCTCTCGCTCGCTGTCACTCGCCCGAGTCTTTCGAGTGGATTTTAATTGAAAAATGTACAAAATATCACGGAACGCGGTAGTGTTCCATGCGTCAAGCAGAAGACACCGCAACTATATAATGTTTGAGATCGCACGCTCGATTTTTACATTGGCATTAATTAGCCAAAACGACTGTTTTTGGATGCGAAACATGATTTCATGATCATCTAGCATCCCATTTGAGCGATTGACAAAAAGAAATACTCAAAAGCTCGTTCGCAATAATGAGTTTGGAGTGCCGTGTCAAGCGATCTACTAGTTTTTTCTCCCGACGAGATTTTGTTCAGATCAATTTTTCTTATTACCATGAAGTAAGCCGCGGTAGCCTGATAAAGCAGCTATGTTCACGCATAGTACCTAACACGTTTACATGCTCTTGCTTCCCGCGTAGATTTGAAACCATGGGATTGAAAGTAAATTGTTAATGTATTATAGTTACAAAGAATATGGCAAAACTATTGACCGTGTCCCATAGATTCAACGAAAAGTAATGCAAATTTTTTAAAACTTACAGAAGATAAGACAAGACATATCAAAATTCATTCCTTGTTTTTTTTTTATAATTGATTTTACACGGGCAAATGGTAGTTTAGGATGCCGATGTCGGCGTGTCGACTTAAGGGGGGATATACAGGTCGAACGAGAAAAAAAACTCATTTTTGAAAATCGTTTTTCAAGGGTAGTTTTTAATCAAATCTATCGAAAATTTTTGACAGTTATAAATTGATCCATGTAGTATACAAAAATATTTTTTTTAAATTTTTTCTCACAAAATGGCGGCCGTTAGATAGCGTTGAAAAATTACCTCTATTTTGCTTGTGCCGGCTCTCCTGGTCGCAATTTTGATCGGAAATCAAAAAATCAAAAAAATTTACATTAATTACATTCATAGTTAGTAGATGAATTATCAAAAAAAAATTAAAAAAAAAATTTGCACTTTCGGCGTATCTTTTTCGGAAAACTCAATTTTTTTCAATTTTTTTCCCGCCATTTTCTCACATTTTTCCATATTTAATAATAAAATATTACAATAATTTTTAATTCATCTGATAGGTAATACTATAATAAAGAAACCCTATAAGTTTCAGCTCAATCGGATAATTAGTTTTCGAGTTATCACCGGCATAAACTCCAAAAATGCAGTTTTGAGAAAAACGCGTTGAAAGTTTTAAATTACCGTTAAATCGTACTTACACTTCAATCAGCAATCCCTTGAAAAAAACACTTGGAGTTCGAATTTCGAAGAAAGGGTTTCAGGAGCGTATTCTACGGAAAATTTACTAATTTTTCATGAAAGAAAAAAAAATCGAATTTTTTTGTCGTTCGACCTGTATATCCCCCCTTAAGTTTTATTTGAATAAGCATATACCCTAATACCCGATAATGTCCAGGTAGCTAGTGTCGCCGATGGCAGCGTCCCGAGGGTGCGCTCCTCGTATTCTGACTTGGAAAAGCTGACCCTGGACCCGAACGATGTCCAGGTAGTCAGGGTACCCGATGACGGTGTTCCAAGGGTGCGCTCCTGGAATTTTCGCTCAAAGAAGCTGACCCTGGACCCGAACGATGTCCAGGTAGCCAGGGTACCCGATGACGGTGTTCCAAGGGTGCGCTCCTGGTATTTTTGGTTGGAGTACCTGACCCTGGACCCGAACGATGTCCAGGTAGTCAGGGTACCCGATGACGGTGTTCCAAGGGTGCGCTCCTCGTATTTTGACTTGGAAAATCTGAACCCTGGACCCGAACGATGTCCAGGTAGTCAGGGTACCCGATAACGGTGTTCCAAGGGTGCGCTCCTGGAATTTTCGCTTGAAGCAGCTGACCCTGGACCCGAACGATGTCCAGTTAGTCAGGGTACCCGATGACGGTGTTCCAAGGGTGCGCTCCTGGTATTTTTGGTTGGAGTACCTGACCCTGGACCCGAACGATGTCCAGGTAGTCAGGGTACCCGATGACGGTGTTCCAAGGGTGCGCTCCTCGTATTTTGACTTGGAAAAGCTGACCCTGGACCCGAACGATGTCCAGGTAGTCAGGGTACCCGATGACGGTGTTCCAAGGGTGCGCTCCTGGAATTTTCGCTTGAAGCAGCTGACCCTGGACCCGAACGATGTCCAGGTAGCCAGGGTACCCGATGACGGTATTCCAAAGGGTGCGCTCCTGGTATTTTTGGTTGGAGTACCTGACCCTGGACCCGAACGATGTCCAGGTAGCCAGGGTACCCGATGACGGTGTTCCAAGGGTGCGCTCCTCGTATTTTGACTTGGAAAAGCTGACCCTGGACCCGAACGATGTCCAGGTAGTCAGGGTACCCGATGACGGTGTTCCAAGGGTGCGCTGCTGGAATTTTCGCTTGAAGCAGCTGACCCTGGACCCGAACGATGTCCAGGTAGCCAGGAAACCCGATGACGGTGTTCCAAGGGTACGCTCCTGGTATTTTTGGTTGGAGTGCCTGACCCTGGACCCGAACGATGTCCAGGTAGCCAGGGTACCCGATGACGGTGTTCCAAGGGTGCGCTCCTGGTATTTTTGGTTGGAGTGCCTGACCCTGGACCCGAACGATGTCCAGGTAGTCAGGGTATCCGATGACGGTGTTCTAAGGGTGCGCTCCTGGTATTTTTGGTTGGAGTGCCTGACCCTGGACCCAAACGATGTCCAGGTAGCCAGGGTACCCGATGACGTTGTTCCAAGGGTGCGCTCCTGGTATTTTTGGTTGGAGTGCCTGACCCTGGACCCGAACGATGTCCAGGTAGTCAGGGTACCCGATGACGGTGTTCCAAGGGTGCGCTCCTGGTATTTTTGGTTGGAGTACCTGTCCCTGGACCCGAACGATGTCCAGGTAGTCAGGGTACCCGATGACAGTGTTCCAAGTGTGGGCTCCTGGTATTTTTCGTTGGAGGACCTGACCCTAGACCCGAACGAAGTCCAGATAGTCAGGGTTCCCGATGACGGTGTTCCAAGTGTGCGCTCCTGGAATTTTCGCTTGAAGCAGCTGACCCTGGATCCGAACAAAGTCCAGGTAGTCAGGGAACCCTATGATGGTGTTCCAATGGTGCGCTCCTGGTATTTTTCGTTGGAGGACCTGACCCTAGACCCGAACGAAGTCCAGATAGTCAGGGTTCCCGATGACGGAGTTCCAAGGGTGCGCTTCTGGAATTTTCGCTTGAAGCAGCTGACCCTGGACCCGAAAAAAGTCCAGGTAGTCAGGGAACCCGATGATGGTGTTCCAATGGTGCGCTCCTGGTATTTTTGGTTGGAGTACCTGACTCTAGACCCGAACGATGTCCAGGTAGCTAGGGTACCCGATGACGGTGTTCCAAGTAGCTGACTCTGGACCTTAATGATGTCCAGGTAGTCAAAGTAGTCAGCTTCCTCAAACAAAAATACCAGAAGCGCATCCTCAGGACACTGTCATCAGCGACCCTAGCCACCTGGACATTATCGGGTATCAGGTTATATCCTTATTCAAATATTCAGTCGACACGCCGACATTGTCATCCTAAACCACCATTTGCCTATGTAAAAATAGTTAGAAGAAAACATGGGATAAATTTTGATGTCTTGTCTTAAATTCAGATAATAGATTAATTATTTTCTACTGATTACATATATTTGTTTTGTGTATCGCTCATCCATATAAATATTTGCATTTTGGAAAAATATCTATTTAATTTTATTACTGACGCTAATGCATATACATTTTATTGATTATTATTTTCATAATATATTATACTCCGCAAAAAGAATTGAAATCCTCAAAAAAACCTTTTTTAGAAAAAGTAAAAATGTTGCGTCAAGCATGTGGCAGAACTAGTTTATCTCTTATATTGCTTAAAAAAAAAGGAAATCCATAATAGACACATGAGTCAATTTATTATTTCATCAGTATTCATTCTGATTAATTCCTCATATAGTTGGAGTATTACGTATTCTTATTACAGTTTAGATACTATCGGAGACGTTGTCAACTTTAACTAACCAATTACGAAAAAACTTACCAGAATGCTCTTAGGTACCTCATCAATTATTTGAAGAACTAATGACGAACCAAATTGACGCCACTTGGTAGGATCGAATATCTTTGAATGCCTTATTAAACTGACATATAATATTCTTCATTACCTATTTATTTCATGACCTATTTATTTCTAGTTAAACGGTTTCACAACCTCTCCTCAATCGTTTGATTTATTTCAAATATATTTTTGTATCGTAATTGCAATGCAGTTAATCCTATAATTCAGATAGACTTTATATATTCTTCTATTATCAATACTTTCATTGTCTTTCAAAGAGACAAATATTGCTAATTCAAACTATTGATCATATGTCTCAGTAAATTATAAATATTTCTATAATATTTCTATAATAATTTTCACATCCAGTGATTTAGTGAAATATTATTATTCTTAAGACGTTAAAAATGCCTACCCATTTATACTATTTTTCCAACGTTTTCAACGTTTTTCAACGTTTGTCTGGAACCAAACGTCAAGCTCAAATTATAGCTCTTGACCTCCTCTTTCGCCCCATAATACCGAATAGTCTTCAAATCATCATGTTGCAAGTTGTTTATTACATCAAAATCTTTCGTATGACGAAAATTCGGCTACACGTGATTTTCCACAACTTAGATCACGCTCACGTGTCTATTTTTTTTAATTTTTGACCTAAGATTATGAAAATGCTCGGCCTCCTCTATCGATCTGCCAGACCCGATTTCAAAATACTCTAACAAAACATTATTTCCAAGAGAAAAATATGGGAATTATAAATTGTGTACGGATTAATTTTAATATAATGTAAATATTCAAGCCCATTAGATATTCTTTCGATCAAACATACCCTAAATGGCACCAGATCATAATCTCACGTATTTATCTGAAAGCATAAAAATCGCAAAGTACACTACCAATTTTCAATTACATACTTTATGCCCACGCATCAATATTTTTTATTTTTTCACGATGAATAATTGAAGCGCTAAATGAGCTCCATCGATACCTCCAATCAGAATGTTCATCACGACGCTGTTTCATACATTTTTTCAACGGTTTATGCGGCACAAATTGATAAAAGTCAGTTTTTTCCATATTTCACGCCCACGCATCATTTTTTCCAAAATTTCCACCATAAAATAGGAAAGATTTTCGATTGATCTATGAATCAGTGAAACTCAAATTTGCATCATACAACTATTTCACAGTTTTTTCCAATGGTTTATTCGATCCCAAAAAAACGCAACTTGAATTTTACCATTTTTGACATCCACGCATCGTTTTTTTTGTAAATTTCAATGCGGAACATGATACCGCAGGCAATTTCCCTTTGATCCGTTTTATTTGTTTCTATGGAAGTCAACTCCTTCATTGAAAAATCTTTCCATGAAATTTCTGGGAGGATTAACTTTACAGTATAGTATAGAAGTGTAGATTAGTATCCATGGGTTTTTGAGGTTGCTGATTACGAATCCGGCCTCAGATATGGAGATTTCAAATTAGAGCCTCTAAGATTAGCGAACGAATGTTTGGAAAGTTAATGGGTTGTAATGAAAATTAGTTTCCATGGGTTCTTGAGGTCGCTGATTACGAATCCGGCCTTCGATTTTGAAAATTCAAATTAAAGCCTCTAAAATTGACGACCGAAAATTTGATGAAATTGGTATCCATGGGTTCTTTTGGGCGTTGTTACTTCGATCTGATTTGTGAATCCCGAGATATAGAGGTTTTTAGTCGAGGTAACTTTCCGGCAAAAGTATATGCAGTAGAATGAAAATCGAAACGGTTTCTAGTAGCTTGAACATTGTTTTACTTAACTATCAATTATTATGTACGTGAGCAATGTCCTTGATACTTAATAGTCGGGCGGAAGGTTGGTGGAAATCATTGAAACGCAGCGCTTTCGGTGCAGCGGCAGTGGCGGGCAGTGGAGGGGGTAGGGAAAAAGACGCGACGAAAAGTCGAACGCTCAGGATCAAAATGAACGTTTGATTTTTTACCGACAATATCTCAGCTTCTATATTAGATAATTTGATCATTCTTTTTTTAATTTGATATAGCAAGTCAAGAGATGATTAAATATGTAAGTTAAAATAACCTGAAGATTATTGGTAATGATATATTCGTGAGAAATATAATAATGAATATTTGCAGAGCCTTCAAGTCATATTTTCTGACTCATATAATTAGACTAATGTGTATTTAATCCTATTCACGGTATATCCGTTCGATATTCACCTGAATTCCCTAGAACAATATTCCAGGTATAATGAAGATGGATTTATCTTGCACATTCAATTAAACCCTGTACATTAAGACATAATCTGCAGCACTAATTACAATCCACACATATACGACATATTACTGAGAATGAAGGTAGTAAAACAGGTAGAATTCTGCGCTCCGATCCTTAAAGTGGGGTCAGGTAGTAAGGGACACTTGGGTGGAATGTATGTATAAAGGCCCAAACCAAGGGGTAGATCATTACCAATAATTTTCAGGTTATTTTAACTTACATATTTAATCATCTCTTGACTTGCTATATCAAATTAAAAAAAGAATGATCAAATTATCCAATATAGAAGCTGAGATATTGTCGGTAAAAAATCAAACGTTCATTTTGATCTTGAGCGTTCGACTTTTCGTCGCGTCTTTTTCCCTACCCCCTCCACTGCCCGCCACTGCCGCTGCACCGAAAGCGCTGCGTTTCAATGATTTCCACCAACCTTCCGCCCGACTATTAAGTATCAAGGACATTACTCACGTACATAATAATTTATACTTAAGTAAAGCAATGTTCAAGCTACCAGAAACCGTTTCGATTTTCATTCTACTGCATATACTTTTGCCGAAAAGTTACCTCGACTAAAAACCTCTATATCTCGGGATTCACGAATCAGATCGAAGTAAATGAAAACTCAAAATGAGCGTCTGTTTCTCTTCTATCATATGCAACTTTCAAATTCCAAATAGATAGAAAAACCGCGTTGTAGTTGCATTTTTTTCGAAGAAATTTTTTTCGAAAAATTTTCAAAAAATCATAAAAGTTGTTAAAATTGATTGATTGAAATTTTTCGGGAGGGGATCGATAGTCAATATCTATAAGAGTACGTAAAAAAATTGGCAGGTTTCTGAGAGGTTCCTCACGGGCTCAATTACAATTTCAAATAGCTAACTTCAAAAAGTTTTTGTGGAAAAACTATAAGAGATATCGAGATGAAATTTTTTTTGTATTTTCACAACTGTATAAGGTACTCTAAATTAAATTGTCATAATCGTAGCTATGATTTGAAAACTTGAAAAAAAATCACAAAAAATTGATTTTTTTTTTTTCACTTTTCCCTTTCCACCTATTTTGCAACAACAAAATTCGAGATTAATGTTTCGGAATACTTAATCCTCATGCAAAATTTAATAAGGAAACTTTTTTTCCTCTTCCGTTTTACTCTAGGATTGATAGTTTTCATACTATCTCAAAATCAAAATGGAAAAATGCATATTTTCGAAAAAAAAAATATGAAGCCATGGTTTTCAAATTTCCTCATATGTCTCATTCGATTTAGAATGTTTTTCTGGAGGGGATCCAATAATTTTTAGAGAGGGTGTATGAAAAGTCTCAGCAAATACAGATGAGCAATGGGCTAGTATAATGGGTTCGGAAGTGGAGGTCAAGAACTACAATTTGCACTGGCTATGTGTTCGAAAAATTGATACTGTGGGGGCGTAATGACCATAAAGACAATTATTCGACGTTTGATTCCAGGATAACGTTAAAAAAATAATATAAATGGGTTATCTATTCAAAATCTGATCTTGCAGATTTATAGAGTAAAATGAGCATTTTCATAATCTGAGATGAAAAATCCAGAATAATAGACGTGGGGGCGTAATCTATGTCATAGAAAACTTGCCGCGTTGCCGAAAACCATTTTTTCCAATTTTCTATCTGATGAACAACTCAGAAAATGACGATTTGAAGAACATGTGGTGTAATGGATCGAAAGAGAAGATCGAGAGCTATAATTTATATGCATCATGATGTCGATTTATATCTATTTACAGTAATTTAAAAGTATAACTTCTCAAAACTGAATTGAATATTGAAGATTATAGAATTTGTAGATTTTTGTAGATTTTTTGATTAAAATCCATTTGAAAGACTCGAGTGAGCGATAGTGAGCGAGAGATCATTGGTCGTATATGAATATAATTATAATTAGGAATATACACACAAATGCATGTATTAACTCTAAATGAGCGAAAACTAGAAGAATGTAATCACACTTGAAACGGTTTTTTCTATAAAGTCAAATATGAGATGGTTTTTTATTTGGGTAACCTTCTAAAAGGATGTTTCCTTGTTACGGTCGACGATGTTGAAGATTTAGGCTTATTTCAATTTGAAGCTTTAGGTGTAATCGGCGACCTAAAAAACCCATGTATACCAAATTCTATTAGATTCCATTATCTTTCCAAATTTTCGGTCATCAATCTTAGAGGCTATGATTCTAATATTTTAAATCTGAGGCCGGATTCGTAATCAGCGACCTCAAAAACCCATGTATACCAATTTTCGACAAAATTCAATTTTTTTTCCAAATTGTTGTCAGGTGATCTTAGAGGCTCTAATCTTAATTCTCAAAATCTGAGGCCGGATTCGTGATCAGCGACCTCAAAAACCCATGTATACCAATTTTCGATAAAATTCAATTTTTTCCCAAATTTTTGTTAGGTGATCTTAGAGGCTTGATCTAATTCGAATTTTCAAAATCTGAGGCCGGATTTGTAATCAGCGACCTCGAAAACCCATGTATACCAATTTTCGACAAAATTCAATTTTTTTCCAAATTTTCATCAGGTGATCTTAGAGGCTCTAATTTGAATTTTTAGAATTTGAGGCCGGATTCATTATGAGCGACCTCAAAAACATATGTATACCAATTTCTAAAAGAAACCACCGAGCAAAAGCCGTTTAACGTAAATAGTTAACTTGACATATTACATTCTGATGACATGTAAATTACGTGAAAATCACATAATCATTGAAAGAGACGCACTACAGCTATCACATAGTGTGCATAAGACTTCTCAAGAGATTCGTGAACTGAATTTTATGTGAAATTCAAAACTCGTCTGAGTTGGCCCCTTTTTGCACGGACGGCGAGTTGGCCCCTTCTTGCACGGACGGCGAGTTGGCCCCTTTTTACACGGACTGCGAGTTGGCCCCTTTTTGCACGGACGGCGAGTTGGCCCCTTTTTGCCCGGCCAGCGAGTTGGCCCCTTCTTGTTCGGGACGCTGAGTTGGCCCCTTTTTGCTCGGAGGCGACGAAATATAAATGCATTTCTGTACTTTAACCTTTAGACTGCTGGAGAATCAATATATTGACGCACCTCATGATTCTACACTTTGTGTATGATCAATCATTGATATGGGGTACCTTAAATACCAGTTTTCTGAGGGCGATATGCTCTTCCAAATCCCGGCAGTTTAAAGGTTAATATGCCCCAATGTAGGTAACTCTGGTATCCAATATATACCTCCCATAAAACCATTCTTTGATCGTAAAGTAGTTATACCTTTCTTTAGAAAGGTTCACTACTCTTCCATCTGGAATATATTGTTATGATAACCAACTACAGAATGGATACTTTTAAATGTACACTTAATTCTTGTAGCTGTTATCAAATTTTAATCCAGAAAAATTTCTTTAGAAGTACTCAAATCACAAATTCACGCCAAGTAATTAACTCGAAGGTATAGAACAAAAATTATATAAATGGTTTGAATAAGATGAAATGCATCATAAGCAGATTTCTTTTTCATGATTAAAAATTTACTTTTGAAAAAGATCCACGTAGCCGACTAGTATGTTCCGTATTCTGTGGTTCGTTGTTGAATGAATGCCTAAGTGACTGAAATTTTTAGAGCGGGTAAAAATTGAAAGATGTCTTTTCAATCTTCTTCTATTTCAATGCATCTAAGATAATAATTACAGAATATGAAGCCTTCTTTCTGCTTCACATTTCTCTGTTACGGATTTCAAACTGGTTAATTTCATACAAAGTAATATCAAGTATCAAGTATAGTAATATAATTCATAAATACGCATTTATGAATATGATATACGCATATTCACAAATACGAAATCAAATATATGTAAGATCATATTATTCAAATCTAATATGTTATTTTGAATAGGGTTGACGAATTTCTCACAACATCTAGTTTTTTCGTTACTAATAACACGAATTTCATCTTCTCATATTAGGTCGAATTTTGATTGGATCAAAAAACAAAAAAATACGACCTAATCAATTTTGCACGTTCTTTCGATTTCCTACGATAAAAAAACTAGCGTATTCGTCCCAATTACAGATGTAGACATTTTTACTCGCACACTATCGTTATATATTGCAGTTCATTTTGTCAATTATGACTCGAGAAAGTAATGAAATCTAAAATCCAAAGCCAAGTATCCTACTACTAAACATATATTTTTGCGAATTACATTCACAATCAATTGTATGTCAAGTAAAAATCTAAATGGTGGAAATAAAATTGAATAAAAAATTGCTCTTCGAGCATAGTAAAAAATAGACCTTTGAAAAAGGTATATGTGGACGACAAGTATGTTCCGTATTCTTTGGTTCGCTGTTGGATAAACGTTAATTCTACTCAATTTAGTAGAATTAACGTTTCTCAAGTAGAAAGAAAGTTGAAAATGTCTCGTCAATTTCAGTTCATTCAAATGCATATAAGATAGTATTCACAAAATTTGAAGCCTTCTTTCTACCTCATGTTTTTCTGTTACGGATTTTGAACTAATAACCTGAATATTAAATACAGTAATATGAAATCCAATTATACATTCCATTTTATTTTGTCATTGGTAATACAAGAAAGTACTGAAATCTAGCATCAAATGCCAAGTATCCAACTAGTATGATTATTCATCCGACTACAAAATGAATATTTTTTCAATGTACACTTGATCCTTGCCACCATTGAAAATGACAATGCAGATCAATTTGCTAATGTTAAGATAAGAAAGTATTGAAATCACAAATGCATGTCAAGTACTTAACTCATTTAATTTTGTATAAGTTTAGTAGAAAAATTATAGATGGTTGAAATCAATTAAAATACTCCTCGAGCAATTTTTCTTTTTCATAGTAAAAAATTAACTTTTGGAAAAGGTATACGTGGACGACAAGTATGTTCCGTATCCTTTGGTTCGTAGTCGGATAAACTTTAATTCTACTCAATTTCTTTAAATAGAAAGAATTTCGAAATGTCTTCAATTTCAGACCATCCAAATGCATATAAGATAGTCTTGAATAAATTCTTAGGAGACTAGATTTTTCCATGCAAAAAGAAATTTGGAAATGTCTGCTTAATTTCAGTCCATCCAAATGCATGTGAGATTAATTAATATGATTCAAATCTAATATATTTTTTGGAAATACAGATCCAATATACAGATTCAATAAACATATTTACCAAAACACTATCGTTATATATTCCAGTTCATTTTTTCAATGATGACATGAGAAAGTAGCGAAATCTAGCATAAACTGACAAGTATCCAACTAATGTGATTAGCCTTATACAGGACTAATATTTTTTCAAAGTATACCTTAAAGCAATTGTTGCACGACCTGTTATCAAATATCAATGCACTCCAGATCAATTCATCCATGTTCCCATAGAATATACTGAAATCAAAAATCCATGTCAAGTAGTTACATACATTTTTAAATAAATCTACCAATGTTGAAATAGAAAGTACTAAAATCACAATTCTATGTCAAGTAGTACCACTTTGTAAGGTTTCAGTATTAAATTCATGATAATTTGAAATCAAATAAAATACTCGATAATCGAAATTATCTTTCTCATAGTACAACTGACGTTATTCTACTAGAATCTCAAATCTCAATGATAACTACATGAATGGAATTTTTACATTACAATTCTTAATGTTTGAATGTTACAATTGTACATCATGATATTATTTTCATTCTTCAAATGAAATGTATTTATTTTGTTTCAATTCTTTTTTTCATTTTTTTCAGTCAATGGAATTAACAAATACATACTTGCCACGGGCCCGTTTTTCACAGATTCTCGATGGGCAGTGTATTTGTTTCTTATTTTCACCTTACATACGAAGAAAAGTTAACACTCTATCCTGAAGATGCTATTTTGTATATATGTAAACTTACAAAATGTATAAAAAATCTGTATACGTTTTCTCGCTCAAATTATTACTATTTGCGAAAGTTTCGATAGATCTCATTGTGGCAAGTATGTATTTGTTAATTCCATTGACTGAAAAAAATGAAAAAAAGAAGTGAAACAAAATAAATACATTTCAATTGAAGAATGAAAATAATATCATGATGTACAATTGTAACATTCAAACATTAAGAATTGTAATGTAAAGATACCATTCATGTAGTTATCATTGGGATTTGAGATTCTAGTAGAATAACGTCAGTTGTACTATGAGAAAGATAATTTCGATTATAGAGTATTTTATTTGATTTCAAATTATCATGAATTTAATATACTTATGATTGAATTTAATGCTTAAGATTGCCCTTCCACATAACCAATTGAAAGGTTTGTCAGAGAGATTTTCAATTTCTGGATAGACTTTAGAAATCAGGTCCATGGCTGTATTCCAACAGTCGTTCCTACTTTTGTATCAATATTTATCTTATCATTTTCATTTGATACTTTACCATCCCCGATTTTTAGAAGTTCTGAAGCAAATTGCAAATCTCCACCCATACCTTATACACGTGCGACTCAACACCTCGCCATCTACTGGCACGCCATGATACTTTTCAGTTACCCCCACCACAGAAAAATGCATTGTCTATTTCTTGGTTCTTACTCAAAATTTTAAGACGCCACATATCCATAAACATGCCTAGAGTGGTCAAGAATCAAGTATCAGAATTTCATGAAAATCGGTTCATTAGTTTTTGAGATTAGCGGCCACAAAAAAACAGGCTGTCCTTTTATATAGTAGTATAGATTTAATAATTTTACAGTTACATAATAGTAATATATATATATATATATATATATATATATATATATATTGTCACTGGCTCATGCCCATTAATAAACAATTATAATTATTAATACTAAAGGGGACACGAGAGAGTGCAATCTCGCCCGGCGCTGATGCTGGGCGAGTTCTGAGAGTCGTGTGTAGGAATACAGGTGGTGAATCGGGACCACAGAAACGCGCACACATAAAGAAATAATGCTTTATTCGCAACAAAAGGGGATACAAAAAATGGGTGACGCGGCGCGGTTGAACCGAGTAGAGAGAGAGAGAGCAACACGGGGAAACCAACCTTTGCGGTGCTCGCTGCGTGCGAAGGACGGCGGCGTGGAGCTGTTCTCGGCGCTTGGAAAATGCCGGCGTTCCGGAGCCGGGGCTGGCGCTGGACACGTGGGCCTCGTCTCGGCCGTGGCGCGATGTAGCTGCTCGGGGTGTCGGCGCTAATGCCTGACACACGGGCACGGGGCACAGGTGCACACACAAATAGGCACAGCACGTGGCGCGGGCGCGGAAAAGGTTCGGGGTCGATCAGGTCGTGGCAAATAAGGGCCGATTGCTCCGATTGCGCTCGCGTTTGGGCACACACTGCCCGCTTCCGCCCGGCACCTGTAGCTGCCGCGGCGCGGCGGTGATGTCGCGCTGTTGTCGTCTCTCTCTCGCGCTCTCTCTGTCTCTCTCTTACCTTATTGTCGGCCGCTCGGCTCTGCTCTCGCCGGCGCTGTATGAATAATAGTAATTGCCTGGGCAGGGAGACCTCACGGTACAAAGTACCCGTGACACCCCCCTCCTTGGCGCGCTTTATCCCAAAAGAAAGCGACGATGGATTGGTCTCCCATATAAAAGCCAACATGATCCAATTCGATCAACTCCAACAACAAACAGAGAAAATTGATTAGTAATAAACAATGTGTAATGAGGAAATGATTCTACGCTTTATTTTACTCTTTTAGACCTTTATTTCGCGGTGCTCTCCCTCTCTGCGAGCAGCTGGGCGCGTGCGAGTACAATAATCTGCACGGGCTCTTACCCTGCGAATCGGTCGGCGCTTTTCGCGCGATCGGAATCACATTTCCGCAATACATTTGATTTATCGCATTGTGTGCGTTCTAACTAACGCGTGCGCTCTGTCGCATCACGTGTGCGCTATCGCAAATTAATACAACTTCTTGGCTAAAAATGTTTTACTAATAATTAAATGTAAATCTTTATCAAAAGGGACTAATCAGAAAATCACAAAATTGTACAAACTAAACTTTCAACTAATTAGTGACTTTAATCAGAAAGAAAATGTAACAAATAAAACTATTAAATCTCAAAATTAATTCCACAAAAAAAAATAATCATGACTTGGCAGCTTTTTATAGTGGTTCGCGCTCCACTCACTCTATAATTACTTTGATCGTGTGGGCTATTTATCCACTTACAATTTTGATTAACTTGACCAGTCTTTACGGTATAATCTAGGAACAAAACATGGCTATTAGGCCCTCTTCGGCTGGTTAGCCTCTTCGCGCTGCTTGCGCTCCGCGCCCTCGTGTGCGCTCCGCACCTATGCGTGCGTTTAGTCGCTGTCTGCGTCGGGCTGGGGGTTTCTCTGCTCCTGCCGGCGCTTCTCCTCTTGCTCCCTTTCGTACTCGCGTACGCGGTGGGGCACCAGGTGGTGGAGTTGGCGTTCGTGGCAGCGGTCGGGGTTGCCGGTGCCCTGCGACCCGCAGATGGGGCAGTGACGCCCGACGCGTTGGGCGCGCAGGCGTGCTATGCGCTGCTCCTGCGTCTCTGTCTTGCCGCAGAGCACCCTCTGCGCCTCTTCCAGCTGCGCCCGCAGTCGGCGCTGCTCCTCGGCCGCCCTGTCCCTTGACTGGCGCAGCTGTTCCGCCAGGGCCTCTTGCGTGCGCCTCGCCTCCTCCTCGCGCTCCTTCGTTTCGCGCCGTTTGCGCGCGGCGATCCTTGCGTCGTCGAGGATTTCTTTCGCCTCGACGACGACTTTTGTGGGCGCCGCTAGCCGCTCTCTGGCCGCGTCACCGAAGGAGCGGCGTACGCTGCGCAGGGCGTAGGCGGCCTCCTCAATCTCCCTCTCGTACGCCTCGCCGAGCTCCTGTACTCGGGTGGCTGCCTCCTCCGCCCTGCACACCGCCTCCTCTAGGCGCTCCGATGGTGTTTTGGTGCGGCTGGGCGTTGGAGGCTGAGCTTGGGCGCCCGCCTGCGTTTGCCCATCTTGTGCTCCTTGCGCACGGGCTGACGCAGTAGCGTCGTCCTGCGCGTCTGCGTGCGCTCGGTTTTCCGCACTTGCGTGCGTCCGGTCCTCCGCACTCACGTGCATGCTGCCCAATGCCGCCGCTACGTCGTCCTCCACTTGTTGCGTGGTGGTGTTGGTCGGCGCCTCTACCACCGTCTCGACGCTCGTGTCGGCAAACTCACCATCTGTTGAGATGGTGGTATTGGCGTCATACCACATTTCAAGTGGAGTGACGGCGGGTGCGCTCGCGCTCCTTGGGCGCCTGAGCGGTTCTGGGTGCGGTGGCAGCGACTCAGTTGGTCGTGTCGCGCTCCTTTCGGTGTTGTTTTCCTGGTCCATCTGTAAAATCTTATTGTTAGTACTGTCCCTTGACATTTCTATCGTCAATCCACTGGGAGAGTAACAAAAAATAAAAAAAAATTCATGTAAAAAAAAATTTGTTCTGCTTGCGCATGCAGTTATTTACGCTGCGCTCGCGTGCGGCTTTCCAAGATTACTGGCTCGCTATCCAGCTCCTTATTCCTGGCGCCCTTTGGGCGTCCGCGCTTCTTCTTTCCGCTGGCGGCTGTTCCTGTCGGCGCCTGTACGCTATCTGTCGGCGGCTCTTCCGGGCTCGATTCCGGTTCGATGACTGGCGTCGGCTGTTCTTCGATCGCGCTCTCTACCGCTGGCGTTCGGGTCGCCACGTATCGGTTCTTTCGCGGTCTGCCGCGTTCCGTGCGAGGTACGTTACCATTTGACGTGTTGGTAGTCGGAGGGTCGTGCGCACTCACCTCTGTGCTACCAGTAGCGGCTGCTATTTCCGTCGCCTGGTCGCTCGCTTGCTCGTTGCTGACCTGCGGTTTTAGGAACTTCACGTGGACCACCGATTCGTCCTTCCCCGATTCGTCGGCGATTTTGTACACGTTGGCACCCATCTTTTCGACGACCGTGTAGTTCCGGTTGTATTTCGGCGCCAGCTTTGCGGTAACGCCCTTTTCGGCGGAGGAGAGTACTTTGTTTAGCTTCAGCACAGAGTCGCCTACGTCGAACTGTACGTCCCTGTGCTTCGCGTTATAGTACTGCGCATTCTTCTCATGCGCGAGCGCTGATTTGTGGGCGGCGATCTCCCTCACCTCTCCCAAATTATGCAAGCGCTCGATCCACTGCTGGAGTTCTTTCTCCCCTCCTGTTCAGCGGCTTGCCGATCTTCCTTTCGTCGGAGCGTTAGCGGTGGCGTTGGATTCCGGCCATACAACAGGAATGCCGGCGAATAGCCAGTCGCCTCGTTCTCCGACGTGTTGTACGAGCACATCGTTTCGGCGATGGTCTCGTCCCACGTGTGGTGATCGCTCTCGATCTGGCATTTCAGCGACGTCATAAACGTACGGTTGACGCGCTCAACCGGGTTCGCCTGCGGGTGGTAAGGCGGTGCGAGTTTGTGCTCGATTCCCCGACTGGTCAGGAAGTCATTCATCAAGCGGTTCTTGAATGGAGTTCCCCAGTCGCTCAAGAAGTATGTCGGTGTGCCGTGGCGCAAAATAACTTTATTAAGCTCACGCTTGACCAGATCCGCATTAGCTTTGCGTAACGGGATAGCCTCAATCCAACGAGAAAACACGTCCATGAAAATTAGGATGTGTTCATGGCCGCGCTTGCTGCGCGGGAACGGTCCCATGAAATCCGCGGCGACTGTGTGCCACGGTTTCGCGACTTTGCGGACGCCAATTAGTCCTGCCGGCCGTCTCTGCTCCACTTTCATCTGCTGGCAGAGCTCGCAGTGCGCCACGAATTTGGCGACGTCTTTATTCATTTTCGGCCAGAAGTAGTACCGCTTCACGCGCATGAAGGTTTTGTACCGGCCAGGGTGGCCTGCGCATGCCGACTCATGGCACTCTTTTAGCGCCGTGAGGCGTTTTTCCTCCGGGAGCACCAATTTCCACGCATCGTCGTCCTCGATCAGGTCGTCGAGGTCGGCGTTTGCGTCGAAATGGTACATCTTCCCGCCCACCACTTTGTAAAACGGGAATTCGCCCGGCCGCTCCAGCACATCTTTTCGCCGGCTCTTATACCACTCGTCGGCGGTGTCCTCGAGCTCGACTGCGGCAATTCTTACTGGGCAGTCGTCCTCGTCCGGTTGATACATCCGGGAGAGTGCATCGGGGACGACGTTCTCCGATCCTCTCCGATACTCGATCTCGAAGTCGTGGTCCTGCAGCTCTAGCGTCCAGCGCGCAAGTCGGCCCGCAAGCTTCTTGCAGGTACGCAACCACTTCAAGCTGTTGTGATCCGTGATCACTTTGAACTTATATCCTTCGATATAAGCTCGAAATTTCTGGATCGCCCACACGACGGCAAGGCACTCCCGCTCGGTCGTCGTGTAGTTGCGTTCTGCCGAACTTAAGATGCGGCTCGCAAACTCGAGGGGTCGTTCCACACCATCAATTGTCTGTGTGAGCACGGCGCCAAGGCCTGTGTCGCTGGCGTCTGTTTGCAGTACGAATTGATGTTCGTACGAGGGCCGGTGCAGTACTGGTGCTGTCGCCAGCATGCCCTTGAGGATGCCGAAGGCTTTCTCTTGTTCCTCCCCCCATACGTATGGAACATTTTTCGACGTCAGACGCGTCAGAGGTTCGGCGAGGGTCGCGAAGTTATCTACAAACTTGCGGTACCATGTCGCCATTCCGAGAAACCTCTGCAGCGCCTTCCGTCTCTGGGGCGCCGGATATTCCATGATCGGCCGAATCTTCTCCGGATCCGGTCTAAACCCGTCACGGTTAACCAGCACGCCAAGGTACTTTACTTCTGACTTACAGAAGTGGCTCTTCTCCCAGTTGATTACCAGGCCTGCTCCCAATATCTTCTTTAAGATATGCTCGAGCCATTCCAGGTGCTCCTCGAAGGTCTCCGTGCATATGATCACGTCGTCGAGGTATGCGAACGCATAGGGCTCTAACTCAGGCCCTATGAGGCCATCGATAAGCTCCTGGAATGTGGCCGGGCCACCAGATACCCCGTATGGTAATCTGGTGAACTGGAAGAGTCCCATACCTGGCACAGTGAACGCCGTCATCGGCTTTGCCTCAGCGGCCATCTTGATCTGGTGGTAGGCCATCTTCAGATCGATGGTGCTGATGTAGCGGGCCCCACGCAGCTTTCGCAAGATCGCATCCATGCGTGGCAAGGGGTAAGCGCTCGTCCGCGTGACAGAGTTCAGCTTGCGATAGTCGATACACATGCGGAACTCGCCGTTGGCTTTGCGCACCATCACAATAGGGCTTGCCCAGCTGCTGTTCGAAGGCTCTACAATGCCTTCGTTGAGGAGATCACGCACCTGTTTTGTGCATCTCCTCCTCGATCTTCTTTGAGACCGGGTAGAACTTCTGCTTGATCGGCTTGCACGACGTGAGCTCGATATTGTGCTCGATCAAATCTGTGCAGCCGATCCGTGGGCCATTCACCACGCGATATTTCCCGATCAGGTTCGCCAGCGCTCGGTCCTGGATCTCCGAGAGATCGGCAAGGCCAATTGACGCCAGCTGATTGCCGGTATTGAGGGCGGCGAGTTCCAGCGGGATGGCATTTGGGTCGCCTACGATGGTCAACGTGCGATTCCACGGATCGACCTGCGCGTTGAACAACTGCCTGTAGTCCGAGCCCAACAGGATGTCGTAATCGCAGTGCTCCAGGATGATGATTGGCATGTCGTGCACTACAATGCCAATCCTCACCGGGAGCGCGACCTGGGCAAGGATTCGGGCGGGGGCGCCCGAGGCTAGTCTTGCGCCTGGTCCATCGTAAGGGAAGATCTTCGCACCGATTTCCGTCGCAATTTGCAACCCTAGCGGTCCCATCGCGGTACGCGTTGCCCCCGAGTCATCGAGGCCTCGGATGTGGTACCCTCCCACGTCGACGTTCGGGATCCAATATCGCCCGCAGGAGCTGATTGGCCGAGTCAGATCGTCAGCGGGGAGTGCTCCTTCCGGCGTGTCCGTAAAGAGCAACGGGCCAAATATAGTGCCCGGAGGGTACATCGGCTCATCGGAGGTCTGAGGGGTGGCGGGGGTTTCGAGTGTGACCTCACTTACTCGACCCCCTACTCTTTTGGGGCCTGCGCGTAATGCTGTTTGCATTCCGGGCAGGTCCTAGTATAGTACCCTGGCCACGCACAGCTCCAGCACGTGCCGTCCGATCGCGGGCCTGGCTCTTTGCCCGCGTTCCGCCGGTCCGGGCCTAAGAGTGGCTTCATGAGCACTAAACGCTCACCGTCGTTTCTCCGGCTCGACTTCTTTTGTTGGCCGTTTCGTGAGCCGGCATTTTGCGCGTTCCCGTTTGCTTTCGGCGGGTGCGCAATCGTCGGCGGTGGCGGCGGCGTCGTGCTGCTGCTCCTGGTCTCACTTTCGCGTGCGACCTTGAGACTCTTGATTTGCTGTTGCACAGCCTGCGTCACGAGACGCGTGATGTCTTCCGCCGACAAGCCACGCGGCGTTTCGACGGCCGCGATTTTCTGTTTTTGCTCTGGCCTCACTACGGCGCTCGAGCTTTGCTCTTTGGCTGCGGGCTTGTACGCAGCCTCGGGCAGCAAGCATTGATCTGGCGGGGGCGGCGGTCTGTATGTCCGCTCCGCGTCCAGTAGATACTCTGCGCGGCGTGCTTCTAGCAACAGAGAGTCCACATCCACGACCTTTTCTCGTGGTATGAGTCTCTGTAGCGCCGGCAACAGGTTTCGATACAGCAGGTCTAACTGCTGTTCCGGCGGCCACTGCGGGTTCAACTTGTCCAAAATTGTCAGCAGCCGGAAGATGTAATCGCGCGCTGGCTCTTCTCGGCCTTGCGTGCGACGTTCCGCCTCGCGCACAAGTCTGTGTTGGAAGTGTTGGTCAATGCCATAGCACAACCTTGCCGAGTCGCAAAAATCTGGCCATGTACGCCACTTGTGCCTCGTACGTCGTGCCCACTGTAGCGCAACACCTGACAGCAGCTCCGTCAACCCGTTGAGCAACTCGGTGTCATTAAGGTTCGCCGAGCCATTACACTCCTCGACGCGTTGGATGAACTCCTCGATACTCATCTCGTTTAGCTCGCCCGAGAATCGGAGCTTCCACGCGCGAACCGTCCGACCGACGTCCACGACCGTGCCGTTTGCGAATGTCCGCCGGGAGCCTGAAGGCCAACCGTATGCATAGTACCGTGTCCACAGTCGCATCAGTCGCGATACAAGCACAAGCGTTAGCGTAACGAGCGAAGATGATGTAATTGCGAGCGATCCCGTTACCCCAGCGCTGAAAACACGCGGGCGGCCCAAAGGTTCTAAGAATCAGTAGAGCTAAATACTGAAGCAGTTCTGACGACTAAAACCAGGTCCGCCCAGACGAAAATGAAGCACCAAGAACGACCATAATTGAATGCCGTGACTGAGTGGCCATATTTATGCCTCCACAGCTGCTGCCATGGATCCAGCACCGAACCGGCCCAACGCCATCAGCTGGGTGGGAATCCTCCAGGACACGGAGGGCAACACCTACGACCTGGTAGCTGGGGAATTCGTGAGGAGAACCGGAGACGCCCCCCACGCCCCCGAGGACCCGACCAGCGACGACGACACCAGCAGCTGGAGTTCGGTGGTGACCGTGGTCACCAGCCCCAAATCGATGGCCTCCCACCTCCAGCAGAGGCTGGAGCGCATCCGCTTGGATCGCGAGGCCCAGGAGGACCCCCAGTAGAAGGGGCGGAGTCGCTGGAACTCCAAGCATCACGGGTGCCAGGCTCCAACAGGAGGCCCCGCATGCCTAGGATCCCAGGCTCGTCATCAGTGCCACCCCGGGACCCGACACCGGCCACAGCCGACTCAAGAGCCGCGCAGCCAGCCGAAAACCAGCCCCAGCCCGGCCCGTCAGGCTCCAAAGCCAGCTTGCCCAGGCCCCCGCAACAGCACCGAGCACGCCAGCCCCAACGTCCACCCGGCTCCGAGGAGGTTCTAAAACGTTTCCAAGACAGCGTCAAGAAAATACGCTTGGCAAAGGCGACTTATGAGGCCGCGGTCGCCAACGCTGTCCTGGAAAACGCGGAGGTCGAAAGGCGATTCGTCCCAGCGGTGCGGACCGAGAAGGTCGGCTATGTACAGGAACTACTCGACCTGCGCACGGTACAGCAGCTGGGACGCCGCGCCCTCCAGAACTTCCGGGAGTCCCGGGGAAACGAGGAAAAGCAGCGACAGGCAGCCAAGGAGCAGGCGGACAAGCTGGCCGCGGTGCGAGAGGCGAAGGCCCGAGTCGAGGCCAAGGAGGCTGAGTTGGAGGCGGCGACAAAGGAACGCGAGGAGCGCCTAGAGGAGGTACGCCGGAAGAAGGACCTCGTGGAAAAAGAGCTGGAGGCGAAGGAAGAGCGCATGGCCTCCGCGGCAGGGATTCGCAACCGCGACGCCATATTCGCGGAAACCAGGCGTGAGCGCACGGAGCGCCGGGTTACGAACCCCCACCCGGATCAGCGAATCGGCGTTCGGAGGTGCAGAACGTGCGGGGTCTTCGAGGTGGAGAGAGATGAAGACTGCCCGAATGCTGATTACCACTACGTGGTGGTGAAAAAGCCAAAGGCCAGGGACCTGTACAAGAGGCGCTAGTCCCACCCCACCGAAACTTGCCAGGCTCCGAAGCCTCCGCTACGCCGCCGTCGAAGATCGCCAGGCCCTAAGCCTTCACGGCGCCATTTCGTTTTCTTCTTCTTATGCTTTTGCTATCCTTTTTATATACAATTCTGTTTCTCTGCGAAATCGCCATGCCTATGTCAGAAGTTTTACCTTTTATTCTTTAAAATCGTAGGCACTAGGCCATAGTTTTTTTTCCGCATAAAGTCGAGAGGCACTAAGCCAAAAGTTTACTTTTTGTTCTTCAAAATCGTAGGCACTAGGCCATAGTTTTTCTTCTCTTTTATAGAAATGGTCAGGCCCTAAACCAAATATTAGATTATAATCATAATAAAGAAATCAATCAAGCATCGAGCTATA
>JAJGQD010000205.1:0-46330 GCA_020882685.1 Aphelinus atriplicis
TAATGCAACTTTCATCAAAGAAGTGTTAGTTCATCTTAAATTACAAATAATATACAAGTACGAATAATTCTTGTTCAATATTTTTATTCAATATTTCAACCTTTTGTATTCTGCTTTAGTAGCAAGCATTGCAAACCTACTCACACACAACATCAACAATAATTCATAAATTACATTTTTTTATACAGAGTTTGTGATTCTTTGAAAACAATATAAAAAATATGTTAACATAAATTTAAATTAATCATACGGATTAACTATGAGTTATTAACTATGAATTTGAGAGAAGAGAAATTAATCACTTTTGTAATTCCAGATATTTTTACTCAATCACATCTAAATTATGTCTATAAACAATCTTATGGTCAACAAGTGTATGTATATTTAATGGTCGGAAAGACAAAATTTTCAACTGTTGACTAAAATGGTTTCAAAATTGGAGGCACTGGCATAGGCATAGATACAAGACCTATTGGATATGTAACAGATGGTGACATACCAGGATAATTTCCTGGAATTGGATATACTGGATTTGTAGAATGCGATGGTCTTTTCATCAAATCTCTCATTTTATCAACTTTCATCAAAGAAGTGTTAGTTTACAAACTTTAATTATATTTTGAATTTTTTTTATACGGTTAATATTATTCAATTTTTCATTGCAGAACTTATCGTATTACAAACATCAAAGAAACTAGTGAGATTTCAGCGCCATCATCAATCCTCAACACTGCCTTAAGACTAATTAAAGAAGTTCAAAAGAAATTTAAAAACAGAGAGGCAAAGTAAAGAGAAAAAGAAGATGTAGAGAAACAGGATAGTTTGATTTTGTCACAGAATATTGGAAATCCTAGACTGAAAGATTTATACATACATCCTAATGCTGTTAGTAAGCGAATGACAGGAGGTTTATAATAAGCACACTCGAATGATTTTAGTTATACATCAGTCAGAGGAGACAAAGTATATATTCTGTATAACAACACTAAATATATTTTCTTCCAACCATGTGATGGAGAATGATTAAAAATGATTATCCTTTTGCAATTTCATCCAAAAGTAAGAAATTTGTAAAATGTTGAGAATATATATCTTCAAAGTAGAACAAACTAATTATTGTCAATTATTTTTCAGCACGCCATCATGTTAGCTCAATACATGGATTCGACAGATGTGGCGGATGATTGAGAATGCAATTTTATACAATGGTTATCCGAGTAAATTTTATGTTTCACTTTTGCCTAACAGATTTAATCTTCTTTCTCAAGAGCAATGAAAATAAAGCCAATTTTGCTAAGCTCATGCAAGTCATAGAATGGTTTGGTGGAGAACAGCAAGAAAAAGTTCGTCAATCAACAGTTTCCTACAAAAGTCTTCATAGTATGCCGCATGATACAGAAGTGAAGGAACTTAAACAAATACGAACCAGTAATTTTGCCAGTATACAGAGTCCCAGTACACTTTCATACATCTACAGTTAAAAAAATATCTCAATCAGTTAAAGGCGATTATACTGATCTCAGAGTAAACTTTTTCCATCCTGGTGCTACTGTTGGTCGCAACAAGGGTGGAATTTACCCTCAACCTAATGCAACTTTCATCAAAGAAGTGTTAGTTCATCTTAAATTACAAATAATATACAAGTACGAATAATTCTTGTTCAATATTTTTATTCAATATTTCAACCTTTTGTATTCTGCTTTAGTAGCAAGCATTGCAAACCTACTCACACACAACATCAACAATAATTCATAAATTACATTTTTTTATACAGAGTGTGTGATTCTTTGAAAACAAATAAAAAATATGTTAACATAAATTTAAATTAATCATACGGATTAACTATGAGTTATTAACTATGAATTTGAGAGAAGAGAAATTAATCACTTTTGTAATTCCAGATATTTTTACTCAATCACATCTAAATTATGTCTATAAACAATCTTATGGTCAACAAGTGTATGTATATTTAATGGTCGGAAAGACAAAATTTTCAACTGTTGACTAAAATGGTTTCAAAATTGGAGGCACTGGCATAGGCATAGATACAAGACCTATTGGATATGTAACAGATGGTGACATACCAGGATAATTTCCTGGAATTGGATATACTGGATTTGTAGAATGCGATGGTCTTTTCATCAAATCTCTCATTTTATCAACTTTCATCAAAGAAGTGTTAGTTTACAAACTTTAATTATATTTTGAATTTTTTTTATACGGTTAATATTATTCAATTTTTCATTGCAGAACTTATCGTATTACAAACATCAAAGAAACTAGTGAGATTTCAGCGCCATCATCAATCCTCAACACTGCCTTAAGACTAATTAAAGAAGTTCAAAAGAAATTTAAAAACAGAGAGGCAAAGTAAAGAGAAAAAGAAGATGTAGAGAAACAGGATAGTTTGATTTTGTCACAGAATATTGGAAATCCTAGACTGAAAGATTTATACATACATCCTAATGCTGTTAGTAAGCGAATGACAGGAGGTTTATAATAAGCACACTCGAATGATTTTAGTTATACATCAGTCAGAGGAGACAAAGTATATATTCTGTATAACAACACTAAATATATTTTCTTCCAACCATGTGATGGAGAATGATTAAAAATGATTATCCTTTTGCAATTTCATCCAAAAGTAAGAAATTTGTAAAATGTTGAGAATATATATCTTCAAAGTAGAACAAACTAATTATTGTCAATTATTTTTCAGCACGCCATCATGTTAGCTCAATACATGGATTCGACAGATGTGGCGGATGATTGAGAATGCAATTTTATACAATGGTTATCCGAGTAAATTTTATGTTTCACTTTTGCCTAACAGATTTAATCTTCTTTCTCAAGAGCAATGAAAATAAAGCCAATTTTGCTAAGCTCATGCAAGTCATAGAATGGTTTGGTGGAGAACAGCAAGAAAAAGTTTGTCAATCAACAGTTTCCTACAAAAGTCTTCATAGTATGCCGCATGACTTTACAAAAGTGAAGGAACTTAAACAAATACGAACCAGTAATTTTGCCAGTATACAGAGTCCCAGTACACTTTCATACATCTACAGTTAAAAAAATATCTCAATCAGTTAAAGGCGATTATACTTATCTCAGAGTAAACTTTTTCCATCCTGGGTGCAACTGTTGATCGCAACGAGGGTCGAATTTACCCTCAACCTAATGCAACTTTTTATCAAGGAAGTGTTACCTTACAAATTTCAATTATATTTGAAAGTTAATTTCTATCCCCTTATTATTATTTAATTTTCTATTGCAGAACTTATCGTAATTTTGCCACATATTATATTTTACAAGTGTTTACAAGTCATAACATATTATATTCTCTAAGTTTAATAAACTATTTTGAAAAATATCTGATGGATATTTTTTTTTCATGTCTACCCACCTTTTACCAGTATAGAATTACGCTGAAATTTCATTTAAATAAGTATCGGGTTCAATTTAACCATTCAAGAATTATTTGTTTAATCTAAAGAATTTATTATAAACATTTTCATTGTTATTACATATCTTTAGCCAATATCATCTGTTTACTGCACACTAGTCGATCGATCGTCAATAGTAAATCTTAACATTACTGCGATCAGATGTAAACTCAATTTTATTTTTTTATAGGTTATGAACAGTAAGTTGGTATTACTTCGGTATAACCATCAAACCTAAAAAATACGATTGATGGACAAGCGAATTTTGGGCGGGCCTTTCAAACAGAGCACGCGATAGCTTGTCCGTCCAGTGTACATTGCTTAAATTGTCCAAAAGTATATATCGGACAAACTAAAAGATTGTTAAAGAACGCATTAATGAACATAAAAAAGACATTAATAAACCGATTCACAATGTAATTTCAAAACATAAAATTGAATTTAAACATGAATTTGACTGGAATAACGTAACAATTTTAGACATATAATCACATAAAATGAAACGTGAAATATCTGAAATGTTCCATATTTTCCTTAATAAGAATAGTATTAATTTAAAACAGGATATCAAATTTCTTAAAAGAAATCATCAAATGTTCTTATCTTCTTTCAAACGTTAAAAGATTTCATCGCAAAATAATCTTTCTATAGTACAAAAATTCAACGAACTACAACAGAATACATAGCGTAGTGTTGGTCACTTTCCGGCCGTTACTCCATACTTTTCCGTAAGAGGATACCTCCAAGTTTTTTCTATGCGCTCACGCTCTTGCTCTCTCCTTCTCTCTTTTTTTCTCATATAGACCGGTACGCATCTGTTCGGAAATTTGCTTTCTCGGACTTTTCATACACTGTCGCTAAAAAACTTTTGGGTTCCCTCCGGAAAATGATTCTAAATCGAATGGTGCATGTGCGTCAAACTGAAAAGTATGGCTTCATGTTTTTATTTTCGAAAATGTTCAAAAATCTGCATTTTTCTTTTTTCATTTTGAGTTTGTATGAAAACTATCAATCCTAGAGTAAAATGGAAGAGAGGTAAAAGTTTCGCTATTGAATTTTGCATGAGGATTAAGTATTCCGAAACATCAATCTCGAAAATTGTTGTTGCAAAATAGATACAAACAAAAACATGACCCCAAAAAATATGCGATTTTTTTTCAAGTTTTCAAATCATACCTACGATAATGAAAATTTATTTTAGAGTACCTTATACAGTAATGAGAATACGAAAAGAATTTCATTTTGATATCTCTGATAGTTTTCGCAAAATCTATTTTTTTAAAAAAAATGGAAAATTGTAATTTAGTCCTTTACGAGCATCCCCGAAACCCGCCAATTTTTTTACGTATTTTTATAGATACTAGCTATCGATCCCCTACGGAATGGGTCGATTTTAATAATTTTAACAACTTTTATGATTTTTTGAAAAATTTGTCAAAAAACATTTCTTCGAAAAAAATGCAACTGCAACGCGGTTTTCACATCTATTCGAAATTTAAAAGTTGCATATGATAGAAGAGAAACAGACGCTCATTTTGAGTTTTCATTTACTCAAATCTGAATTGTGAATCCCGAGATATAAAAGTTCAAAGTTGAGGTAACTTTCCGGCAAAAGTATACGCAGTAGAATAAAAATTGAAACGGTTTCTGGTAGCTTGAACATTGTTTCACTTGAATATAAATTATTATGTACGTGAGTAATGTTCTTCATACTTAATAGTTGGGCGGAAGGTTGGTGGAAGTCATTGAAACGCAGCACTTTCGGCGCAGCGGCAGTGGCGGGCAGTGGAGGCGGTAGCGAGAAAGACGCGACGAAAAGTCGAACGCTCAGGATCAAAATGAACGTTTGATTTTTTATCGACAATATCTCAGCTTCTATATGAGATAATTTGATGATTCTTTTTTTAATTTAGTATAGCAAGTCAAAATATGATTATATATGTCGGTTAAAGTACCGTAAATATTATTGGTAACGATGTATTTATGAGAAATGTAATAATAAATACTTATAGAGCCGTTCAAATCATATTTTTCGACAATGTACGTACATAACCCTGACAAATTCAATTAGAACAATGTGCATTTCAATCTAGTAAAAGTACATCCGTAAGATATTTACAATTTAACAATTTAAGATAAATGTATTTATAATTTAAGATATATGTATTTATGAATTAAGATAAATGTATGTATAGTTTAAGATTTATGTATTTATGATTTAAGATATATGTATTTATAATTCAAGGTTATGTATATTGTAAACATTATGTTTAATAAACGTAATATCATAAAATATTTTACTGTGCTTTTCTATTCAAAACCTCGAAAAAATATATTCATATACAAGATCAATTAAAAAACATTTATTAGTCAGCGTGACGTACATCTTTATAATGAGAATTGAAAAATATGAATACATTTCTCATAAATACATCGTTACCAATAATATTTACGGTACATTAACCGACATATATAATCATATTTTGACTTGCTATACTAAATTAAAAAAAGAATCATCGAATTATCTCATATAGAAGCTGAGATATTGTCGATAAAAAAATCAAACGTTCATTTTGATCCTGAGCGTTCGACTTTTCGTCGCGTCTTTCTCGCTACCGCCTCCACTGCCCGCCACTGCCGCTGCGCCGAAAGTGCTGCGTTTCAATGACTTCCACCAACCTTCCGCCCAACTATTAAGTATGAAGAACATTACTCACGTACATAATAATTTATATTCAAGTGAAACAATGTTCAAGCTACCAGAAACCGTTTCAATTTTTATTCTACTGCGTATACTTTTGCCGGAAAGTTACCTCAACTTTGAACTTTTATATCTCGGGATTCACAATTCAGATTTGAGTAAATGAAAACTCAAAATGAGCGTCTGTTTCTCTTCTATCATATGCAACTTTTAAATTTCGAATAGATGTAAAAACCGCGTTGCAGTTGCATTTTTTTCGAAGAAATGTTTTTTGACAAATTTTCAAAAAATCATAAAAGTTGTTAAAATTATTAAAATCGACCCATTCCGTAGGGGATCGATAGCTAGTATCTATAAGAATACGTAAAAAAATTGGCGGGTTTCGGGGAGGCTCGTAAAGGACTAAACTACAATTTTCCATTTTTTTAAAAAAATGGATTTTGCGAAAACTATCAGAGATATCAAAATGAAATTCTTTTTCGTATTTTTATTACTGTATAAGGTACTCTAAAATAAATTTTCATTATCGTAGGTATGATTTGAAAACTTGAAAAAAAATCGCATATTTTTTGGGGTCATGTTTTTGTTTGTATCTATTTTGCAACAACAATTTTCGAGATTGATGTTTCGGAATACTTAATCCTCATGCAAAATTTCAATAGCGAAACTTTTACCTCTCTTCCATTTTACTCTAGGATTGACAGTTTTCATACAAACTCAAAATGAAAAAAGAAAAATGCAGATTTTTGAACATTTTCGAAAATAAAAACATGAAGCCATACTTTTCAGTTTGACGCACATGCGCCATTCGATTTAGAATCATTTTCCGGAGGGAACCCAAAAGTTTTTAGCGACAGTGTATGAAAAGTCGCAGTAAAAACAGATGATTACTTGTACTAATAACACGCGGTCCGATATGCGCCAAAATATGCGCTCAACACCCCCCATTGACTTTTGTCTCGCGTGAAACGCACACTTGGAAAATAAGTTTGTGCTAGCTTTTCACTTTGTCCGATACAGTCAGTACGTTGTCGAACTCTGGACTGTGCACACGCGTTAGAATCTATCTGTGATTTCTTGTGATAATTGTGTGGGACAATCCAACGGCGTTCTATTGCGAATTCATGAGAGATTTACTCTGTCACCAAGATAACGTTACTTGTAAATTGATTTATCTATAGTATACTAATATAATATAAAACTTCTTATTAACCAATACCCCCTTTTTTGTTTTGCATATACTTATCATATACATAACTAATACCCTTCAGTACTCCCCACCCAGCATGCAATATTGCTGCAATATTGCTGCAATATTGGCAAGAAAGATTTGAAATATTGCAGAAATCTTGCACTGCAATATTTCTGCAATATTGATATGTCCGGCTTGCAAGAAAGCAATGAAATATTTCTGCAAGATTTCAACAATATGATTATGAATATTGCATTGAAAGATTACTGCAAGATTGTTGCAATATTTCACTGCAGATTCGTCGACAGCCTTGAAATCTTTCATACAATATTTCTGCAAGATTACAGAAATATAACTTTCGAATATTGCATTAAAAGATTGCTGCAAGATTGCTGCAATATTTCTCGGCCGATTCGATGAGACCCTTGAAATCTTTCATGCAATATTTCTGTAATATTCCAGCAATATAAATTTGAAATATTGCATTGAAAGATTGCTGCAAGATTGTTGCAATATTTCATTGCCGATTCATCGACATTCGTTGAATCTTTCATGCAATATTTCTGCAAGATTTTAACAATATTATAATGATTATTACATTGAAAGATTACTGCAATATTTCACTGCCGATTCATCGACAGCCTCCGAATCTTTCAAGCAACATTTCAGCAATATCTGTTTGCAATATTGCATTTAGAGATTGATACTAGATATTGCAGTATTGGCTAGGAAAATTTGAAATATTGCAGAAATCTTGCACTGCAATATTTCTGCAAGATTTTACTAACATGATTGAGCATATTGCATTGAAAGATTGCTGCAAGATTGCTAAAATATTCCAGTGCTGACAAACCTGTAAATAATTTTAGATTATCGGAACTCTTCAATGACTCTCTAGTTTGAGAATGCGGTAGAGACTCCCACAAAAATAGTTTTTCCAGTTTGACTCAGAAATAAGAGTTGGAATCGAGTTTGGTACCCATCATTGTGGATGCTGGTATATAGACAGAGGCATACAGTTTTACTTGCGAGAAGCGAGTCGCCACCTATCGGTAGTGCAAGGAGCAATGCAATATTTCTGCAAGATTCTAGAAATACAACTTTGAAATATTGCATGGAAAGATTGCTGCAAGATTGCTGCAATATTTGAGAGCCGATTTTTTGAAACCCTTTAAATCTCTTAATCAATATTTCTTCAAGGTTGGTGCAATATTATAGTTCCTTTCGGAAGATCAAATTTGAATACAGCATTGACGGAATTATGTATTATAAAAGTGTGTGCTGGTCTGGCGGCAAGAATTTTGCGCCGCGTCCAAAGAATCACGGGTTCGCGCCTGGTCTCATAGTGAGAATTCGTATACATTTTCCCACATTGAATTCGATGTAAGCGACCAGAATCTTTCAGAAACCTTGCAACAATATTGCATAAAATCTTCCATCGAAATATTGTGCAATATTTCAATGTAGCCTTCGACTTTACATGAGCTTGCAGAGGAATCTTGCAGAAATCTTGCAGCAATATTGCATGAAATGTTTTAATGCAATATTTCTGCAATATTTCAATGCAGCTTTCGACTTCTCAGGATCTTGCAGCAACGAAGTGATATGGCGATGACGAGGTCCGGTGGCGGGGGACGAGCGCGACACCTATTGGCTCTGCTGCGGCGGCCGCGCCGCGCCCGGCGAACGGTTTGGCGATTATGCCGCGCGTTCACAACACAACGAGTACGTGTCGAACACAATATTTTTGTTGAAATTATGATTAGGTGGGTGGGTGAAGGTTGTCTAATGAGCACCCAGTACTCATTTTCAATAGTTCCGGCACCGCACTACACAGCACGATAAATAAGTAAATTCCCCTCAGGACTCACAACTTAAATATAACATCTGAAATTTATATATTGTAAGAGTGCGCGGTGGTCCCGGGGCAAAGCTTTTGCTTCGCGACCCAAGGATCGGTGGTTCGCGCCCGACCCCCCGACATTATTTTTTTTTTTATTTAGTTGAATCAGATAGAATCATCCAATTTTTTGGGAAGTATTAACTCAACGGACCAAAATAAAAAACAAATAATTATTTTTTAACGTCCACATGTTTCAAACGACGAATAAATTCGGGCTTGGTGGACTATCCCAAGATGATATTGCGAGAAAAAAATTCCACGCTCCCCGGGCTGGATTTGAACCAGCGTCCTCCTGATCTCCGGTCAGTTGCGATATCCACTACGCTACCGGGAAGACGGCAGCTCTCCACATCCCTGGAGCATGAATTCATTTTCCCGCAATATCACCTATATACACGATCAAATTCGATCGCGTGAATCTGTACGATCAAGGTCCGATCGTATTGTTACAGATTCCCTTTTTTACCTATTCCCCCCTCCCCCCTTACCCAACCCAACCTATTGGGCTACTACATCTTTTCACCCGAAGTAGTATTTTACAAATAATTATTTTTTAACGTCCACATGTTTCAAACGACGAATAAATTCGGGCTTGGTGGACTATCCCAAGATGATATTGCAAGATTTCGATGAAATTATTACAGATTCCGATGAAATTCACCTACTATGAAAAACGGGCCCGTGGCAAGCATGTATTTGTTAATTGCATTGACTGAAAAAAATGGAAATAAGAAGTGAAACAAAATAAATACATTTCAATTGAAGAGTGAAAATAATATCATGATGTACAATTGTAACATTCAAACGTTAAGAATTGTAATGTAAAAGTTCCATTCATGTAGTTATCATTGGGATTTGAGATTCTAGTAGAATAACGTCAGCTGTACTATGAGAAAGATAATTTTGATTATGGAGTATTTTATTTGATTTCAAATTATTATGAATTTAATACAAAGTGGTACTACTTGACATAGAATTGTGATTTTAGTACTTTCTATCTCAACATTGGTAGATGTATTTGAAATGTATGTAACTACTTGACATGGATTTTTGATTTCAGCGCATTCTATCGGAACATGGATGAATTGATCTGGAGTGCATTGACATTTGATAACAGTTCGTGCAACAATTGCTTCAAGGTATACTTTGAAAAAATATTAGTTCTGTATAAGGCTCACATTAGTTAGATACTTGTCAGTTGATGCTAGATTTCGCTACTTTCTCGTGTCATCATTGAAAAAATGAACTGGAATATATATAACGATAGCGTTTTGGTAAATATGTCTATTGAAGTGGTAGATCTGTATTTCCAAAAAATATATTAGATTTGAATCATATTAATCTTACATGCATTTGGATGGACTGAGATTAAACAGACCTTTCCAAATTTCTTTTTGCATCAAAAACTTTAGTCTCCTAAGAATTTATTCAATACTATATTATATGCATTTGAACGAACTGAAATTGAAGACATTTTCAAAATTCTTTCTACCTAAAGAAATTGAGTAGAATAAAAGTTTATCTGACTACGAACCAAAGGATACGGAACATACTTGTCATCCACGTATACCTTTTTTAAAGGTCTATTTTTTACTATGAAAAAGAAAAATTGCTCGAGGAGTATTTTAATTGATTTCAACCATCTATCATTTTTCTACTAAACTTATACAAAATTATATGAGTTAAGTACTTGACATGGATTTGTGATTTCAGTACTTTGTTATCTTAACATTAGAAAATTGATCTGCATTCTCATTTTCAATGGTGGCAAGGATCAAGTGAACATTGAAAAAATGTTCATTGTGTAGTCGGATGAATAAACATACTAGTTGGATACTTGGCATTTGATGCTAGATTTCAGTGCTTTCTCGTATCACTAATAACAAAATAAACTGGAATGTATAATTGGATTTCATATTACTGTATTTAATATTCAGGTCATTAGTTCAAAATCCGTAACAGAAAAACGTGAGGTAGAAAGAAGGCTTCAAATTTTGTGAATACTATCTTATATGCATTTGAATGGACTGAAATTGACGAGACATTTTCAAATTTCTTTCTACTTAAAGAAATTGAGTAGAATAAAAGTTTATCCAACAGCGAACCAACGGATACGGAATATACTTGTCGTCCACGTATACCTTTTTTAAAGGTCTATTTTTTACTATGAAAAAGAAAAATTGCTCGAGGAGTATTTTATTTGATTTCTACCATTTAGATTTTTACTTGACATAGAATTGATTGTGAATGTAATTTGCAAAGATATATGTTCAGTAGTAGGATACTTGGCATTTGATTTTAGATTTCATTACTTTATTGAGTCATAATTGACAAAATGAACTGGAATATATAACGATAGTGTGCGAGTAAAAATGTCTATTGAAGTCATACATCTGTAATTGAGACGAATACGTTAGTTTTTTTATCGTAGGAAATCGAAAGAACGTGCAAAATTAAATAGGTCATATTTTTTGTTTTTTGATCCAATCAAAATTGGACATAATATGAGGAGATGAAATTCGTTTCATTAGTAACAAAAAAACTAGATGTTGTGAGAAATTCGTCAACCCTTTTCAAAATAACATATTAGATTTGAATAATATGATCTTACATATATTTGATTTCGTATTTGTGAATATGTATATCATATTCATAAATGCGTATTTATGGATTATATTACTATCACTTGATATTACTTTGTTGAAATTAATCAGTTTTAAATCCGTAACAGAGAAACATGAAGCAGAAAGAAGGCTTCATATTCTGTAATTATTATCTTAGATGCATTGAAATAGAAAAAGATTGAAAAGACATCTTGCAATTTTTACCCATTCAAAAAAATGTAGTCGCTTAGGCATTTATTCAACAACGAACCACAGAATACGGAACATACTAGTCGGCAACGTGGACCTTTTTCAAAGGTAAATTTTTAATCATGAAAAAGAAATCTGCTTATGGTGTATTTCATCTTATTTAAACCATTTAAGTATATAATTTTTTGTTCTATACCTCTGAAAATATATGAGTTAATTACTTGGCGTGAATTTGTGATCTAGTTAGATACTCGGCATGTAATGCCTTCTCGTTTTCACCGTTGACAAAATCATCTAAAATGTATAACTGGATTCGATATTGCTTTATATGCAATTTATTATACTAAATACAACTAAAACAAAACGATATTGCTTTGACAATATATTCCAGATGGAAGAGTAGTGAACCTTTCTAAAGAAAGGTATAACTATTCGGGTGTCCGAGTTCCACCAGGAGGCAGTGCTGTTGCAGTTGTAAAGTATAATAAAGTCACGTGGTCTGAGGTAGGAAATTCAAATTCAAGGATGAATAAAAAAAAAACAATTTGTAAAGTTTTATAACAATGAATAGTTTGCACTTCAGACATTTAGGACTTTGTTGAAAGTGAATTGGAATACTTAACTATTATATATCTTTACTTTGTTTGTGGGTCCACTATTTTGGACTTGTGTTTATGTGAGGTTAGAATACTTTGTTTTATTATACTTTACAGAGGTACCGAAAACATCCACCAGAGGGGGACTGCTTTGCTCGGACACCCGAATAGTTTACAAGTAAAGAATGGTTTTATGGGAAGTATTATATTGGATACCAGAGCTACCGACATTGGGGCATGTTAACATGTTGATTCTCCGGTAGCCTAAAGTCCAACTTTACTTTCTGCCCGTGTTAGACATATTAGCAAACTGATTCTGCGTACGACTTGGGTCCGTCCTAATCTAATTCTAATAGTTTACCGGCCATATTACTTCTGGGTCACGTAATATTATTCAAAAAAGTGTGCTCCAACATGCAATGACCAAATTGGAGACTGGGATTGACGGCGAAGGCGCCAGAACTCAGAAGGCGCGAGTTGGTCTAATGTCCAAGCTCCCTTATATAGACGGTAGAACGCCGACTCTCTTGCGAGAGAGCGCCGTGCTATACCTTATACACGCGCGACTCAACGCCTCGCCATCTACAGGCGAGCCATGGTACTTGGCCGGTTACTCGAAAATGAGTTCATACTCTTACTCTCATATACAAAGCTAATTGGTAATTGAATCAAATCTTACAGTAATTGCACTATTGAGAGAAGAATGTTTCTAAGATCATTTAATTATATATCCTCATAGCAGCCTGTAACCCCTTAGCACATCACATTGGATAATAAGATTCAGTTAACGAATAAAACCACTAATGAAAAATACTTGAAGAGTCATTTTTGTAAAAACCTTTCCATACCGGTATACTGTCTATTCTTTCTAAATTGGTATTGCACTGATTGTGTAATCTAAGAAAGATAATCACATCGAGAGTTCTTCGTTTTTTTGTAATCAGCTAAAATATGGAGCTGTCTCTTGCACCAGCAGCGTGTGACAAACATTACAAAGTCTTGATGGCTTTCGCTTTGGTCCACTTTTCACAATATTATTCAGGCACGACTGACTAACAAAGAACAATACAAATTAGGAAGTGTAACAATAACAAAAATAAAATCCAATTTTCTTATATAAATAAGTGTTTGTAATTCAATTAAATCAGAGATTCAAAAGCTTTAATTTTCCAATCGCCATTTAACTTAATTTAGTACAGTCTCATATTTACAAATGCTTGACAATTACCCTCTTTTAGCACTTGACTCTGTTAAATGTAACCAGGGTTAACGTTTACTTTTATACACTATCAAGTTCTTCTTTTTTTATACTTCTATCGAGTTACAGATATACTCTTTTTTCATCCAAATTTTTACAAATCTGTACAGGTTGGAAAAATTTTTGAACTATGTTCCTCATAGCAGCCTGTAACCCCTTAGCACATCACATTGGATAATAAGATTCAGTTAACGAATAAAACCACTAATGAAAAATACTTGAAAAGTCATTTTTGTAAGAACCTTTCCATACCGGTATACTGTCTATTCTTTCTAAATTGGTATTGCACTGATTGTGTAATCTAAGAAAGATAATTACATCGAGAGTTCTTCGTTTTTTGTAATCAGCTAAAATATGGAGCTGTCTCTTGCACCAGCAGCGTGTGACAAACATTACAAAGTCTTGATGGCTTTCGCTTTGGTCCACTTTTCACAATATTATTCAGGCACGACTGACTAACAGAGAACAATACAAATTAGGAAGTGTAACAATAACAAAAATAAAATCCAATTTTCTTATTTAAATAAGTGTTTGTAATTCAATTAAATCAGAGATTCAAAAGCTTTAATTTTTCAATCGCCATTTAACTTAATTTAGTACAGTTTCATATTTACAAATGCTTGACAATTACCCTCTTTTAGCACTTGACTCTGTTAAATGTAACCAGGGTTAACGTTTACTTTTATACACTATCAAGTTCTTCTTTTTTTATACTTCTATCGAGTTACAGATATACTCTTTTTTCATCCAAATTTTTACAAATCTGTACAGGTTGGAAAAATTTTTTAACTATGTTCCTCATAGCAGCCTGTAACCCCTTAGCACATCACATTGGATAATAAGATTTAGTTAACGAATAAAACCACTAATGAAAAATACTTGAAAAGTCATTTTTGTAAGAACCTTTCCATACCGGTATACTGTCTATTCTTTCTAAATTGGTATTGCACTGATTGTGTAATCTAAGAAAGATAATCACATTGAGAGTTCTTCGTTTTTTTGTAATCAGCTAAAATATGGAGCTGTCTCTTGCACCAGCAGCGTGTGACAAACATTACTAAGTCTTGATGGCCTTTGCCTTGTTCCAATTCTGCACAATATTATTCAGGCACGACTGACAGAAGATTTGACTGCAATGTCTACAATTTTGCTGTTGGTCGATTCAGCATCTTCATTGTACATGAAAAAATTTGAAACATGTCAGAGGTTGAATTTTGCATAATTTGTAACCTTAAATGACCATTAAATTATGATTTCCTACCACGATTGATGACTGGACTTCGATTTTTGAATGTAGGTTGGCCCAATATTCCAGGTGACTCGTAGTAGATGGGGGAGAGCCTGACCGTGGGGAACATTTTCCAGCTCATGGACACAATCTGTTGTGCAAACGTTATGGGTTGTTCCTCCATGGAGGTTTCGATCTGTCTCATTTCACCTTTATTGAAACTTTCAGGAACAAGTTGGTCATCAAAAGACCTGCATGAGACTGAATGATATCTTTCAATTTCACCAACAGAGAACCCTCAGCATATTGATCCTGGAACTATTTCCTCTCCATTACCTAAAAAATATTTCATTCCATGAACGTTTATCAACTCATTAATTAATTCATTATTAGTATCTACTTGGACTTCGTTAACAATATCAATCTCGTTGCCCCTACTTTGATAAGTCAGAGTTTCTTCTAGTTCTACACTAATTTGAGTTTTACAAAGCGCATCACAGATATCTGAACAAATTTCTGTGGAATCATTATCATACCTTTCAGATTGAATATACGTGCCGATGATAGGCTGCTCATGCTCAGATACAAAGGCACGGATGCCACTGAGCATCTTCATGATGTTCCTACTGAACAATAGTTCTTCCAGATAACTCTTTATTTGGAAACACTAATGGCAATAAACCAGCTATATCACAGTTGGTCTTTATCGAATTTGGCTGCCAAAAGTCTAATCACATTAAGAGTTCTTCGTTTCTCTGTAATTGAAGGAGGATCTCAGCTGAAATGCACCAGCAGCGTATGAGAAACATTACAAAGTCTTGATGGCCTTTGCCTTGGTCCAATTTTGCACAATATTATTCAGGCACGACTGACAGAAGATTTGACTGCAATGTCGACAATTTTGCTGTTGGTCATGAAACATACACATATGTGTTAAACTGCTTGTTGTGCAACTGTTCCTCTTTTCCTTTGTATTCCTGTAACCTCTTTTTCTTTGTATTCCTAATTCATCGTCTGTTGTTCTTAGATTTTCTTTCAATCCTTTTATTCATTCTACTAATGGCACAACCAAAGAATGTAATGATTAAGCATCTTCATCTGTCTGCAAAACAAGATTTTAAGTATATCCAACCAACATTTAACAAGAAAAAATTTATCTGAGTTAATGAACTTTTAATATACATACTGTTTACTCTTTGAAGAACTATCATCCATTTCTGAATGAAGAGATACGAGTCAGCACCTAACTGAGATGCAACTTTTTTTGCTAATCTTCAAGTTTGCCCAACAATATTCAGGTGACGTAGGTGGTAGACGGGGGAGATAATATATACTGATGATTTTAATCGAGCAGATCTCACTGTTCACAGCTGAGCTCACTCGAGAGCGTGCATGCGCAGTCGGGCGCAGTGCAGTAGCAGTTCAGTTGGATCAACATACATATATGTATGTTGGACGTAATATACGCTACGCTGAGGGGTGACTTGCGCTGGGCTGTGAACCAGTCGGACGTAATATACGTCACATGTGGAAGTGTGGAAGAATTTTTGAGGAGCTCGTGGGCACTTCGTCTGCTAGTGAATTTGATCTTCTATTCTCAAATATAATGAAAGCTATTTCGATGAAACTTTTCTGACAAAAGTAATCGTAAGTGACCGTAGTTCTTGCTTATAACTGTTGCAAGACTGCTGGACAGCGGTAAAAGAAAAATAATTAAAAAAGTGAGGTTGAACACGAAATTGGGCTGTATATAATGGCTAGTTGCGTCCCCTCGTGCGCTTGCTGCGCATACTTGTCGTCGGTGGCGCTGACGCGCCACCTGATTTATTAATTCAATACAATTTGAATAAAACATCTACGTTAATATGTATGATACACGTGTAAGAATAATAAACATCTATACAATACATTTTTTATGCTTGAATTGATTAACATAATCAATTGGCAAATAAAATCTCCTTAATTTCTGATAGATGCAATTACATGAATATTTTCATAAGGGAGAATGGAATCCATCACTGATGAATAATGTTATTTATGATTGTTATATCATTGTGATTGCAGAAGAATTCAATGATTTTACACATGAATTAAGATTATTCATCATAAAAATATATACTTTTAATAGAATTTTGAGTTAAATAGATAGTTATGTGAGGTGAATTGATCTTTTCTTGTTCATTGTATTCATTTTATCCAGATGTTTTATGGCAGACATGTTGAATTCACTTAATTTGTAAATTCAATAAAAATATATATATACATGTCAAATTTATGAAAATTTTGCATAGAATCAATCTAATAAACAAAAAAAAATGATTTGGCAAGTTACTTATGCCTTGAAAATATATTCATTTAAAATCATATCAATTTCTACCTGCAGAATGAATTACCCCATGTGCCCCGGGGTCAAGTAAACTTAAATAAATCTCGAAAATTATTTTCAAATATAAACGTTTTTCATTTTGGTCCGTTGAGTTTATACTTCCCAAAAAAATGGATGATTCTATCAGATTCAACTAAATAAAAAAAAAATTGGGGGGGTCGGGCGCGAACCACCGATCCTTGGGTCGCGAAGCAAAAGCTTTGCCCCGGGACCACCACGGATTCTAACAATATAAATCTTGGATGTTATATTTAAGTTGTGACCCCCGAGAGGGGTTTACACATTTATCGGCTGTGTAGTGCGGTGCCGGAACTATTGAAAATGAGTACTAAGTGCTCATTTTATAACCCTCACCCACCCACCTAATCATAATTTCAAAAAAAATATTGTGTGCCACTCGTGCTCGTTATGTTGTGGACGCGCGGCACTATCACCAAACCGCTCGGCGGGCAACGGCGCGGCACAGCCAATAAGCGTCGCACTTGTCCCCCGCCACCGGACCTCGTCGTTGCCATATCGCTTCGTTTTCTTGCAGTCCAATCTTGCAGAAATTTTGCAGCAATATTGCATGAAATGTTACAATGCAATATTTCTGCAATATTTCAATACAGCTTCTGACTGTCCTCAATCTTGCAGCAGAATCTTGTAAAAATCTTGCAGCAATATTGCATGAAATCTTGCAATGCAATATATCTGCAATATTTTACTGCAGTCGTTGACTTCTCAGGGTCTTTCAGTTGAATCTTGCAGAAATCTTGCAGTAATATTGCATGAAATCTTGCAATGCAATATTTCTGCAATATTCCAATTTAGCCTTTGACTTTACATGAGCTTGCAGAAGAATCTTGCAGAAATCTTGCAGCAATATTGCATGAAATCTTGCAATGCAATATTTCTGCAATATTTCAATGCAGCTTTTGACTGTCCTCAATCTTGCAGTCAAATCTTGCAGGAATCTTGCAGCAATGTTGCATAGAATATTTCAGGAAAATATTTCAGAAATCTTGCAGTAATCTTGCACTGCAATATTTTATTGTAATATTGTGAAATATTTCGTTGAATCTTACATGAAATGTTGCTGCAATATTTTTGAAATATTTCATTGAATGATACCAAATCCGCTTCCGAAAGCTGCATTCAAATATTGCAGCAATCTTGCTGAAATCTTGCACTGAAATATTTCAGTGAAATATTTCAACGCAATGTTGCATACTATGTGGGTAGTTCGAATCCGTAACAGAGAAACATAAGGTAGATATATTCCACTATTTCTTCTCTTCTGGAAGCAATCCCTACTGGGATATAATTATTTCTTTTTTTATAAAAAAATTTAGTCGCATAAGAATTTATTCAACAGCGAACATACTTGTCGTCAACGTATACCTTTTTCAAAGGTAAATGTTTTTAGGGCTAATCACACTAGTTGAATACTTGTCAGTTGGTGCTAGATTTTGCTACTTTCTCGTGTCATCGTTTACGAAATGAACTGGAATATATGAAAAAGCCATAAAAGTGATACATCTATATATTTACAAAAAATAGCATATTAGTTCGAAATCCGTAACAGAGAAACATGAACCAAAACAAAAGAGTCATATTATCACTTTCTCACGTACATTTGATAGATTTTACTTTACATATAATTGATTGTGAGTGTAATTTGCAAAAATATTTGTTTGGTAGTAGGATAATCACACTAGTTGAATACTTGGCATCAGATTCTAGATTTCATTACTTTCTTGGGTCATAATTAACAAAATGAATTGGAATATATAACGATAGTGTATTGGTAAAAATGTCTATTGAAGTGATATTTCCAAATGATATATTCGATTTGAATCATATTATTCTCTTACATACACTTGAATAGACTAAGAACAATCAGACATTTTCAAATTCCTTTTTTTATAAAAAAATTTAGTCGCATAAGAATTTATTCAACAACGAACTATGGGATACGAAACCTTCTTGTCGTCAACGTATACCTTTTTCAAAGATAAATATTTTTCTATGAGAAATAAAAATGCAAATGGTGTATTTCATTTCCACCATTTATACAATTTTTGAGCTTAACCTCTTCAAAATTATATTGGTACTTGACATAAATTTGTGATTCGAGTTATTTCCCATCTTAACATTAGTAACTACAAGAATTAAGTGTAATTTGAAAAATATTCATTGTATGGTTGGATAACCATACTAGTTGGATAATGCTTGATACTACTGTATATTAAATAAATCAGTTTGACATCCGTAGCAAAGCAACATGAAGCAGAAATAAGGCTTCATATTCTGTAATTATTATTTTAAATGTATTGAAAAAGAAAAAGAACTAAAAGACATCTTGCAATTTTTTCCCCACTCAACAAAATTTAGTCACTTGAGCATGTATATGTTTACAAAAAAAATATAATTAATTCTACCTAAAAACATTTAGTCGATTGAAAATTTATCCAACAACGTACCACAGGATAAGGAATATACTTGTCGTTCAGTATATCTTTTTCAAAGGTGAATTTTTACTATGAAAAATAAAATTGCTTATGCTATCTGATGTACTGGCGTAATTTTCTGACCATATTAACGTATTAAGGCCCATGGTCAGACCAGCGGAGATATAACACTAATTATTGGATTACGTTCTTTAAAAAAAAAAAAAAAATACCCGTGTTTTTTCATTTTCCATTTCCATTGTTCAAACAATAATTATTTAAACAAATTGCACCCAAAGTCGTAAATTTGAGAAAGTAATGGTGTCAAGCGATTCTACATAAAAAACCAAGAAAAAAATGTGAGATACATTTTTTGATTTGAGGCTTATTTTTCTGGCAATTGCGTTATAAACAATTGGAATTCAGTAAAACCGAGAAAAAGTGGCCTCGGCCCATGCTTACGCTATCACCATGGGATGAAAACTGATTGCGGTATTGCGTGCTTTTTTGAAAAAAATATCCCTTTTTCCTCTTTTTTTAACATTCAATGTTTATACAATAATTATTTAAAGCTCCAAAGCTCCCTTCTACAGACGGTAGAACGCCGATTCTCTTGCGAGAGAGCGCCGCGCTATACCTGATACACGCGCGATTCAACGCCTCGCCATCTATGGACGCGCCATCGTACTTGGTCGGGTACTCGAAAATGAGTTTATACTCGTCAATTGTATAAAAGCACATTAAAAATCGAATCGAATCTTACTGTAATTGCATTGAAAAAAAGAATGTTATTATGATCATTCCATTTTATATGAACACGGAAAAAATGTTGAAAAACTAATAAAAACAATTGAAATTGAAGTTTTTCGAATTCAAAATGAAATTTATCATAAAGTTTTATCATAAAATTTATCATAAAGTAATCATAAAATAATAATATTATAGTCTTCATCCTAAATAATTTGTTAGCATGTCAGAGGCAGATATAGTTTTTTGAAGCAGTCAGAATCAAACATTAACAATTTCATAAAGATGCGATGATGATATATGCTCGAATGCAGTCTTCTATTTCAATAGAAATTTATTATAATCAATATATCAACGTAAACAAATACAATACACTATTCACAGTTCAGTTCGAACTATTCTAGATAAGTGTGAATTGTAATATATTTTCATTCTATACTTTCACAGTAGTCTGTGAAAAATAAATTGTCATATCCATGAATCATGAGCTGAGGGATGATGAGCTGGTGAAGTTAATAATAGTCTCGAGCTACACTAGTTATCTTGGAATTGTTGAATACAGGAATCACCGGTAGGAGTGTCAATAAACACTCATTATATGTCAAGACGTCTCCTCCTATAAAATTATGGAGCTCCATCCCAAGCCGCTCTTTATCTTAGCTGTTTTTTACGTATAACCTTCCACATTTTTTCACTGTCATTATATTTATTTTATCTCCACACTAGATATTGAAGATTATAAAATATTTTTACACTAGTCTGTAAAATAAATTTTAATCCAGAAATCATAAGCTGGGGGATCATGAGCTGTTGAGTCAAACCATGAGCCAACCATCTTCAGTCACACTGATCATCTTGAGATTGTTGAATATCCAAATCACTGATACGGGTTTCAATGGAGCAATCACTACATGGCATGTCTAGACGTCTCCTCCTGTAAAGTTGTGAAGTTTCATGCTAAGCTGCTTCCTATCATAGCAGTTTTTCACATATAACTGTTTACTGATTTTCAATTTATCACAATATTTATTCTGGCCTACGCCAGTTATAAATAGATATCCAACACTTCCATGGTAGGAGGTGATGAATTCCCATATTCAAGAATTATATGAGCTGGCGGATAAGGAGCTGTTAACGTCAACAGTCTTGAGTTACACTGATCATCTCACATTTGTCTAACACTGAAATCTCCACAAAAAAACAATGAGCCAGAGACTGGACCAACCTACTTACATGTATTTTTGGCTGCTGAATCCGAATCCGAGGTCTGTTAAGCTCCATCACCCCTGCGTTTAGCCATAACCTCAAAAACATGGCGGACGACATATCGATGAAATCAATATTTTGCAAAACAAAAATTCTATTCTATTCTACATAAAAAAATGAAAGAAAACTTCTCCTAGCGATTTTTTGATTTGTCGCATAGTTTTCGAGTAAAAAATTCAGAAAGTTTGACGGCTAGTGGGCCGGATTCAAAATTCATAATTTTATGAATTTTTCACTCGTAAACCATGCGACGAATTGAAAAAACATCAAGTACAGTTTCTATCTAATTTTTCACATAAAATATGAAAAAAATTTCTGTTTTGCAAAATGATGATTTTAAAAATTTTTTTTGAGGTTATGTCTGAACGCAGGGGTGATGGAGCTTAACGGACCTCGGATTCGGATTCAACAGCCAAAAATGCATATAAGTAGGGTGGCCCAGTCTCTGGTTCAATTTTTTATTTTTTTTTCGTGGAGCTGTGTAATTCGTACCTACATTTCAAGCAAATTTTCGCATCTGCAGGTATTGATGGATATGTATCTGCAAATTATTGGAGAAACTTTACTAAAGTATTTTGTATGGTATGACTCGGTTTCTGAAAAGGATTGACACATTTCAGAAATTGAACTCCAACCATCTTGTTTCAATTTTGAAACGTTAAACGTTCAATAGGGACAGATCGATGAGTAGAGAATGTTATAGTTTTGGACAATCTCTTATTGAATCTCGATATATTGTTAAGCAGAATCGGATAAGAATTTTTTCAGTTATAAAGATATGAGTTTGGCGTTTGTAACGGATGACTATAGCTCTCACCGGACGAATTCAATAGCGGGCATGAAAAAAAATGGTATCCCTCTGGCGGACACATTGAGAGATAATCCTTCATTCAACAGACAGAAACTAGTATGGATATTGAATCGAGCGCGTGGAGGCAGCGTGGCGCGGCACGGCGCGGCCCGGCCCGACGCGGCGCATTTTCTCATGTTCGCTACTCAATTACTCGAATACAAAAAAAAGGTTCATTTTGTTAAGGGCTATATCAACGCAAAAAAACCTCAGCTTTCGATCTGGACTAATTAAAAAAATTTAAAAAATAGGTTTTCGAGATATGGCTTGTTTTATGTATTTCTTCTATGAAAATGTGAAAAATTTGAAAAACTAAATTCACCATCAGAAAGCTGAGGAAAAACTACATTGATAGCATATCCAACGTTATTTAGATATTGGTCATATAGAGTCAAAAACAAGCGTCGAAAACGTGAGTTTTTAGCGTCCGCGCGCCGGCTTTGGAGAGTTGACGTAAAACGCCCCATATATAGATGTATGTATACACAGGTATATATACATTCCTGCGCCAAAAATCTACGCTTTCTTGGGTTTCACGTTGATGAATTTTCTTTCTAATGATTAATTTGTCGAATGTACTTACGTGGAAATCTTATTTATAGAAGCTATAAAATCCTTAATTTTCATGCGACAGATTTTTTCCAATGAAATATTTCAGTTTAATTCCAAAACTCAATGTCAAAATCACTCTTTGTAGTTCAATTGGCCAATGGGTCCTATCGTAGGCAACAGTGAAGTTTTATGCTATTGCGAAATCTCTCTCCCTCCAAATTTTGATGATCTGTAAAACTTTCATTCTCTAAATATCGTTTCCAAAGTACTAGCCTGAAGAGAGTTGAGTAGAGATATTTGACTTGCACGTAACTTCTTAAGGTTACTTTGACTCTGAAAGTTTAGTTAACATCTTCGATACGTCATTTCCGATAGTAAGCTTTTCAGATATAAATTCCGAGTTTATTTTCGTAAATTATACGTCTTGTGTAGTATCTATGAATTCTTCTCGTAACGCTTGGCGACAAATCAATCCAATCCAATCTACTTCTCAAACTACTCTATCGTAATATGAAGATGAGTTCGAAATATGAGACTTTAATACTAAGAAACTCTCTTACAGGTACACTGAATAAAGTCTCCAAAGAGTATCGTACACCTCCAGCCGTTGCACCTCCTCAAGTGCCTAGTCATTATGCACCAAATTATCCTTTAGGCCATCCTAGGAGAGATCGTGGGACAGGATATAGTACTCTTCCATTACAAGTTTACGTTTCACAACCGAGTATTCATCAAATTGGACATAGTCATGTTTCTTCGCCTCCACAAATTGGTACTGTACACCCGATCCAAAATCATTCCCAAGAACCGACACTCCAGAATATGAATTCATCTCCTCCAGGGATTCTGCACGTACATGATCAAGATGAAAACGTATCTTGTGAGTATTCCAATAGTTTTCATCATGTTAATTATTTCCTGAGTTCACTAATGGATTGAAAACAATAAATAGTGATCCCAAAGCCAGTAATGTCACCTGAAAGTAATCAGTGACCTCAAAAATTCATGTATACCAATAACCTAGTCGACGAAATTCTCTTGCACTCAACATAAGCTCAAAACAAGCCTAAGATATGTGGATTACGAGAAAATCATCTAACAGATGCGCTTCAGGAGGACAGCTGGATCCTCGGATGCTCGAAACTTTTTTTCCTAAGAATATCTAAAAAAATGACTCCTCCTCTATAATTTCTCTCGAAATTGTTTTTTCAGTGTAAGAATTATTATTCTTGTGGAATAAACAAAAATGAATAGCAGGAAACTGTCTACCCACAAAAGATTCAAAATAATCCTAAAATATGTAGATTACGTGAAAATCACCTGATCATTGAAAGAGATGTGCTACGGCTATCAAATAGCGCGCATAATGTTTCTCAAGAAAGTCGTGAATTTAGTTTTATCAGAAATTTAAAACTCTCCTGAGTTGGCCCCTTTTCGCCCGGTCAGCGAGTTGGCCCTTCTTGCTCGGAGGCGACGATGTAATAGAATCACGAAAGACATCTTATGAGGTCAGCAGCAACTATCTTGGGAAGTACATGACTAAACTCTCGCGAACGAACAATTTTCATTGCGGTTCATCCTCGTCACCCGCTCAAGGACAGAGAAAACTACTGCTTAATTCATTTCTCGAACAGTTTGCGCATTAGGTATGCATTAATAGATATTGATCTGACCACTATCCATTCCTCACGAGAAGCTCTTTTTCATTTCTTTCAATCAAGTGACTCAAATGAATGATCCGACCAATATTTTATCCTTTTTTTTTTCTGGCCAGAATCACTCACTCGCTCCCGCTTGCTCATGTCTTTCATTTGCTCTAACAGAGAGATAGATAAATATTGAATTTTTTTCGTAATTGTTGGCGAATGATTTGAATTGATGACTGGCTTATTGGTATAGCGGAAAAATTCATTCATGTTTTCCTTCACCATTTTCAATCAATCGAACCGTGCAAAAAGTGTTTTTATCATAACAAGCGTATGTGTTATCCGTTTTTGGTCATGATATGTGTAGCGTTTATTTTTACACCCTAAATCGTTACTGTAGTAACCAAGCAGCAGTACGTGATTCAGTCTAGCCTTTTAAAAATGTGGCCTTGTCTTGCGTTATTACCATAGCAACTGCCCTTGGGCGTAAAATTCTTTATACCCCAAAACAAGACCGAAAGCATACTCTACGATTAGTATGAAAAAATTATGTTCGCATAACGAACGGAGGCTACGCAACTTAGTCGCATGACTCACATACTAATCGTGTGATTCTGTCAAGTTTCGGCCCCATCCAATTATCCGCAAGCTTGGAGATGCATTTCATACCATCGATACGAACATAACTATTTGAAATTCGTTATTAAAGATTCATTTTCACGTTCTGAACTTATTATCTTCATTCTTTTATGACCCTACAACATTACCGAAAAATAGTTTTTCGAAAAAATAGTCTTTTCTTAAATTTGTCGAACCTTATTAAATCCAGTTTTATTGGGGATCGCATCACGTAACGGGGTTGAATAACTATTCAACCCCAGAGAACTAACCTCCTCCCTCTATGGTGGAAGTACTGATATCTCGTTTCGAGTTAGGGAATTTGATTCGTGAACTGAAAGATCAGAATTTTTTTTGGAATATTCAACAAAATTTGGAGTTAGAGAACCGCGTCGAAACCAACCGTGCCGAATGAGCGTTGTGATTGAAGATAGAAGAAACAGTAAAGCAGATATCATCAGAAGCGAAGCAGAACTACATCGATAGCGGAGCAGATAGACAAGAAGGACGATTACAAACGTCAACACACCCTAGTCTTGGAGGATGATAGGATTGCTTCAGTTCAACAATCTCTTGGTCACCTTCTGGTAAGTACATTAAACTACAATCTAGTCACGTGGGAGTTGCAAACGACTGGAATTTAGATGCACATGAGAATATAAATTACGAGTGATATTTAGATACACCAATACTCAGTAACCTCAATTCTATCGGGAAAGAAATAACATTTGAATTGAAATGATTGATCGATTGATAGAAGCAGACATAGGAAAAAATCAACAAGCTCAAAATCTAGCTCGATTTGGGCAGTAAAGAAGAAATCAGGGCCAAACGGAGAGGAAAGATGGCGGCTAATAACAGATTTCAGGCAATCGGATGAATCCACGGTAGGAAACAGTTATCTACTACCAAATAATAACGAGATACCGAGATGATAACGAGAAACCGAACAAAGAAGGGAGAGATAGCAACGAAGAATGAGAACCATCAAAAAGAATAGAACAGAAACGTCGAAGTTACCAGTAGATCCCAGTAGGTCCCAGTAGGACTAACAAACAGATTTAATGCGAAACGGGGAAGAAATTTCCAACAGTCACAACGATTCTGATCGAAGAGATGGATAAACCTATTGTAAGCCAATTCCAGACGGATAGGAATCTCGCTTACCTACAAAAGAGCGACAACATGAGTAAAGACATCCGGGCCATCAGTGCGCCGGAGGATAACGTTATGTCACTGTCAGAATACAGAAAACTCAGAATACCACTTAATCGAAACACCTTGAATAAGAAAAATCTATACTTTTGCCAATCACCAGTAGCATCGGGTAATTAGAGTAAAGATAGTTTGGGCAAGGCATCAGGCGACCCGGGCGCGAGTTTTACCGACAAGAGAAGGATAGAGGAAACATCAAAGACAACTGGAACCTTAGCGAGGAGAACCTTACTAAAGAAAATTCAAATGCTAGATCATTTCCGGTAGTAAACGAAAGCCATGAATTGAACATACCTGAGGAGAAGATTCCGACACAGGAACATAATACGTAAACGTTAGAAGGAGGCGAAGAAGTGCGTAAGCAGAAACCAGATGATACAGTAGAAAATATTTCTCCAACGGCGAGAGAGAGTGAATAACGCGATATTATTGATGAAAGTAAACTTGGGAACAAAATGAGGTTCATAGTGGACATGGAAACAGGAGTTAGGAAGTGGGAAAGGTATCCAAATAGATATGCGAGAGCCAGAAGGGGAGCGGTGCTTTTTGGACAAACAAATTCGAACAGCGAATTCAGAAACAGATGTAACATCATCATCAAGAGAATCAAGTACATTCAAATGGGTTCATTGCAAGGAATAAAAAAAGACAATACGGAAACTGGGAAAATTACAGAAAAGTCGTAGCTAAAGCAAAATTTGGTCAGATGATATGTAATTGAGGATAATTATTAACCAAGAGAAGAGAATACGAACTTTATGCATCAACAGGACGCCCGAAAGAGGCTAACCCAACAAGAAAAATAACTCACAAAGTGCTGGAGGATATTGTTTCATTAGAACCTTCGGTCTATATAAGAAATTCCAGAGGTGGACATGACAAAAACCTGAGCGCCCCACAGGAAAAGGTAGGAGCACAAAATACAGAAGGACTTACAGATACACTAACCGTAACGATGGACATGGAAACTACGGGGAAGTCCCCGATAAGGAATAAAAGTACTCTACAAAAACAATCGGAAAATATGTCCAACGAGGAGTAAGATGATTTGTGTGTGGCAAAAGCAGAGGAACAAAACGAAACATCAAAGGACCAGGGTAAACTAGCAGTAAACGCTAGGTTGTGAGTAAGTCAAGAAATTATATTATTTCTTTTCTTTATTGTAGAATACTTAATATAATAAATACATGAACTCAAACCAAATTAACTCTGATTGAATTCCAAATTTATCGTCGCGGAATAAAATAGACGTAATGTTATGCAAATGAGTACAAATGATTACAGACTAAACAAGATACAATGGAACGAGTAAGCAAAAGAGGTGCTGGCTGTTCTCGTGCTTTGACTAAGTTCAGTCCTCAATCGCGAGTTCAATATTGTTTCAAACCGCGAGAAGGAAGTGCCTTGAAGCGTAGCAATCGAGCCAAGTGAGACCGTACAAAGAGCAACTTTATAAAACACGGCTCGAGCTCACATAAGCGCAAGCAACATCTCTTGCAGAGATACTCTTAGTATAATGCGGCCCGCGGAGAATGATAACACATGGGCTCCACCGGGAGCCCACATTTTCTCTAGTGCTAATCCAGTGAAATAAAAATACGGCTGACGCAAACGATTAAACCAATTTCATCGGCTGAAATCGTCTCATTGCCGGATAATCGCTGGAAACCGCTAACAGCGCGCCCAAGAGTATGAGGGCATTTATGACAACGGCGTGCTAGTGACGGAGGTATAGACTATCTGAGTGCAACAGATTGAAGTGCGGTGCTGTCGCGCAACGGCGCGCTCACGTCCAAGTAGATGAGGGCGGCGCGCTTCCTCGCTCTTTATGGCGGTGGTGCATGCACGACGATGTCCAAGCTTTTGTCCGAAGTTGTCCAAAATGTTAACCTTCAAAGACGGTGCGTAAGAAAATGAAGCCCCCGTGCTCATTTTGGATACTCTTTCGGACCCTTTTGAGAAAATTTGGAATTTCGTTTCTGAATGAATTGGATTATTGTGGACCTTTAAGTCAAATTATGTCAGGAAACTTATATACCCTTATGGTGCAATGTAACAGCACTGGTGCTTTTGCCCAACTTTTATAGTACTAGTGCATGAAATCGGATTTTACGCACTCTAATCGATGCGTAAAATTCGCGCTTGATTACTATACCATAAAATATTGTATGCAGCTTGTAAAATACGATTCCATGCACTCGTGCAAGCTTGCCCATGCCGATAAACAAATAGATGAATTGGAGAAATTGAGATACTTATTAAAAGCATTACCATCGAGTTACATCTATATAGGAGACTTCATTGACGTACTTCCACAAGAACAAAGAACAGTCGATTACTTTAAATCGAAGATCAAAGAAAAAAATCTATATCGAAACCAGGGCGAGAAGAAAGGTAATCTTAGTACTTTCAACACGAAAATAAAACAAGAGTGCTACATATGCAGAAAACCTGGTCATCTAAAAAAAGATTGTTGGTACGCTGAGTCAAACAAGAATGACAAATACGGTCGTCAGGAACAAGATCGAAGCCAGTTAGGTCAACAGCGAGGCTACTACAGAGGAGGGGGAGGAGGCTCCGGCGGAGGCTCCAGAGGTCGTGACCGAGGAAGAGGCTTCCACGCGAATCAACCAAGGAGCAACTACTCAAGAGAACAGAGCTGCGAATCAAGTGGTGCTCAGGCATGGGTGACCCAAGTGTTCAATTCAGAAGTGAAAACGTGGAGTGATGGTAATAAAAATCCAAACGAAATCGATTGGCTATTAGATAGTGGCTATTCCGATCATATATCAAATGATTGTGAATTTTTTGATCGATTTGTTACCTTGAGAAAGCCCGTAGAAGTAGAACTACCCGACGGAAAAATTTCAAAGGCAACTAAGATTGGTAATGTCAAAGTCTAATGTCAGACATACTATGATAAGAACGAAATTGATATGAAAAATATTTACTATGTTGAAGGTATAAATCAAAATCTACTAAGTTTCTCTAGAATTACGAAGTCAAATTACACTATTCTAGCTAAATATGACAATGAAAAAATTTTTGACAAAAAAAATACTAGCTTTTGCTACCAAAATGAATAATTTGTACTATATGAAGAGTTTTACGAAACTGAATGAAAATAAAATATACAAATGTAACAAGATTACTTGAAAAAGAGAAATGGCACAGGACACTGAGTCATGTGAATTTCCAATATTTACACAAATTAGTCATCAAAGTACAAAGGAATTGAATTGCTACATTGTCCGCCATATGTTCACGAATTGAATGGCGTAGCTAAAAGATATAACAGATCTGCTATCGACATGGGAAGATGTCTGATGAGGGAAGCGGGAATAAACCGGAAATTTTGGCCCGAAGTGATGAATACTGTTGCATACCTAAAAAATAGAACAATTGCCAATACCGCAGAAAATAAAAGTCCTTATGAAATACTTTTTGGTTATAAACCGAACGTGAAAAACTTGAAAATTTATGGTAGTAGAGTTTTTGCAAGAATCCCTGATGCGAAAAGAAAAATTCCGCTACGGCTGCATGTGCATTGGGGTAAAACGCGTACATGAGAAAAAAAAATATATAAGTTGAATGTAACAAGCATATTGATAATAATAAAATATCAGTAATTAAGGGTGTATTCTTACCTTCTTTTTCCTCTACAGAGAGATTAGGCGGTCTCATCTCTCTTTCATGATATAACAAGTTTTTTGGCTCCCCCTTGGGTAAAATTACCGGAAATATTGATTTGCAGCGTTTGATTTTTTTGATGTCAAAATATACCCTGTCGATATTTTTAACTATTGATTTTGCAACTGAAAACAGAAAAAATGTTGATGTTTGTTATGAAAACTAAACATTAAGAATTAGATCTTCTAAAATTGAATAAAAAATGTTCCAGAAAAAAAAATAATTCATAGAAGGTTTACCTTTTCTGTGTACATGGAGAAAAACCTCAGCTCTACCCGGTAAGGTGAAGAGAGAGGTTGCTGAATTTGATGATGAAGTATCCGGATGTTTTTTCTCTTCATGAAGTGGGGCTTCTTCAAATAGCTCCTCGAAATTATCCAAGAAATGTTGGGTGGTTAACTGATAGTTCTTAATCCTGAAGGAAGCAAAATTTCATTATGAATAGAATATTTTATCTCTCTACATTCAAAGCCAGACCGCCGCCGCCGTCACCGCCACAGTGAAAGTTTTTGCCTCCTTTTTTTCTCCTCTTTTTTGCTCCCCTTTTTGCTTCCCTTTTTCGCTTATCTTTCTTGCTCCTCTTTTTGCTCCCCTTTTATGCTGCTCTTGTTTCCACCCCTTTCTTTCATACTTTATTCCACCCATTTTTACCCTTTTCTACCCTTTTTCCATTCCTTTTTTGCACCTCTGTTTCCGAATAAATTATTCATCTCCAGTAATTTTTCGTCCACGAAAACTCTCGAGGGAATGATCCGATCTTCTTGAAATTTTGCACACAGGTTAGTCCGTTTCTAACGTGTTTTCTCACGAATCCTCATATGTGCTCATTGGGCCTATGAGAATCAATGAGAATCAATGGGAATCCATGAGAATCGATGAGATATTTCACATAGCAACCACTGTTGATATCCTTAGCAACCGTTTGTTGACATCCTTAACAACCCTTGCTTCGGAAGCCGAAAAATCAGTTTTAAGTCACATTCGAAGGCCATGGACACTGAATTGTTATAATTGCTCCATAGCAACCGTTGTTTACCTTGCTACCAATCGTTATGAAGGTTGGGAATGATCAATTTATCACCGATTTCCATCATTTTCTGAAGAGTCTACATCAGGTGGTCGATAGGAGCAGCTGTCACGGTGTGCATTCCATTCGGGCGCAGGAATCGATTGTTCGCACCTGAGATGAAAATGAAAGCAGGGGAATAGTGATGTGGAAGAGGAATCGACGGCTTGCACTAGAGGACGATTCCTCCAGTAGGGCGCAGGACCTCGGCAGTAGTGACACGCCAAGAGGGATGGAACACACTGACCATCGTCACAGTGCAGATACTCAGGGTACATAATCCCACGGACGAGACACCGATGACATGTGAATCTTCCCTCAAAGTTCAATGAATATATTAGTTCGTGGAAGAGTGTGTCACTATGTGCACCTGCCCACCTCAATCCAAGCCACTTTCAATGATCCGTCAAGTGTTTAGACTGTTGTAAGAGGAATATGTGATTGTTTCCTATGGAAGATATATCATCACTAGAGTAGAGTATCCAATTGATGAGAATCGCTTTTATTCGATATGAATTGCATTGAATCACTCGAAAAATCATTTCTCATGGAAAAGCAATCACAGTTATTGAATCCAACGGGATCCTTCCGATTACATATTAGCAGATGCGTGCCGTGGTTGACGCGCTGTTGAAGGTTTCTCATTTCAAAAACAGGCCCTACCACTCTCAAAACCATGAAGAATATGGGTTCAGTTCAGTTCTACCCTTCCAGCAATCAATGAATTCGAAGCTTAATGCCACTTCCGCTCACAATAATTTGGACTGATTATTGATCAATTATTGTTCAAATTATTCTTATATGAATGGAGAATGTGTTGAATGGTTTTGATGTATTTCAGACTGAAATGGATTAAATATACTTCAAAACAGAAACAAGGATCAAGTCGATCTATCAAATAGTTTATGAGTAATTTCGGACAACAGTTTGAAGAACACAATATTTTAAAAGACACGCTAAAAGATTCGATTCACACTTCGTTTCTGTTGACGTTGAAATAATATAGAAAAAATGTTTGAATTTTCGTTTGGTTCTGATAATGATGATGAATGATGCTTTTTGACAAAAGGCTATCTACTCACCAGACAGGAAAAAGAAAATGGTGTGCTGGTCTACTAAAAGAACCGTATATGTAGCACCGTGAAAGGGAGAAAACAAGATATAAACGACGAATAAATTTGAAACATGTGGACCTTGAAAATAATTATTTGTAAAACAAGATATAGAGCCCTGGAAAATCCTGTTCTCCTCTCTTCCTTCAAACCCCAGTACGCTGAGACCATCAGGTTTGCAAATGGGCTTTGGGAGGGACTTTTGGTTAGAGTCAGAATTATATTCGTAAGAGTGACTTTAGGATAATGGACGAACTGAAAAGAGAAAAATAGAAAACAAAAGAGAGACTACAGATAAAAAGTTCAGGAACGTTTTCGTGTACCACAGAACGAGGTTGGCAGTTGCTTCACTGTTTGATGTTTGTTCCGTCTGGATCCATGGAGACCTATCTATGATTTTTTTGAAGTGCTGATTTGGCCATTGAATTTCTCTTGATTTTCTGTATCAAATAAAGAAAAATCATTCGTCTACGATAAATAGCTACAGAGATATCAAAGATTTCCCGAGCGAGTCCAATTAGGAAGCGATATTCACTGACTTGCGAGGCTGCCGCGCGCTCCCCCTCTCCGCCTCCCGGACGCCAATTCCGAGCGTTATTGAAAATTTGGACTGTTTGGACCAATTTAGACCGTTGCATAAATATTTTTTGCTAACATCCTCACTTTGAAGCACTTTTAATCAAATGTACGGTACGTATTACCAGAGCCAACAGTATTTTCAAACAAATAATGATTTTCCAAGTTCCACAAATTACAAACGAAGAATAAATGAATTCTTTCGGGCTTGGTGGACTATCCCAAAGTGATATTGCGAGAAAAGATTCTACGCTCCCCGGGCTGGATTCGAACCAGCGTCCTGATCCTCTTGATCTCCGGTCAGTTAAGAATAGAGTCAGTCAAGATAGAGGTAAAAAGAGAATCTGCAATAATGCAATCGGACCTTGATTGTGCAGATTCAGCGATCGAATCTTTGATCGTGTGTATTGGTGATATTATGAGAAATGAATTCATGCTCCAGGGATGTGGCGAGCTGCCGTTTTCCCAGTGGTGCAGATGGTAGCACAACTGACGGGAGATCAGGAGGACGCTGGTTCGAATCCAGCCTGGGAAACGTGGAATTTTTTTCTTGCAATATCACTTTATGATAGTCCACCAAGCCCGATAGAATTCATTCATTCTTCAACAGTATTTTTGTTATCGTTGTAGCTGCTACCATTTCAACGTAAACAAACGATATGTTTATAACGTTATAACTTTGGTTCTACTGAGCCGATCTTAATAAACAAAACTTTAAAGTGAGCGGTAACTCGTGTTATTTCTATAACTTTTTTTTGTTTTCGGAAAGTAAAGACGTAAAAATAGGGGAGACATTTAACTTGTGTATAAGGTAAAATTTGACCGAATTTGTCCTCGACATGGTTTGTATTTCTTACTGACTTGAGAGAACGGATAATTTGTACCATTTTCCTCCTTGAAAGATGATTCGTACTTACATTTCAAACAAATTTTCGCATATGCAGGTGTTGATAGATATGTTTCTGCAAATGATTGCGGAAACTTTACTAAAATATTTTGTACAGTATGATTTGGTCTCTGAAAAGGATTGGCACATTTCAGAAATTGAACTCCAACCATCTTATTTTAATATTGGAACGCTAAACTTTCAATAGGGATAGATCGATAAGTAGAGAATGTTATAGTTTTGGACAATCTTTTATTGAATCTCAATATATTATTAAGCATAATCAGATGAGATGGTGAAAAAGATGGTATCCCTCTGGCGGACACATTGAGAGATAGTACGTCATTCAATAGACAGAAACTAATATGGATGTTGAATCGAGCGCATGGAGACAGCGCGGCACCGCCCGGTCCGACGCGGCGCATTTTCTCATGTTCGCTACTCAATTGCTCGAATACGAAGAGGAAAGCTCATTTTTTTAAAGGCTATATCAACGAATAAAAACCTCAGCTTCCAATCTAGACTACTTTAAACAATTAAAAAAAAAAATAAGTTCATGAGATATGATCTGTTTCACGTTTTTTTTTCTACAAAAACGTGAAAACTTTGGAAAATTGAATTCACCATCGGAAAACTGAGAAAAAACTACATCGAGAGCATATCCACATTGATTAGACATTGGTCACACAGAGTCGAAAACAAGCGTCGAAAACGTGAGGTTTTAGCGTCCGCGCGCCGGTTCTGGAGAGCTGACGTAAAACGCTCCACATATATAGCAACACAATATATACCCCAGAATTAACTCCTCGTTTGACACGGGTTCGCTCATTGCAAAAAATTCAGCTTCGCATAGGGACAAGGCAACATACGATTGTTTGGGTCTTCCACGCCACCGCATCATTATACAACTTTACAACATAGCCACAAGTGGTTTGTGAATCTTTGCAGTCAACAAAACTAGCGTCAGTAAATGCTTCAATCTTATCCATTTCTCCTTTGTAACCCAAACCTAGATCTTTTGTTTGTTTCAAATATCCTAATACTCTGGTCACCATAATCCGGTCTTCCACCGTAGAGTTTTCCTTTGTGGAAGTTTTTCTAAGCAAAATTTTCCCAAAATCTTATCAATATATGACACCTGATTGAGTTTGATTATTTTCCTCCGTTTGTCTCTGTTAATCTTGATACCAAGAAACTCTCTTGATTCTCCCATAGCCGTCATTTTAAATTTTAAATTGACTTTGTAATTTAGCTTTTACTTCAAGTAGCTTATTTTTGCAATTGCTTGTCTTTATTATGTCGTCAACAAAGAACAACAGAATCAAAAACTTTCCTTCTCCCCTCCATATGAATATACATGGTTCGTTTCCTCCATTTTTCAGTCCTATGAATAAAGCAACCTCCGTAAAACTTTTATTCCACTGTTTAAGACTAACTTTCAAACCATACAATGCTTTTTCCACCAGACAGACCATATTCAACCTTTCTTATTTGGAATGTTTAGTTCCTTCTGAAATCTCCATAAACACTTCTGATTCCAGGGTTCCATTCAAGAATGCTGTCTTAACATCCAATTGAACTACTTCCAAATCAAACCTGTAAATAATGGCAAACAATGCTCTGACAAGTGGAAGTCGAGAGACTGGAGCATAAGTCTCCCTCAAATCGTAATTTGTTTTATCCTTGAATCCTCGGATTACAAGTCTTGCTTTGAACTTATTATTCCCATCAGCATCCATTTTTTTCTAGTACCCACCGTGAATCAATTATATTAGGTTTTATGCCGTTCTCTTCCAAGATACGCTTACGTTTTGATACTCCCTCCGTTTTTTAGTTTGGAAATTCCTTTTTCCGCTTTATTATCATTTGTATCAACTTCAATTTCTTTATTCAAACAGATATTATTGAAAGAATTTGCCACCATTTCATCTTCAGAAATTCCAACTTCAAATAATTCTACCACGTTGTTTTCTTCATTATTTTCTATTTCTTCCAATCTCTCTTTTCTAGCGATACTTCTAGTGAAATGATGCCTTCACAAGGTTAATGAATATTTTTCTACTTAGAATATAACTTCCAAAATCTACCAAGTTGCTACTATCAATTTCCAATTCAAATATCCAAAAAGGATTGCTATAAATTCAGGTCAAAAATATTTCATTTGATTTGGGATCGAACACATCAATACGTTTATCATTCATGTATACTGCTAGACCGGACTCTGCGAATTTTCTCAAGATAATAAATTTTCAGAAAGTATTGACGTATGAATCACATCATTTCGTTCCGCCAATGATTTTTTTGATGCCAATTTGATTTTTTTGCAACTATTCCTATTCTCTCCAACCTCAAACACGCAGATTCATCTGCATTCGCACATTTGATCAATTCTTGATTTGAAGAATCAAATGACATGAGAATAACTTTGGTATTTGTCATATGATCTGTAGCCCCGGAGTTTTTCATCCTTTTAAATGATAATGGATGTTCTATTTCATCTTGGGGGCACTTATCAATATTGTAGGAATGATTATCATTGAAATATGACTCAATACTTTTACCTTTCTTGGTCGAGTTGTTTTTGGAGATAGCCTTGCTCTGCGAATTGAATTAGCTTTGGGTATTTGAATTCGTATTGAGTACAGTTTTAGGTTTCTTATTTTTCAATGCACCATTATTTGAACTTCCATTTTTCGTTTTTTCACCATTAAATTTACCCCGATTGAAACTACCACCCTTGTTGAAATTACCACCTCTGCCTCGGCGAAATCCGCCTCTCCCGCAATAGGATTTTTGATCACGAGAATTCACGTACCTTTCATTTCCTCGTCCATTTCTTGCATTATAGTCTTTCTTCGGGCAATTATATTTGATATGGTCAGGATCAACCATTATCTTATAATCTTAACATACTTTTTTCCCGTTGGTGACCGTGCATTGGCTCTGCCAGTGTCCTTGCACATCACAGTTGTGGCATTCTGTGGTGTATGCCATCTGTCAGTTGGTTTTGGACCTAGTCCACGAGCCATAAGAGCATTTGTTGATGCGCCTCAACCAATATTGCCACCAAATTCACCAGTGTTCCTCTTATTTGAATCCTGCTGCATGAAAAACATTTTGATTCTATCGTAAAATATACCTTTACCAAAATTTCCACGTTCTGCAGAATCAGTACCCTAAATAGATAGCTCTGTATTTTTGACACATTTATAAAATATATCTCGTTTTTCATCTTCAGGTAAACCTCCTGGTTTTAGAGTACCAAAAATTCTTACACAGTCCTCAAAACGATCAATGAACTGTGAAGCAGTTTCTTCGCTAGGTTGATATCTAATTTCATACATTCTAGCTCTGAGATCTTCCGTAGTTATATTGGTTTCTTTCATTTATATTTCTTCGTAGCTTTTCTACGATAGCTCTTGGATCATCGATGTCGCAAACTTTATTGTAATAAGAAAACTCAAGTCTATTGATTATTATGTGTCTAACTGTGTAATTCACCTTCACTTCCAATTCTTCATCAAGACTTTCAAACGGATCATCTGAACTATCTAATACATGAAAATAGATTTTTCGATCGTAACTCTGATTTGAGAAAATTGTGAAAGTGTTCAAATTTTAACAGCTAATTTGTATTCTCTTTCCATTCTACCATTTCCACTCACAAGAGATAATCCAATTTGACTTGAATCAATGACACTAGAGTTATTTATTTTATTGCTCTGACCATCAAGTTTCTTTAATTCATTTTCACAAATTTCAGTGATATCCCCTACAGATAATTTCAAGTTTTCGTCATTTACCTGTTTATCTTCTTGTTGACTATTTTCATCACGAAGATTCCCACCAAAATCACTCTCTTGTTGTCTACCAAAGGCACCATCTTGTGAGTCAGGATTATTTGACTCAACATCATGATCACAGCAATGTTTAAGGTTTTCCTCCATTCTCTTCATAGTATTTTAAGGTTGTTAGTTATCTTATAATTCTTTCTCTCCACCTCTCCAGCCTGTTTGTCATATTTTTATTTAGCTCTCTTGGCATCATTAGCAAATTTAAGAATTTGCTGAGACTGTTTATAAGCATTCATTATCTCATTTTCAATGGACTATGGCATGGCCAAAGCAGTTTTAAGTTGTTCTTGTTTGTCCATAAGAACTTTTTCATATCGGTGACTATAGGGATAGGTGCGTTAGATTTATTAATAACCTCACAAGAAGACCTTTCGACTATCTATCATTACCGGATTAATTTTACTCCCTCTACCTAACGAAGGGTGAGTTTGACAATAACACCTGACTCAATCTCGAGACATTCAGCATACAGCTTTGAACATCACCAAAGGTGAGTTGTCAACTGGAACACATCGTCAAACATCACAACGAGAACGCACTGATTTATTTGTTTAGAGAAATTCAATACTATAATACTTGGCACACAGCCTCAAATACTACAATAAGAATCAATTATTCCTAGTGTATTGGATGAGCAGAATTTTCCTAGCAATATATTTGCAATTTTTATTTCCAGTCGTTTTCATTTTGATTTAGATTAATATTTGTATTTCCCACCAAAATTGATAATCTATTCGTTCATCTTTATCCAGTTCCAATCCATCCATCATTACTTTCAATTTTCATACACTCATTCAATCATCAATGTGCCATTCATATATTCAACCAAGGTCGACGTGAACCCCATCATTCTACCATAAATTATTGATTTTAATAATTCAGTAAATATTAAAAATTCAACTTTTCCAAACACCTTTTTCAAGATAAGGATTCTATAAAGTATTTACTTTAATTATAATTCTCTGAGACAACGACTCTGTTAAGGGTAATTTTACCTGCAGTATAAAATTTCCCAGACATGGTCACATATTCATGGTCTCATATTGCTGGATTGAGAATTATCCAATCTCTCGCGATGACTCACAGCATCATATATCACTCCATTGAATTGCATGCGTAATATTATCTTAACCTATTTCCCGTCAATGTATATATACGAGCGCGAGAAATTCACATGGAGTCACTAATGTGACATCGTACCGCGCGACTGCTTATCAGGCGGGCCCACACGCACGGACCGAATCCCGTAAACATATATACATATATATATATACGTGCACGAGCTCGCGATAGACTGCGGCAGTGTCCCCGCACCGTCCACTATTTTCCCCCATCCGCCGTTCCATCATATGCGGCTGCCCGCGACTGACCAGCTCGGGCCGCATGATCATATATACACACACACACGAGTGCACGCGCGAGCCCGTCCGCAAGTCAGCGACAGCACCGCATTCACATCACGCTGCAGCGCCCATCATATACAGCGCCAGTGCCATGCGATGGCACGAGCACTCCGATGTTGCTCACAGTATCATCCCTGGGCGTGCACCCAGCTGCGTGCCCAGCCGCGCGGAGAATCACCGCGCCAGCCCCTGTCTTGCACGTGTGCGAGTCGCAGCTCCGACCACCGCCGCGCGCTCGATCTCGCGCGGGAACATGCGTATATTAGCCGAAATAGATTACTAAGGTAAAGTATAGCGAATAAGCAGCGTCGCGCAGGTACAAGAAAGAAGGGACGTGTGCGCCTCGATACAATTATCTTGTTGACACATGTTGGGGCGGCCGGAAGAGAAGGAGTATATCGTCGCTTGGAAGAAAGAACGTTCCATTTAAAATACTTTCTATAAAAAGTGCCATTCCAGATCTACAATCGTGAAAAGTGCCATTTCAGGGAAAATTTTATCTCTCGGAGTTTCTCCGACTCCGAGGATGATGTGGTATGCATGTGTGTATAAGTGTACGCATGTCTGAAAATGACAACTTGATCCACGTCGAGACGTGATACTCTAGAAGTGAACTATTCACATCACATATTCTCCTCATCGATGGATTTTAATGAAAATTGGTATCTATGGGTTTTCGAAACTGGCCTCAGATTTTAGAAATTCAAATTAGTCTCTAAGATTGCCGACCGTGAATTTGAAAAGATATTAGATTTTAATATTGGATCCCCATCCATTTCAAAGATTCCCTAAATGAGGCGTCATTCACCTTCAGCGACCCAGAAAACCCTGGTATACCAATTTCCACCCAAAACGATCGATAAAAAAATGTGATGTAAATAATTTACTTTCAGATTATCACGCCTCGACGTGGATCAAGTTGTCATTTCAGATGTGCATACGCACATGCACACATGCACATACAGACACATGCATACCACATCATCCCCGAAGTCGGAAAAACTCCGAGGGGTAAAATGTTCCCCCTAATGGCCCTTTTCATAATTGTAAATCTGGAATGGCACTTTTTATAGAAGTAAATCCGAGATGGAACTTTTTATAGAAAGTTTCTGAAATGGAACGTTCGTCCTCCCAAGCGACGATATGAGCTTCTCTGCTTCTCCTCACGAGTAACCCTCTCTTGGGGAGAACCATTTTGAGGAGCATAAACTACGATTCACACTTTTACTACTGTTTTCATGAGACCTTTTGTGAGTTATCGACTTTCAGTTTTTCCGCATTTTTCGTCTGAAAAGAACACTGAAAAATTATATCATTCAAATTTTTCAATCCCAATCATCGTATCTATTGAATGATACCCTTTCCATCAATTCATAGCACCGAACAGCCGGCTGAGTTTCAGCTCTCCATCCATTCCAACTTCTTTGAATGCACTCATTGTTGGAGAAAAGTTTTACCATGATCGGAGATTAGGAACTACCCTCACGGACAACTCTTGTAGATATAACATGGAGAAAGTTTTGAACCACATCAAGTTTTGACCAGTCCCAAGAATCTTATTGTTCCATTCTACTGAATTTGAAGCAGAAAAACCCTCGAAAACCGTTTCATTCTGATCGGAGACTAGGTACTACCCCATACCCGGGAAAAATTAGAAAAGTGGGTCTACACTCCACGTTTCTCAAGATTTGCACATGATATTTCCGATTTAGTGTTAGTACCAAGTTCATCCTCCTTGGAACTAGCTACGACCAATTTAACAGCTCTCTCGAACTTTCATTCATTCTTCGATTTAGGTTGCGCCTACGGCCACAACCTAAATCTTTACGGAAAGATCAGTGTTTGAGAGGAAGGCGATTTCAGACGTGGCATTTCGCACGTCATCAGGAATTTTCTATAAAAGAGAACTCCCAGACTCAGGCTCTCGAATTTTGCGACTGAATGCAGTCATGGCAACATTGATAGCGATGGTGCGTGCGTGCCACTGGCGTTTGCAGCGGCTTACTGCTCTAAACGCAGGCAATTTGATTTTCACGTGGCCCGGATGACACAGATTTGACCTTGCCTGTCCCTTGGAGCCTCAAGTTTCCTCTTGCCCGTGCCCATGTTCTCCGGTCATGCGACACCCTAGTTGTCATAAGTAGCAGCTTCGGTAGACACTGTTTCACCTCCTGACGTCCACGCACTTACAGATAAGTTGGATAAGGCCATTCGTACTTAACCCATTAAGTCCCAGATTGCAGAAATTTTATTGGTACTTTTGAGCTCAAATATTTTGATGAATAAGACGGAAGGTTTATTGCAAAATAGTCATTCCTACTATTTTCGGGTATGCTCTACACGATACAATGGTTAAAAAGACTGAAAAAATTGATTTTCAATAAATAATTGACAAATTAAAATAAAAAATGCAATTTTTTGGAGCACTTTTTTTTTCAATCCAAAATCAGAGGATGAAGGAATTTTATTTTTACGTCGAAAATATGCACAAGAGTGCACAAAATATTTGAACTTTCCAAATTCGTTGAGTTTTTTCGACTATGATTTTTTTCAGCAAAATGGCGGCCAAAAAACGGGAATCAATATTTTGGATTTCCATTTTATGAATATTTTAAAGCATTCATTTTCATATTCGATATATTCCTTTGAAATTCCGTATACGGGGGTTTTCAATGTCGCTGATAACGATTCTGACATCAAATTCTCAAAATTCTGGATCCAAGATGGCGGTTTCAAGATGGCGGCTGACGATTTTCCACATTTTTAGTCGGAGAATCGTGAAAATTTGGAATAATGGGTTTTCGGGGGCGCTGATAATAAATCTGAAATCAGATTTTCGAAATTTCGTATCCAAGATGGCGGTTTCAATATGGCGGCTCATGATTTTGTACATTTTTGGTCAGAGAATCGTAAAAATTTGGACTAATGTGTTCTTGGGGGGGCTGATGATAACTCTGACATCAGATTTTCAAAATTCCGTATCCAAGATGGCGGTTTTAAGATGGCGGCTCATGATTTTTTACATTTTTAGTCGGAGAATCGTGAAAATTTGGACTAATGGGTTCTTGGGGGCGCTGATGATAAATCTGACATCATATTTTCGAAATTCTGTATCCAAGATGGCGGTTTCAAGATGGCGGCTCATGATTTTGTATATTTTTAGTTGGAGGTTCGTGAAAATGTGGATAAAAGGATTTCTGAATCTTTACTGCTGAAATAGAATGTTGAGTTTTTTCATCTATGATTTTTTTAGCATAATAGTGACTGAAATCGGAAACAAAAAATTTGAATCTTCATTTTATCTATATTTTGTCGACGTCGTTCATGTATGAAAACGACGGCCACAAGATGAATATAACGAGATTTTGAAAATATAGAAAATTGTCCATGTACAAAAACATGAGCCGCCATCTTGAAACTGCCATCTTGGATACAGAATTTCGAAAATCTGATGTCAGATTTATCATCAGCGCCCCCAAGAACCTATTAGTCCAAATTTTTACGATTCTCCGACTAAAAATGTACAAAATCATGAGCCGCCATCTTGAAACCGCCATCTTGGATACGGAATTTTGAAAATCTGATGTCAGAGTTATCATCAGCGCCCCCAAGAACCCATTAGTCCAAATTTTTACGATTCTCCGACCAAAAATGTACAAAATCATGAGCCGCCATATTGAAACCGCCATCTTGGATACGGAATTTTGAAAATCTGATGTCAGAGTTATCATCAGCGCCCCCAAGAACCCATTAGTCCAAATTTTTACGATTCTCCGACCAAAAATGTACAAAATCATGAGCCGCCATATTGAAACCGCCATCTTGGATACGGAATTTCGAAAATCTGATGTCAGATTTATTATCAGTGCCCCCGAAAACCCATTATTCCAAATTTTCACGATTCTCCGACTAAAAATGTGGAAAATCGTCAGCCGCCATCTTGAAACCGCCATCTTGGATCCAGAATTTTGAGAATTTGATGTCAGAATCGTTATCAGCGACATTGAAAACCCCCGTATACGGAATTTCAAAGGAATATATCGAATATAAAAATGAATGCTTTAAAATATTCATAAAATGGAAATCCAAAATATTGATTCCCGTTTTTTGGCCGCCATTTTGCTTAAAAAAATCATACTCAAAAAAACTCAACGAATTTGGAAAGTTCAAATATTTTGTGTACTATTGTGCATATTTGCGACGTAAAAATAAAATTCCTTCATCCTCTAATTTTGGATTGAAAAAAAAAGTGCTCCAAAAAATTGCATTTTTTATTTTAATTTGTTAATTATTTATTGAAAATCAATTTTTTCAGTCTTTTTAACCATTGTATCGTGTAGAGCATACCCGAAAATAGTAGGAATGACTATTTTGCAATAAACCTTCCGTCTTATTCATCAAAATATTTGAGCTCAAAAGTACCAATAAAATTTCTGCAATCTGGGACTTAATGGGTTAATAGTACTTCACCATGCGTTGTTATTTGGTTAGGATGCAGTTTCTCCTTACCCCAAGTATCCCCTGGTGATAAAGAGCCTCAGCCACGTTCACCAGGATTGCTTCAGGTCGTGGTTCGCTACATCCCTCCTGCCCGCAATCCCCGTAGTTGAACCATTTCGCAGCTGTAAGAACTGCACCTTGCACATCTCCCTCCGCTTATAATTCCCTGGGAATAACTGGCCTTCCAATTGTCAGGGCTCGCTCAGAATATTCTTATTCACACAGACATACTCATACACATAATGTATTTTAGTTATCGCACCAAGCTTGAATCAAGTAGGATATAGAAAATATGTACATCGACAAAGTGCGATGCATTTTTGATCTAGATGAGTCATTTCGGTAGATTTGAAATATGGGAGCTACAAGGCCGGGTCATAACATGGATATATATTCGTGAGTCGACGATTTGTTGCCAGATTATGGAGGATCATTAGGAGTGTCTCCTCGAAGAACGCATGTGAGAAAATGATTTTTCCCTTGAGAGGAGTTAGAGGAGAACAAAATCAGGGCTAGATAGTAAGCGAACTCACTATTCCCTATACTCTAGACAGATGCTTCACCAACTGGACCGTCCGGATTCATTTCTTTTTCAAATAATTTAGACGTTACCTGCGTGTCACAAAATACAGATTGAATGAAGGTTGGTGGCAGATGAAAGTAACGCAATTTTTTATTCAAATAGGCTATCCTTTAAATTGGTTATCGAAATTTTGAATAGTTTTCCATATGATTTCCAGGAGTTTATTTTAGAATAACAATGGAGTTCTCGTTTTCAAATTGCAGTACCACCATCAACTACGTCAAACCCGGAAATGGTGGACCTCAGTAAAAATAATACTCTCCCACGTAGATTTTCTCATCAGTTCAACCGAAATGGAGCAACTAGTCCTCCATTGCCACCACCTCCTCCTCCAGATCAAGATGAAATCTCTAATTTTGGCCGTTTACTTCCATGCAGTGGAACAATTCGGCCAATAGTTCCAGATGAAGAAGATCTCCCTGGATGGGTCCCAAAGAATTATATTGAAAAAGGTAAGTTTAATGGGACTATTTCACTTGATATAACCAATATTTGCACTCAATTAGTATTTTAATCCTGTGGAATTCTCACACTACGATATAGTAGAAAGAGCTCCTTTCCGCTTCAATATCCAACTAGCCTAGACGCGTCTGCGTTTCGTGACACATTGAGAGGCAGTTGTACCAAAAATCATTTGATGTATTCTGACTTCCCCAACCCGTTTCTCAAAGGTAAAATTTCCAAGTAATCGAGTCAATGGTTATTGATGGAAATAGCAACTGAATTGATCTGAAAAGTTCGATTCGTTACTTTAGATTTCTTTTATAGTTTTACTGCATTGTTAAAAAATTTGTTCTCAGACTCAATAAAATTCCAGTGTAAAGGCCCCTCCGTTATTTTGAAGGGCGGGTGGGCGGAGAACCACTAAATTGGCGGGAATGTTTGTTGGCCGAAGGTGTCGCAATCGGTATTTCGTGTATAAAACCGCTCGGTCACTTACGATTCCTTAATCCGTCCGGCGCTTAATTATCCTTGGCTGGAGCTTGGCAGCGTGGCAGCCGAGTAGTCCGTAGTGCGCTGGGCCGTATATTCGTATCGGCTCAGATGGAAATGTGGTGTGGGGGAGAGTGTTGCAAATGAACCCTCTTCATGTGCACTAGTATTAAACCTTTATTATGAATCTAAATTTTATAATCAACACTCGAGCCCGCGTGGTTGGATCATTATACAAGAATTCTGTTCTTCGGAAATAGATGTAATTATGCTACGCGCTCGCGGGGAAGCTGCGTCGCTCGCGTGCTCCGTTACCGGCCACCTGTGTGGAATCCATGATTATCTTGGATCAACTCGTCCGGGTCCGCCGCGGCCGCTTTTTTTATAAGCGTCGTGACGTCACGCAAAGATGCGCTCTCAGGGCGCAGAGCGGTTGAGTAGCGCAGTTGTACTTCGCGAGAATTATCTCTCTCTTATGGAGTGATAACAAGCACGCGTGGCTCAGCGTCTTTCCTCCATTCGTAAATCTATTCATGAGCTGCTCTGCGCATCGGTTGTACTTATACATGAATTCAACTATTTTATATCGCACTTATTCTACCTGTCGAAACGTAATTGATCAGAAATTATATTCACTCGCGGCACGTGGGCCTGTCTCTGATAAAACTATGAAAAGAGATGCATTCTGATCGGGTCAGATCAATTACTTATTTCCTAGCGAACAATTATAGTTACATTGCATGCGGGTTTTCATACGTTCGTCTAAACATCCCATTCGATCGTTCTCGCTCGAGTGCGCACTGACTTGTTACACTCACACATATACGCTTAATTCTATTATCGCTTCTCAGTGCAACTCGGGTAGCATGTGGGAAAATTCA
>JAJGQD010000206.1:0-36941 GCA_020882685.1 Aphelinus atriplicis
TTCAAACTCGAATATCTCGAAATAGAAGCATTTTACAGTTAAAGTTACATAGATCCGAGATATTTATTCCGTTATTTTGCAATCGATACATGACTTTGAAAAATATCCTGCAAACTTTTCATCAAATTGTCAATAACAATTTTGTAACATCAATGGGGCGGAGGGGTGGGGAGGGGGGGTGGGGCATATTATTCACATGAATTCTATCACTGGAGTTCTCATACAGTCAAACTTGCTAAGTGGACACCAATGCAGTGGGGTTCTAATACATGTGGATTCTAATGCAGTGCATCAGAACATGCTGCGGATTCTAATGCAATGCATTAGAACACGTTGCGGATTCTAATGCAGATATAGATTTAAGTAGACAACAATGCATTCAAATCCACCAGAATTCACCGAGGATGGGGTTTCCATGCACAGTCAAACTTGCTATGCGGGGTTCTGGTGCATGCGGGTTCTGGTGCATGCGGATTCTAGTGCCAGAACCCGCATGCGGGTTCTGGTGCATGCACTAGAATCCGCATGCACCAGAACCCGCATGCACCAGAACCCGCATAGCTATACTACTAGCCTATCAAAACAGTGTTGTCCACTTTTATAAAAGATTTCACACGACTTTCAAAATCTTCCATAAATTCATGTACTCTGTTACTTATTTTGAAGTATGTTGCAAAAGTTGGGATACTTTTATAAAATAGATATCGCTTTGAAACTTGGACTGCAATATCTTTTGGGCTCTTTTTCAGTTTCAATAGTAAGTGATTTTCATTTTCAAAACCAAATGCATCGTGTACAAACAATGGTCCCAGATTTCGAACACTGTCTACTAGGTGAAGCATTAAATGTACATTATAAGTCATTTGTTCTTTCCCAAAATATCTCTGGAAATCGAGAACAAATTGCACAATCAACTTTTGAGCACGATTCAACATTGTATCTGAAATACTGTCACACATCAAAATTTGAATGGCTACGACCAATTTTGAGAGGTTATTCAAATATTTTTTCGGCAAAATTCCATCCAAACAAATTATACAATAATATAGGAGCCATGATCGCCATTCAGATGCTTCCCACATATTCCTTTCGTCTAATGATCTTGGCTTTCGCGTTATGGAGTTTAGAGGTTTGATGCCTATCAAACGATTATTAATCATAGATTTTAAAACTGGAGATCCAACGTAGAAATGTTCACCATATTTGCTCAAAAGAATATCCGTATACTGTTCTACAACTCCAAGAACTGAATGCATACTTTCTGGGGAAACGCAGTTAACCAAATTGAAATAGTTCAAGTTCATCAAAATCGACGGTCCTTTTACACCTTCTATTTCAGTTTGATTTATCTTTCCATTCTCATCATCTATTGAAGTTGAAGCTAGCATGGCATTTATTATTTCTTCATGTGTGCGTGATAGAGGTAAATTATTTTTTTCTATCGGATACTTCCTCACTCCATCAACATTTTCAGTAGGATGGTAACAAAATGTGCATCCAAATTTGCCATTGAATTGCTTCATGTTCAAAACACTACACCTGCACACAGAGTCTACGCTGAGACATGTAGGCACTAATCTTGAAACAACTGGGATTCCTGGCCTATTCCATGTTACACCATCATTTGATAATTTGTTAAGTGCATCGACGAGTGGCTTTAAAAATTCATTCATAACTGGCTTTTCTTGGTCAATCCATACACCTATCAATATCATATTTTTATTCCTGAGTTTAAGTGGTAACTCATTTATTTTCAAATAAACTGGCCAGCAAGTTTTTGGACTAGAATCAGCCGTTTGGCAGCCATCGGTGTTGAGAATATATGAATAATTATTTCCATTTTCTAAAATATTGCCAGGTGACGAAAGAGATTTATAAACTTCACCATCAAATATATCCTCTATATTCTGGGCATTTTTCTTTTGACGATAACATTGGTATCCTAAGTGAGGTTCAACGTTTGGATCTTCGAATAAATTCTTCAGCTGAGAATGAACATCAAGCGTGAGAAAGTACGCTGCTTTTTTCATGTCTTTGATACCTGTCCCACACATAGGACAAGTGACCATAGATGGTAGCTTTGTTCGCTCACCTAAGTAATGTTTACATATAGAACAATATGTGTGATAAGCGTACCAATTCTTATTTTCTGGAAAATAATTCAACAGTCTGTACTTGCTCATTTTTAAAATGTCTTTGTCGAACAATTTGTTCACGAAGTTTATAATATCCAACATTGCAATCCAAGTTAATGCATGACGAACTCCTAGTAATATGCACATCAAAAGTATTTCTCCACTTTTGATACTCGTAGAACTTTCAACTTTTGTATTAAGAAGTTTGATCTTTCTAGACATCTTATTGGATACGGTATCGTTTTTTTCATTTTCTCCCTCGTCTACTTCAATTTTTTCATTGATATTTTCATCACTGTGTAGTAGAGCATCAATCCAATCTTCATTATAATCATCAGATTCACTTTCACCAACATATTCATTGGCTTTATATATATTTGTTGAGAGTACGGAGTGTTATTCTCTTCAACTGGAATCTTATTTGAGTAGGTTGAATTCTCTGAGGACTCTCCAGTAACCATATATTCATCGTCAGAATCATTCGAAAAACAATCGGCTAATACCTTGAAATCCATTAAAATATAATAGCATTATAGAAATTTAAGTTTGAAAAAGTTTTTCATCACTTGTATCGAAAAGTTGATCATTTAACTTTAGTTTTCTACACATGTGATGAAAAATACTGTTCGATACTAGAGAAAAATATGATTTCTAGGCTCGTGTAATTACCACTCTCGCTTACGCTCGGGCGATAAAACTCACACATGCCTAGAATTCGTCTCTTGCTCTAGTGTCGAAATGTACATACTATAATGTAACACTTACGCTTCGCTTCACTCTTTTTTGATAGTTTCTTGTTGATTTAGGGATTTTCGTAGCAGAATTTGGATTCATCCAATTTTTATATCCTGATCTTCGTGACATGGTTTATCCAAATTTTAATAATAAATTCCAATAATAATAGTAAAACTGTAAATATGGTTATGTTGTACCATCTAAACATACACCAAGAAACGAGAGAGAGAAAGAGAGAAAGATAGGGGGTAGAGCTTTAGCGGGCATGATAATAAACTCTCACTTGTTTCTTTCGAAAAATAACCTTGCAATCATTCATTGATCCTGAGTGTACGTTTGTGGTGCAATCTAGTACGTAGAATACCACGTTGATTTATATTGACAAACTGACATAATGTTCTCATATGTCTTCATAAAAAGCTTAAAGAAGTATTATATACTCAATACGTCGTGTATTAAACATTTTGAATCTGAAAAAATTTGCGAAAAATCTCTCGGGCACCAAACCCGAGAATTTGCGGCGAAACCATTCACATGCTACCTTGAAAAAACGAACAAACAATCTCACATTTGCCAGATTTTGATACTAGCAAGTAAGTATAAAATTAACCTGGAATATGTTTGCAATACTTTTTAATCAGTGATGAAATATGTCCAATCTATTCTTTACAGATACTCGAAGAGAAATCAATGAATATTTGGAACAACGTAGACCCTATGTACCGATTCTTAGTAATTCAGACTTAAGACACGCTGCATTACGGCGCAATGATGACGAACTCGAGTTAGCTCAAAAATCTAAAAAGGTATATTTCACAATACTGTTTAGTAATTCGTTATGCTTATAATACGCGAACAGATTTGTATTGAGCATTCTGTTGATGAGTAAAAATTTATTCAATATTTTTTCATGAACATTTAATTAATTTCTTTGTTATATATGTGAATATATATGAATAATGTTACAGGCTAAAACGAAGCAAAAACGTGATAGTTCCACATTGAACAACCATAACATTGCAGAAGGCTATAAATCGACACATGAATGGTCGACATCCAAATCAGTAACACCCTCAACATCGGCGTCACTTCCAGATGATGATATAAATAATGACGTATGTGAATTTCCTGCTCAATAATTTATAAAATTCATTTTGTTATTTAAATTCAATCATATTTCGCAACAGTTCTTGTTTTTATCTCTTCAAAATCTTATTTGGCTTTGTACAAAACTATCCTTTCTTGACTAAAATTTATTCTCAGTTGATTCTTTGATTGGACTCATTAACCTAATAAATCAATATCAACATTTATTTCTTCAGGAGAGATTTCAAGAGCATCACGAAAATGGATATCGAAATATCCCAAATGATGGGGAATCGGTTGCTGATACTCAGTCTGACAACGAATCTGTTGGATCTCATTCACCAATTGTTATGGTATAGAGAGATGAAAATTCGACAATTTTTTTCCAAGTAGTACTAATTTCACACAGAGTATCTTACTTTCTTTTAGCAACAATTGGTGGAAAACAATAAAAAATTGAGAATAATTGCCAACGATTACAGAAGCAAGAATTTGAAACTACACAAAATAAACGAAGCATTGAAAAACAAGTGTGAAAAAGTCCCAAGAAAGAAAAGATGAAGATTCCTGTGAGTTAATTTTATTTTTTAGCTTTCGACAGATTTTCCCATTCATTTTTCTAAAACACATTTATTTTTATTCAACTTAATATTCTTTTGATTTTGATTTATTTCCAGCTGAAGATGAATCAAGAAGCTCACCAAATGCTTGCGAATGTCGTTCCAATAAAATCGTCGGTTTTCCAAAACTATTAGGAACAAAGAGTGGAATCTTAGCTCGCAAAGAGGCTGTTGACGCAGCTTACTCAAAATTACAACCAAGCTCTTTTTATACTAATATGTGCTACGCTGTGTGGGGGTACACAGATTTGGCTAAAAAATGTGTAAAATTAAATAGAAGTACGCCTGCAGGTGTTACAGTACAGGAACCAAAAAAGAAAGCAGTTATAAGGAAACATTTTCATCATTATTTGAGGCATCACAATTACCCTGATCATTTGCATAAATTATTCATGGGCTTAATACATAGCTATGAGAGGCGTGCCATCAATAATGCAAAAAAACACATGAAAATTGTAGATCAATATCCTGTTTTGGCGTCAGATGACGAATTTGAATCTGTTGAACTGTAATAATTCAATTATAATTCATTCGTTAACATCTGCAGATCTATCTCTATTTAGATTTGTGAAACAGTAATAATCTTATTACTAAATAAAATTGTAAAATTTTGTCATATTTTCTTATTCGAAAATTATTCAATATTACAGAGTTCTATCAATAAATTTATATAAAAAAAACTGACAAAATACATCTCATTACTTAAAGCTATAAAATATAAAACTATATAAAATGTTATACACATATCGGAATGATAAGAATCTGTGCGGTTTCTTTTACAGCTTGCCAAAAAAATAATAATAAATTTCCACGCATCCTGTCCATTTCGATTTATTTCGATCTATCTCTATTCATTTCTGTTCATTCTGATTCATTTCTGTTCAAACAGGCCAAATTCATACACAAAGAAACAGTTTTACATAGAAAAAAGCAAGAAAAGGATTGAAAAGAATAAATTTGAATTTATATGATCTGAAATGAACTGAAATGAACTTAAATGAGCTGAAATGAACTGAAACGAACAGAAATGAACAGAAATGAACAGAAATGTATCGAAATAGACAGGACTTTTTTCTACCAGGGTTTATTAACATAACATCAGTATTATTAAAGAGATTACTTTTAAAGTATAACATACATACCATTTTCAAGTCCACAAATAAATTAAATAGTCTCATAAAACTTGCGAAAGATCAAACGGATAACTTAAACCATAGAAATGTGGTAAATAAAATTAATTGTTTAAACTGTTCTAAAGTCTATATTGGCCAAACAAAAAGATTATTAAAAGAAAGGATTAAGGAATATAAAAACAATATTAAAAAGTCTCACCATAATGTTATTATAAAACATAAATTGGAGTTCAATCATGAATTTGATTGGACTAATATAAAAATTCTAGATGTCGAATCACATAGAACAAAGAGAGAAATATCGGAGATTTTTCATGTTTATTATAAATAAACATAGTATTAATTTGAAACAAGACATCATTTTTCTCAAAAAAACTCATAAAAATTTCTTGGCTTCAAATAAAAACATACATGATTAATCAAACCAAACTTCAATAATATATAATGAATCAATACTAAAATCTTGATCTAGTTAATAAAGGTTTCAATAAATCCGGACCGGTTAAAAGTTGGACGTTTAAGTTTATACCGGAGTTTTTGGCCGCAGCGTCGAAAACTAAACGTAGTTTATGGGGTTTACTTGCACGTGTCACCCCAAAGTCGGGTATAAGTACCACTGTCTGAAAGACGAAATCGATTCATTTAAAACTATCGCATAATTCTTTACGGATAATCGATCCATCTCTTTATAATAAAATTCGTCATAATGGGGTTATTTGTCTGAATTTCTCTCAATAGAATATAACCTCTTCAATGCATGTACTTTACTGTCCGGAAAGATATCTGATGCGTTTTCCCACAATAAACTCGTTTCCCAATAATTTCCAGAATGGATACTGTTTTCATCCAAAACATCTAGAGCTAATGGTATCTAGTTATTCGCAATTTTCTTCTCATATATAGCCAAGGAATCAATTTCAAAATAAGCTTTTATTAAATTATCTAAGGATTAGATAATTTAGTATTAGGAATTACAATTAGAATTAATTAGCAATTTCTGTGGCTTTTTTCAAGAAACAGAGTATTTGGAGGCTAATTCTATCGTACTATAACTCCTGAGACCAATCAGCTTGTTTCAATACTAAAGGTGGCCCAAGCGCCTCTATGAGCCACCAAAGCGCTTAAAACGCTCGAAACAAGAAATATCAAAGATCGTGCCAAATTGGCTCCCTTATTTTTTATACGAAAAAAAGAATTTTGCGTAGGATAGTAAATAGTTTTGGCAAAACTGATGTGACCAATCGAAAGATGGGATGTTTTTATGTAAAAAAGAGAAATGCGCTTTGAGAAATGAGAAGAAGAAAAAGTCAGTTAATGAAACTTCAAACTGTAGTGAAATAGTGGTATTGAGGGCTAGATTGGCAGAGAAGGGGCCGGAAATTTTCTTTTAATACTCCTAACATAACCTGAGGGCGACTGATGCCCAGAGAGCACCGGAAATACGAAATATGACATGTGCCAAATTATCTGGAGTTACTTTACTCATCACAAATATTTATGCATATTTCGATCTAGACTTATGACTTTTCCAACGAAAGATTATTCTTGATAATTGAGACGAGTTACTTAAGTTGATTTGAAAAATAGACATCTATTTGTATGTCATCATGGTGAGTGTATTGAAATCCAAGCCATAGACTTTATTGATATTATCAGAACACAAGGAAACCTAACGAGATATTCATTAGGAAAAATATTCCTAAAGATCATAGCCAATTTGCTATATGACATTACAATAAAAATAGGGAGCAGCATACATATGTGGCATAGACCACATTAAAACAGGTTTGGTCAAAATATAGAACCCGGAGACTGTGGAGTCCCCTGACAAATCATCGCTTGGGAGGAAGAAAGTTCCATTTTAGAAACTCTTTATAAAATGTTCCATCTCAGATTTACTTTTGTAAAAAGTGACATTTCAGGAGAAATTTCATCTCTCGGAGTTTTTCCGACTTCGGGGATGATGTGGTATGCATATGTGTATGCACCTCTAAATATGACAACTTGATCCACGTCGAGAAATGATACTCTGGAAATTAACTATTTACATCACATATTTTCTTCATCGATGGATTTGGATGAAAATTGGTATATATAGGTTTTTGATTTAAAATTTGAAGTTTCTGGTACACCCTACTATATTTTCACTATATTATATTGTAAGGGCCACGATCTGATCACCTCAAAAAAGTTATTGATCATTGCTTTTTTATTCTTTTTCTGTTAGAAAGAATGCGAAATTCGAAAATTACGACAAAGAGCATTGTTTCTTAAAATCACTTGCTATATCTATAGATAATTTTTAATTTTGGTTTTTTCTTAATTTTACGATTTTGGTACAAATTGTGTACGATGTGTATAGATATATATATATATATATATTAAGTTTAGATTATAATGCCAGTTGTCGAGACACGTGCGCCTTGAGCGCCGAGCGTGCGTTTGTCAACATGACATCCAGAAAAGATCGCGTGATTGGGAAGGTTGCAGAGACAGATACACAACAAATGTCAAGGTTCAATACCACAACAAACGATCATACGAGGAGAAACCACGGAAGGGGAGACCAATCGCTATGGAGCCAAAATGTACTGCGGGTTGATTGGAGGATCAGAGTGTTTGTCACGCCCCAAGTGAGGGCATAAATAAAGCGCCGCGTCCCTCTCATGAGACTCGTTGATACACCGCGCACGGGTTCAGATCGAGGACAAACACTCTGATCGTATGAAAGCTCTTATCAGCCCGTAATAATGAAATATGTATTGACAGATGATTAATATTCTGATTTCCAATAAATAGAAAATTATTATAATTCACGGTGCCTTCATATCTTATTGAGTTTTCATATGTATCAGAGTGTCGACATTCCTTATTTAAGCCATCCCGCGTGCAAATCATGCCGCTAGGGTTGATTGAATGGGAGTGAGAAACGAAAACTACTGCCGCCATCCTGTCTTTCCGCGTGTATGTCATACCGTTTGGAAGGTCAGGGGGTCAGTGTTTTCTTTTCAGTTTGTAACAAAAAAAAATATAGGTGACACTGATCCGAGTGCCTTTGGCCCCAAAAGCCTCTAGGACCAGCGTCATGTTAACTCAGAACTAACCACTTATCCTTCTGTATAGCGTGTCGCTACAGACCGTTTTATATAGGGTGATAGTGGTGAGGTCATGAATAGTCTTAGATTTTAGTAAAGCATTTTCTAAGATAAACAAACTTGGAATCTCGATGAAAGAGTGGAGATCACGGCAATATTGCGGGTCTTACGAATCCTGGTATTTTAACAGGACAGATACCAATAGTATCGAATAGATGTTAAAATTCTGTCGGCTATCATAGGATATCCTTTTTAAGAGAAAACAGACCCTTACAATATGAAGGGAAAATGGGACAACCATACGTTTTTAGTGAATCCTACTATACAAAATGTAGGACATCTTACCAGATCAATATGGTTCAGATTACCTGAAAATATATTGAAATTTACTTTACAAATGGCAAATTATTGAAAAAAATACGGTTTTTTCAGATTAGCCCACGGAGAATGTGAGCATGCTGAATTCAAAGTAATTATTGGAAATAGAATAAAACTGTGGAAGATGAAACTTCGATAAACGACATAATTCCATAATTGTTAAAACAATAATTGTTCAAACAAATTATTAAAAAATTATTTTTTTACATTTTTTCTTCGGATTCATAGTTCATATCGTCGCTTGGGAGGAAAAACGTTCCATTTCAGAAACCTTCTATAAACAGTGCCATTTCAGATTAACTTTTATAAAAAATGCACTTCAGAAAATTTCTGTAAAAAGTGCCATTTCAAAAACTTTCTATAAATGGGAAAAATTTTCTCCTGAAATGGCACTTTTTATAGAAATTTTCTGAAATGACACTTTTTATAATTGTCAATCTGAAATGGCACTGTTTATAGAAAGTTTCTGAAATGGAACGTTTTTCCTCCAAAGCGACGATATAAGCGTTTTGTGAATCAAAAAATGATCCTTTCAAGGAACAAATGTATGTTCTATACGCAATTTTCTCCGTAGACTCAACTGCCGACCTCCGAATTCATCAGAAAATAATTTTTTTATCCTCAAAAAAATCTTTTTTTGAAAAAAGTAAAACTGTTGCGTCAAGCATGTTACAGAATTGGCTTATTTCTCATATTCCTTAAAAAAAATTGAAATCTGTAACAGACACATGAGTCAAGTTATTTCATCTGTATTCATTCTGATCAGTTCTCATATTGGTCGAGTATTACGTATTGCTTTCTCAAAGAGAAAGCTTTGTAATGGGGTAAAAATCGACCCGTCGAATCGGACTTCGGGACCTCGATTTTCGTAATCTACGGGTCGAAAAACATGGAAATCCGAAAATGTCTGTATGTATGTACGTACGCGCACTTTTTTGTCGTACGATAACTTTCGAAGGAATTGTCCGATCGTCCTGAAATTTTGCACACAGGTTAGTCGCCGCAAAATCTCGGCCTAGTTCAATTTTCAGCCAAATCCGTTGTTTATTTCTCTTGCAACCGTTGCTAACGTGTTTTTGATAAAAGCTCCAAAAATCATCATCAATGCACGATGGGTTTCCAATTCTTTCGACGATCGATGAGAATCGATAAGACATTCATTTTGGAAGAACCATTGTTCATTCCCCTAGCAACCGTTGCTATGGAGATACAAAATTCAGCTTCAGACTTACTTTTTTTTGTCGTACGATAACTTTCGAAGGAATAGTCCGATCGTCCTGAAATTTTGCACACAGGTCGGTCTCCGGGAGATGTGAACTGAGTTCGGTGTTCAGCAACATCCATTGTTCATTTCCATGGCAACCGTTGCTAGCGTGTTTTTGATAAGTTCCCATATAATTCATGATAAATGATCATTTGGGTTCGTATATTTATAGGATTCTATAAGAATCAAAAAGACATTTCCCGTAGAAACCATTGTTGATGTCTCTAGCAACCGTTGTTTATACCCCTTGCAACCGTAACAAGGGAATGGAAGAAGTCTGTCGGAGGTCCATTTTCGGAACTGTTGATGACTAAGAAGTAAGAACATCGAAGCTCCGACATTTACCATAGCAACCGTTGTTTACGTCTTTATTAATCGTTACTATGGTGTGGGAAAAGTCAGTGAGAGGTCCATTTTCAGAACTGTTGACGACTAAGAAGTAAGAACACCGAAGCTCGGATATTTACCATAGAAACCGTTGTTTACGTCCTTAGCAACCCTTACTATGGAGTGGAGGAAATGAGTTAGAGGTTCATTTTGCTTTCTCAAAGAGTGGTGATTAATGCAAGTTGAGATTCAATTGCAATACTTTAAGAAAGCATACTGCTGAGGCACTTGGCAGCGGTTTTCTTATTACAGTTTACTTACTATAGGAGACGTTGTCAATTTTGAGGGAACCAATTACGAAAAAGCTTACCGGAACGCTTTTTGGGTACCTCATCAATTATCCGAAGAACTAATGACAAACCAAATTGACGCCACTTAGCAGGAATTTTAAACATCTCAAGAATCGTAATTTTTCAATTACTAAATTAACTTTACATATCTGTTAATCTTACTTATTTGAGAACTTGAAATTTGTCCATAATGCCGACATAATATTCACATAAATCATCTCCATGATGAAACCTCAGATTTGTATTTCACTGGATGTAGAAGTTATTATAGAAATATTATAGAATTATTTATAATTTACTGAAACATATGATCAATAGATTAAATTATGAATGTTTGTCTTTTTGAAAGACAATGGAAGTATTCATAATAGAAGAATATATAAAGTCTATCTGAATCATAGGATTAACTGAACTTGCAATCACAATACAAAAATATATTTGAAATGAAGCATACGATCGAGGAGAGTTTGTGAAACCATGTCGTCGCCTCCGAGCCAAAAGGGGCCAACTCAGCGTCCCGAAGAAAAAGGGGCCAACTCGCTGACCGGGCAAAAAGGGGCCAACTCAGGCGAGTTATGAATTTCAGGTAAAATTCCGTTCACGACACTCTTGAGAAGTCTTATGCACGCTATATGATAGCCGTAGTACGTCTCTTTCAATGAATAGGTGATTTTCACGTAATTCACGTGTCATCAGAATGTAATATGTCGAGTTAACCCATTAAGTCCCAGATTGCAGAAATTTTATTGGTACTTTTGAGCTCAAATATTTTGATGAATAAGACGGAAGGTTTATTGCAAAATAGTCATTCCTACTATTTTCGGGTATGCTCTACACGGTACAATAGTTCAAAAGACTGAAAAAATTGATTTTCCATAAATAATTAACAAATTGAAATAAAAAATGCAATTTTTTGGAGCACTTTTTTTTCAATCCAAAATCAGAGGATGAAGGAATTTTATTTTTATCGTCGCAAATATGCACAAGAGTGCACAAAATATTTGAACTTTCCAAATTCGTTGAGTTTTTTCAACTATGATTTTTTTCAGCAAAATGGCGGCCAAAAAACGGGAATCAATATTTTGGATTTCCATTTTATGAATATTTTAAAGCATTCATTTTCATATTCGATATATTCCTTTGAAATTCCGTATACGGGGGTTTTCAATGTCGCTGATAACGATTCTCACATCAAATTCTCAAAATTCTGGATCCAAGATGGCGGTTTCAAGATGGCGGCTGACGATTTTCCACATTTTTAGTCGGAGAATCGTGAAAATTTGGAATAATGGGTTTTCGGGGGCGCTGATAATAAATCTGATATCAGATTTTTGAAATTCCGTATCCAAGATGGCGGTTTCAAAATGGCGGCTCATGATTTTGTACATTTTTGGTCGGAGAATCGTAAAAATTTGGACTAATGTGTTCTTGGGGGCGCTGATGATAACTCTGACATCAGGTTTTCAAAATCCTAGTTTTTTCATCTATGATTTTTTTTAGCATAATAATGACTGAAATCGGAAACAAAAAATTTGAATCTTCATTTTATCTATATTTCGTCGACGTCGTTCATGGATGAAAACGACGGCTATAAGATGAAAATAACGAGATTTTGAAAATATAGAAAATTGTCCATGTACAAAAACATGAGCCGCCATCTTGAAACCGCCATCTTGGATACAGAATTCCGAAAATCTGATGTCAGATTTATCATCAGCACCCCCAAGAACTTATTAGTTCAAATTTTTTTACGATTCGCCGACTAAAAATGTACAAAATCATGAGCCGCCATCTTGAAACCGCCATCTTGGATACGGAATTTTGAAAATCTGATGTCAGAGTTATCATCAGCGCCCCCAAGAACACATTAGTCCAAATTTTTACGATTCTTCGACCAAAAATGTACAAAATCATGAGCCGCCATATTGAAACCGCCATCTTGGATACGGAATTTCAAAAATCTGATATCAGATTTATTATCAGCGCCCCCGAAAACCCATTATTCCAAATTTTCACGATTCTCCGACTAAAAATGTGGAAAATCGTCAGCCGCCATCTTGAAACCGCCATCTTGGATCCAGAATTTTGAGAATTTGATGTCAGAATCGTTATCAGTGACATTGAAAACCCCCGTATACGGAATTTCAAAGGAATATATCGAATATGAAAATGAATGCTTTAAAATATTCATAAAATGGAAATCCAAATATTGATTCCCGTTTTTTGGCCGCCATTTTGCTGAAAAAAATCATAGTTGAAAAAACTCAACGAATTTGGAAAGTTCAAATATTTTGTGCACTCTTGTGCATATTTGCGACGTAAAAATAAAATTCCTTCATCCTCTGATTTTGGATTGAAAAAAAGTGCTCCAAAAAATTGCTTTTTTTATTTTAATTTGTTAATTATTTATTGAAAATCAATTTTTTCAGTCTTTTGAACTATTGTATCGTGTAGAGCATACCCGAAAATAGTAGGAATGACTATTTTGCAATAAACCTTCCGTCTTATTCATCAAAATATTTGAGCTCAAAAGTACCAATAAAATTTCTGCAATCTGGGACTTAACTATTTACGTTAAACGGCTTTTGTCTCGATGGTTTTTTTGTTGAAATTGGTATTTCAAAATTATTATTGGAAAATTCAAATTAGAGCCTCTAAGATCACCTGACAAAAATTTGGAATAAAATTGAATTGTGTTGAAAATTTGTATGTATGGGTTTTCGAGGTCACTGATTACGAATCCGGCCTCAGATTTCAAAAATTCAAATTAGATCAAGCCTCTAAGGTCACCTGACAAAAATTTGGAAAAAAATTGAATTTTGTCGAAAATTGGTATATATGGGTTTTTGAGTTCGCTGATCACGAATCCGGCCTCAGATTCCGAAAATTCGAATCAGATCAAGCCTCTACGATCACCTGACAAAAATTTGGAAAAAAATTGAATTTTGTCGAAAATTGGTATTCATGAAAATTTGAAAAGATAATGGAATGGAATAAAACTTGGTATACATGGGTTTCTAAGATCGCTGATTATGAATCGGGCCTCAGATTTTTAAAATTCAAATTAGATTGAGCCTGCATGATTGCCTTCCGAAAATTTGGAAAGATAATGGAATCTAATGAAACTTGGTATACATGGGTTTCTAAGGTCACTGATTACACATAAAGCTTCAGATGTAAAAAGCCTAAATCTTCAATATCGTCGACCGTAACGAGGAAACATCCTTTTAGAAGGTTACCCAAATAAAAAGCCATCTCATATTCGACTTTATAGAAAAAACCGTTTTAATTGTGATTACATTTCTTCTAGTTTCTGCGCGTTTGGAGTTAATCCCTGTTGAAAAAAATCGACTGGATTTCCAGCGGGATTTGCTCTGGATTCCAGCTGGATTTACGCTGGATTCTAGCTGGATTTTGACTGGATTCCAGCTGGATTCCAGCTGGATTTGGGCTGGATTCCAGCTGGAAACAAAAAATCCAGGTGAAGTGAAGCAGGGAAAATCCAATGAGTTTCCCGAATAATCCCAGCTGGATCCTGAGATAATCCAGCTGGATTTTACTAGAATTAGGGTTATATCGTTATTATAGATCCAGCAGATTTTCCGGATAATCCAGCTGGATTTTTCGACAATCCAGTTGGATTTTTTCGGTTTGAGAGCACCGAGCTACTGCGTTGAATCCAGCTGGACTTTTCGACAATCCAGCTGGATTTTTTCGGTTCTAGAACAGCGGGCTACGGCGGCGAATCCAGCTGGATTATGAACGAATCCAGCTGAATTTTTCGACAATCCAGCTGGATTTTTCGGTTTGGGAGCAGCGGGCTACGACGTCGAATCCAGCTGGATTATGAACGAATCCAGCAGGAATGTCGAAAAGATTCGACGCCGTAGCTCGGTGCTCTCAAACCGAAAAAATCCAGCTGGATTGTCGAAAAATCCAGCTGGATTATCCGGAAAATCTGCTGGATCTATAATAACGATATAACCCTAATTCTAGTAAAATCCAGCTGGATTATCTCAGGATACAGCTGGATTATTCGGGAAACTCACTGGATTTTCCCTGCATCACTTCACCTGGATTTTTTGTTTCCAGCTGGAATCCAGTCAAAATCCAGCTAGAATCCAGCGTAAATCCAGCTGGAATCCAGTGCAAATCCAGCTGGAAATCCAGTCGATTTTTTTCAACAGGGTAAAGAGGTGTGCTATCAATCCTGTATCAAATACAACCGCTTATGCCTGAGGAAGACGCTTGTGGAGAAAATGATCAGGCTTGACATTATATTTTTTTTCTCAAAAAAGTTTCACGTGGTGTCATTGAATCTAATCACAATTTCTTCTACTGATTTTGAGATATTATAAAAATTTTTTTCTGAACATGTGCTCTCATTTCCATTCATATTTTATAGATTTGGAAAAATATTATATGGATGGCCCCTCAATGTAAAAATAACCGTTTTTGACTGGCACACTCAAACTTCATTGAATTTAGACGTTAAATCTGCAGCCCATTATTCTTTACGATGTAATTGAATGAATCTGACATGGCTTAAATTGATATTTCGGTAAATAAACTTCATATGAGCTATTATAAAAATGTCATGAAAATCATTACTTCTGAAAATTAAGGAAAATTATACATTTAATGCCTTTTCTTCACGAATAAGAATTTAAATGAGTTTCAAATCATACTCGTCTTTTAAAAGTATATTCCAAGATGCCATCATTACAGTGAATGTCAACGAAAACAGTCAATGTCATAATTTTTAATGTATTTAACGGCAAACAGTATCATTGGAATTGTATACTTGCTATGTCTATGTCAAAATACGTCTATGTATACATCACTGTATTCATAATAGGAGAACGATGAACACAGTTGATATAGGCGACTTTTCCAAGAAACCCTAGCATCGGGAAAATATAAACAACTCGTTCTGGTGATAAGAAATTGAGGTACCAGTAGTTTGACTGCAGTGGTCCGACTAGGACGTGATAAATCGACATGACGTGAAATAATAAAATATTATTCAATACTCGAAAATGGAGGCTGTTCAAGAAAGTAAAGCTGACTTAAAGAGACAAAAAGTACAGCTCAAACGAAAAATAACTGCAGAGAAAAAAGCTATCAAAAGACAAAAATTGCAAGAGTTCAATGAGAAAAGTAGACTAGACCGATTACTCTTGAGAAGGTAAATTAATGAAAAGTAAAACATGGATGTGCTATTAATCTTATGATAAATGAGTCAAACCTAATAAATCTGAATAAATATATTCATTGCCATTAATAAATTAATAATTAAAAAAAATCCTGAAAAAGGATCTGTCTCAATCCTTAGTCTATTTAGTTTCCTTTTCCCCACCTAAATCGCAAAAAATGTATTTTATTTGTATATCAAAATATCTATTTTATAAAACATTAAAAACATTCTTATAAAAAAAAAGACTTCGAATAAATGAGGAGCTAATGTTTGCTTCTATTGGTGGGTGGTATATGAGTACTATGACCGATTTTCAATAGTACGTGTGCCTCCAAATAAAGGATCATCTCGTTATCTTCTCCAAAAGTCAAAAGTTCTGGGGAATTGCTCATATACGGATTTTTCAGGCTCAAAACTGAAAATCTTATCTTTAATAGTTTAAATGGTTGAAAATGTCTTTTAGATGCCAAACTTTTTATCAGAGGCCCCATTAAAGTATTATTGATGATTGAAAATCATCAATGAAAACAATAAGTTCTCTCATGAACATACGCATGAAATTCGTCAACAGTGCCGGGAAATGGCTCAGTTCAAGTCATAAACATTTTTATGGCCTTTACTAGGCTTTATACCTACCAGAATCCTCTCGCCCGCACGGACGCTCACTAACTACCCTCTTGGACTAGAGAACATTATTTCAATCATTCAAAATAATTCATTCGGATGACTATCAACTTGCGAAGAGTTCCACGTGCACATAATTACACTAGAAATACTGGGTGAAACTGCAAAGAGTTTTACATGCATAATAATATAATTGCACTTGAAATACTGGGTGACACCGCACGGCGAGACGCTATGGTGCTTATATACACTAGCTACATCGAACGCGCCGCGCGCGATCTACATGTATCCGTTTCAAAATCATATTTCAATTATTGTTTCAACGATTCTTAACCATAATCGTTTTGACGTACTTCTCAATTTGTTTCATTATGCACATTTCTAAAAGCCAAATGAATAACCGAACCCTACATTCTTATGATCCGTGTAAAAACTGTATAAGTATTAGAAATGTGCCCTCAGAAGTACTGTAAATGAACTTTAACTCGTTATTTCATTCACTTAGCAATAGTTGCTAGTTGCTAGGGACGTGAACATTAAGATCCCGAAGTCTGATTCAAAAGTAAATTATATTGGATTAGGTAAATTTTCACCCCATTACAATGCTTTTTCTTTGAGAAAATAATAATATTTATTGATAAACGTACAAAAACGTGTATATTAGTATCAAATGTGTAAAAACTTAGAAGAATCGATACACTAATGTACGTTCTAGTACACTTTTCTATCATTTTCTATCATTTGTGCATTTGCGTACGTTTCTGTTCGTTTTTGTAAGTTCGGCTCCCTCAAAGAGAAAGTTTTGTAAAGAGTCGAAAATCTCGGATCGGACTTTGGAACTCTCATATTATTAATCTATTTCATGAATCTATGTGGTCGTTTTTTGTCGCACAATAACTTTCGAAGGAATCATCCTATCTTCCTGAAATTGTTGATTCAAGTGAGTTGTGGCACGATGTGAATCGAGCTGCTTTTAGGGGCGTTCCCTATCATTCCTCGTGAATATTGAGGTTCGAATACTCACGAGGATCGACGAGAACGAACGAGATATTCTTCATAGCAACTGTTGTTGATATCCCTAACAACCATTGCTACGAGAAGGGAAAATCACTTCAAAGTCCATTGGTCGATGGCAAAAGATACGGAAACTTCGTATCTCCATAAGAACCGTTGTTTACGTCCCTAACAACCGCTGCTAAGTGGATGAAATATCGATTAAATTTCATTTACAGTATTTTTGAAGGCACAGGACACAGTATCTTTGTACTTTCCATGGCGACCATTGTTTTCTTCTCTAGCTAGCCGTTGTAACAAAAATTAAAATTGAGTTGAAGTTCATTTCTAGTACTTTCGAGGACAAAAGATACAGAACCTTTATAGTTCCCATAACAACAGTTGGTGGTATTCCTAATAATCATTGTTCATATCCCTATCAACCATTTCTTCGGAGTACCGAACAATTAATTTGGGGTTCACCTACTCTCTAAATCTGAATAAGTGAAATTCCACTTATTGTAAGTGAATATTCACTTATTGAATATGTCCAGATCCGCTCACTTAGAATAAGTGAATAGTTACTTATTCAATAAGTGGAAAATAATTCCACTTATTGAATAAGTACACTGAGAGCAAAATTTGGTATATTCAAAAAAAATTATTTGATTTGAACAAATATTTGTTTGTATAGTCCGTGATGAATATTTATTTACTTTGAACAATTAAAAAAAAAATATTTTCTTTCGAAAAATGTTTTCTTAGTTGCTTTGGACGGGGATCGAACCCACGACCTTTGGGCCGCCTTGTCTCAGCCGTGGGACTATCCGTAAATAAACGTGTGCCTCTACCGACTGAGCCATTTGATGGTCATATATGTTGTTCGTAATGTAATTGTCATATTGTCAAATTTCATTAGATAATTACAATTGTTTATTCAATGTTGTTTTCTAAAAAACCCATTTATTCAAATCAAATATAGAAATTTGTCCAATTATTGAAAAACAATATATATTCATTCGAAATGAATAAAATTTATTCATTCTGATTGAACATTATCTTAATAAATTTTATAAATTCTTTTTGAATAAATATTTGTTTGTAGTGATAACAATTCATTCACTTTCAATAATTATTTAGTCGGTTCAAATAATCCACTTTCTAATAAATATATTTATTTGAATCTAATAAATTTTTCTCTCATAGTCAGTGTAGGTATTCACTTATATAATAAGTAAGTATTACTTATTGATTAGTAGCTTGGGTGTATCCAAAAGGACTTTATCAATTTTTTGTAATTTTAGTCGTTTAGTCATTTTATTTTGACTTACATATACAAGTATAAAATATATAAAACATTAATTTTACAACTGTACTAATAATTTAATTATTACTAGGATTATCAGTAACATTATTCTTATTAGAATTATTAAAATTAGTGAAAATCAAAGTTTCATTTTTTCAACATTATATTCATACTCATGATATATCGGACTAAATTAACTGAGTATTTGTTTTCACTTATAAATAAGTGATATTCTACTTATTCAAAAGTAAAATCAGAAAAATAATGTGTCCAACGTTTCATTACACTTATTGATGTGTGCTATTTCACTTATGAAATAAGTGAAATTTTACTTATTCAGATTTAGAGAGTACAGATGGTGGAAGACATCTCTCATTAGCATTTTTCCACTTAAAGCCATTTTGATAAAGCAAATTGTTAGCAGTCAGCAGCGGTTTTAATGTCTATTTCTATTCATTCTTGTCCATTCTCGTTCATTTATATCTAAACAGGTTGAATCAATACAGTTTTATGCAGAGAAAGAATAAACATGAAGCGATAATAATTCATTTGAATGAAACAAAAACGTTTCGTATAGACATAATAATAATGAACTGAATTTAAACAGAAATGACATATATTATTATAATTCAGATATAAAAATGATATTTTGCAAGGAGTGGGGGGCAGGGCTCACAAGAAATGGTGTAAACAATTTATGTTACAATCTTATCTGAGAGTACCAAAACGTGACTCGGAAAAAAACCAGATTCATTGCGCATTATAAATTACTAAGATAGTTAATTCGAGCGATAAATATTTATCCCCCGAACTGGAATAGAACCAGCACCCTCCTGATTCTCTCACAATTTCACTTTTCAATAAATTTGGAATGGTCCACTGAGCCTGATGAATAAATATTTATCGCTTGAAACTTGTGGATGTAAACAATTATTAATTATAGTTGATTTTGAATGTATACACCGGAATCTATTTTCCCGTGGAGAAAGTAAAAAACATATAGAAAATGATATCGAAGAAATTATTCTGTAACATGAGAAATCTTAAAGGAAAAGAATCAGCCGAACGTCAAAGGGAGTTCATCGAAGTGGGGAAGATTATCGCATAATAATGACTAAAAGACGAGTATTTTCCGAGGGAGAATGAGGTAACGAGAGCGGTGTTCTATCTGAAAGTTGGATTTAACTCTCATTGGCTCGGCGGCTTACAAGGTTAGTAACGAGAGCTGGGTTTCGTCAGTTCTGAGGGGGTATATTGTATTGTGTGCCTCAACGAGTTAGTCGCCTAAACCCTATATTTTAGGTCTTTCAATTTAGTTGCTAATTCTACCCTTCGAAAAGATACACAGTAACCTCAGGCTGAGTCGCCCCTTCCTCCGCTCTTCAGGGATATCAAATTTTCTATATGTGTGACTTATCCTGCATTTTTTGTCATTTCTGAGAAGTTTTATGGCGTGGAAATGTTTCAGTATATACTAGATCACCGCAAATCAACTCGTGATTGCAAGTAAAAATTTGCGCTAAGCCAGTATCCTTCTTGCTTTCTCAAGGGGGAAATTGCCGGAGGAAAGAAACGTAGATTATTTCAAGCTCGTTTTCCGAAACTACTTAAACTAAAATATTTGTCTGAAACACTTCACTGAAAGTCATTTCGTTCATCAAAAACTGGGGTTACTCTATACTTTTTAGTCTGTTTTAATCATTGAAATGTTGCAAATCAACTGCGGTAGATCGAATTTTGAGTCCAAACTTCAAGATGATATCTGGATCACAATTTTCTTGAGCATTATTCTTTACGGTCTACTACAGAAACTCCTGTTCTATAGATAATTTTATAATTTTAGACAGGGTATTTTATTGATGTTTAATATTTTCTTGTTGTCTATAATATCCGATAAAGTAATGGAATCTGCAATAAAAAGAATTTATTTCATAATTCTTTCATCATCTTAATTTTATGACTATCATTTAACAATCCCTATTGCAAGCTGAATATGACATAGAGATCTGGTAGAGTTGGTTGTTTAAGCAATTTAATCTTTTTCCAGGTGTCATGTCCGAAGTAACCCCGAAGGTAGAAACTACAGGGAAAACTATTCAAAGTGCATTTCAAGATTTACTACTGTTAGACTGTTTAGAATGTCCTTATGTCCATATAACGACAACATGTGCTTAAAAGTTTTGATATAAAATGATATTTTTCAGATACAATATGAATTGTAGTTTCAAATATATCAGTGTACAATAGCTTGAAAAATATCAGCAGTTTGATGTCACACTGATTTCCCAAACTACCTAGCAACGGTTGATAGCGATGTGAACAACGATTGCTCCGGATATTAACAAGAGTTGCTATGAAAAATGCAAAGATTTTGTGTCCTTAGTCCTCAAAAGTATTGGAAATTAATGAAGATCAACTCAATTTTTATACTTTTTAACGGTTACTTGGGAAACAAACAGCGATTCTTATGAAGAAATTCTAGTCGAGTAGAATTAGGCTAAAAATGGCTAGATTTTAGATATTGCGAGCGGGGTACTAAAAACGGTGACACGAGAAAACTTCCAAACATAAAACTTCTGAATGGAACATTGTCATTGTACGTAATGTAACATTTTCAAAATTATGTGTGTGTGTGTGTGTGTGTGTGTGCGTGCGTGCGTGCGCGACGCACACACACACATACATACATACATACATACATACATACATCAGACACTTTTGGATTTCCATGTTTTCCGACCCGTGGATTACGAAAATGGAGGTCCCGAGGTCTGATTCGGTGGGTCGATTTTTTCCCCCTTACAAAGCTTTCTCTTTGAGAAAGCAAAAAGCAACAAAATAGTCACATATTTTTTACAGGCAGTTAGAATAGATTGAAATTCTTACCATTTGAGATTTCGATATTCCATCATGATCTATGTCCATGTACAATTTCATTCAATTCAGGTGATTAGTTTTTGCGCAATCCAACTGTACTTAATTTTTTTCAGCATATTGTCCGAGCTGATCTATTGATTGGCATATAGTTACAATATTAATGATTTTTTTGTGAAATCGGCCTATTTTCACCTTATAAATAAATTAAATATATTCTGCATTTTCACATCTTTTTGATTGGACATTTATGTGGATTTACCATTGAAATCCATGTGAATTTGATCCCATTGTTGGATTGTCCCAGACTATGACTGCAACCTCAGAAACATTGACTTTCATCTCAAAATCCAGATAAAAGTCCTTCTAGATAAGAACAAATAATACTTATAATTACTCGCATGGAAATTTTTTTATGCAAAAATAATGTGCAGAAGCGAGATTTTTGCAAGAATTTATTCCTGATGTAGCTATAAAATTTTGTGGGAAATCGAATATTTTGAAACGCTTTACTTACTAGCCGTAGTTAAAATCCCACGATTTCCGAATGAAAAATGTATGGATATCAAGCTTATTTTCAGTTTAAAAACAAACGAAATTTCCCATGAAATTTTTATTTCTGGAACCAATGAATTTTCTATAAGATTTTCATTTTCATTGAGTGCATTTTCTCTAAAGTTTATCTGAAAAAATAGAAAAAGAGGAAGCAGCAGAGTCTGCACATATTTGTTCTTGATATTTACAATAACCACTCTATATTTCAATAACGCTTTGAAAATTTAATATAAAGTGTTACGAACGTGTTATGAATATCGATATAATGACAATTTCTTCATCAATCGAGCAACTGTGAATATAAGAACCGTTGATCTCACGAAAACGATTCTAAATAGATTATCTATTATCTTTAGGTTTTTAATTACAGCATAATATTGACCTTACACATAAATACAGTTGTTTAAATGTTACTTAACGCATATTGAATACGTGGCCGTTTGCCTAGTATATTCTTCAGAAGTGAATAAATGTTTTCTTTTTTGAAAACGTAGAAATTGAAAAACATTTTTACGGTAATCAAATTTGATGACAAATGGGCTTCAAGCTACAGTTCGTAACATTCATGAGTCTCTTCATTGTACTTATTACATACAATGAATTTTCAATTTTGAAGCTTTTCAGTTGCTTAGTATTTCAGTTTAACCGCTGACAAGAAGCATAAGCAGGGGTGCACTCCGTCAAACTTCCGCGAAACATCATCGTCAAACATCTTAACCTGCGACTTCTTTGAATAAAAGAAGATAAGGATATTACATAAAGACGAGAATCTATGAGTTTAAAGAGCATAAGCTACTGAGAAAGATTCATTTTAGAATTTTGAATTTGTCCACAAATTGAGTAGCTGTTCAGCTAAGCCTTTATATATATATATTATACATTACGCTATGCCTGTCGTCCTTATCGGTATATACAAACAGAGAAATTGCAGATGAACCCTTAACTCCAATCACAGGTTCGCGAGAGTTGTCAGCACGTCTCGCGTACAGAGCTGTTTCTTCATCGCTTATGTACAGTTCTTTTATACGGGTAGACCCAATGGCTAAATTGTTAATTCATTCAATCAAAGCTACTCTGCACATCATTTTTACAACTTGGAATAATGTATTAATCCCGCTGAGATAGCGCAGATATTACATAAGAACTTCATAGCTTGTCAAGAAATTACCACTATCTACGGGTAAATAATATAAATTTAATCTTCCTAGAATTTTCGGGTTATAAAAAATCAATGAGTAATAACTTGATAAAGAATCTTATCCGACAGATTCAAAGGAAATTGCCTGCGGTATAAATTCCCCGTGTTAACATTTTAAAAATCATCATGCTTGGGCGTAAAATCTGTGAATCACAATTTTGTGAAATTATTGAAAAAATTGAAGAAATTTATTATCATGAAAAACAGGGAAATTGTTGTTCAATATAAATCAGGTTTGTACAGGCCAAGAAAAGAAAACACAGAATCTTGATGTTATTTCTATAGCAACCGTCGTTCACCACCCTAGTAATCATTTATAGATGACTGCTACGATTAAAGAAGAACGATATTCTTCCTGCTGGGAAGATATGCCAAAAAATCAACCACATGCGTAAGTAAATACGTAAATACTTCTGTTCCACGTCCTCGAACGCTTGCCGTTTCGTTATCGTTATGCTGTCTTGAAGCGCCTCTCTACTTGCAGGGACATGCCGTGCAGTGGCGGTCACGAAACGTCACGAAACGCCAAGTTTTAAGGTAACTAGTTTAAAGGTTTCTAGGGGATACCCTAGAAATCTTAGATAGTCTTAAAATCATGTTTTCATAGATATTTATTAAAACTTTTGACATTGTACCAAAAAATGCATGTCGACATCATTCCAACATGGCTATAAAAACTTAACGTTTATCTCTTGGATATTGATCCATTTGACTCATACATTCGACTAATAATCACATGATTATATCGATTAAATTACTTGAAATTAACGAACAGTCGTTTTTTATTTATTGGACCAAAACAGACTTACAGATTAAATCGAAACTAAAAAATTCGCATACAGAATTTCGAATGACATACCATGGAACTGTATCTAACAGCATAACCTTGGGTATGAGTATTGAAGCTTATATATTTCTCACAAATATGCTCTCAGGTTGAATTCCAAGCGGATCACGCTTTTATGGTTGTTACGTTTGACGTTCACAGTAAACAACTACCGATTCCGAAACCAACAGTGCCAATAGTATTTCAAGAGAAACGGCCTTTCTATGGATGATTTAGTTTCAAGTTAGACAACATAACCCACCGATTCTAAAAATAGAAGTATTAAAAGAGTATCAAATTGATGCAATTTTAATGGGCGAATGATTTCAAATTGATCATGCTTTTATAGTTGATTACGTCCAATGTTCAAGATAAACGCTTTATGAATTCCAAAATCGACAATAACTATAGAATTTCAAATGAAACGCATTTCTCAAAACTTACAGCACCAACAGAATTTTATGTGGATTTTTGTATCTGATTTTGTTTTATGTTAAAAATACAACCTATTCAAAAACTAATCCAACAACCAAGAGTATGTACAATTATAATTTCAACAGGAACGCCATTCAATATATAAATACTGATGAAATAACGTATGAAGATATATTAAAATCAGAAATGACTATCTCAACCCCATGGTCAATGTAAAAATCAATTGTTCAATTCACATAACAATCTTCTTTCATGTTTATGTAAGAATTACACTGAGAGAAATGGGGAGCAGTGGCTGCTCCTCAACGGGGAGGAAATAGACCCTCGTTGCCGGGGAGCAAAATTTGCCCCGTCAGGGGAGCAGACGGACCGGTCTGCACCGCACCGCGCGTGTATGACAGTTATATTTTATGGTTATGGCGAGATTATAGAAAAACAGAATTACAAAACTGTGATATTGAAAAAAAACATATGTATCACGAGGGTGCGCTCCTCGTATTTTCTTTTGGACGAGCTGACTCTGGACTCGAACGGAGTCCAGGTAGTCAGGGTACCCGATAACGGTGTTCCACGGGTGCTCTCCTGGTAGTTTTGGTTGTAGTATCTGACCCTGGATGTCCAGGTGGTCAGGGTCGCCGATGACGGTGTTCCGAGGGTGCGCTCCAGGTATTTTTGCTTGGGGAAGCTCAACCTGGACCCAAACGATGTCCAGGTAGTTAGGGTCGCCGATGACGGTGTTCCAAGGATACGCTCCTGGAATTTTTGCTTGGGGAAGCTGACCCTGGACCCGAACGATGTCCAGGTAGTTAGGGTACCCGATGACGGTGTTCCAAGGGTGCGCTTAGGTATTTTTGCTTGGGGAAGCTCACCCTGGGCCCAAATGATGTCCATGTAGTTCGGGTCAGATTCCCCAAGCAAAAGTAGCCGGAGTTGGCCCTTGGATCACCGTCATCGGGTACCCTGACTACCTGGACACCGTTCGGGTCCAGGGTCAGCTTCTCCAACCAAAAATACCAGCAGCGCACTCTCGTAACGAACCCAAGCAGGTCGTGCGGGCAGTGCCTCTCGGCACAGAGAAAACTGTGCTCCACGGCGGGGAGTAACAACTGCTCCCCAGTCAAGTGCTCCGCTTGGGGAGCAGAAAGTGCTCCCCCTGCGGAGTTGCCAGTGCTCCCCATTTCTCTCAGTGTATATTATATTTTTTATATTTTTAATAATTATCTTTCTATATAGACCTGAAAACCAATCACCAAAATAATATGAAAAGAAAAATGGAACCAAATATCAATAGAATATTTCAAATAAACTTAAAAACTAATCAGTAGAGAAATAGATGGTTCGTATTTTTGAGTGATTTTTTGATGCATGATTTGTTTCAATAAAATGTATTTTTAGTCAGTAGGCGTAAAGTACCCGTTTTTTGGTCATATTTTGTATGCATAAAGTACATTTTCACACCCTAGGACCATTCCATATGGAAACTGTATTAACAGTATTCTTTCTCAAAGAGGCGTTGTGTGGAAAATATAGTATACTAGTAAAAATAACATACAAAAATGTACAAAACCGTTTATAAACGTCCCATTTGGAACAAGAAATACATTTATATTCATTTCTGTACGTTTCCAAACGTTTCTGTACGTTTCTGTACCTTTTTGTACGTTTTTGTACGTTTTTGTACGTTTTCGTATGTTTTCGTACGCTTTTATACGCTTTTGTACATTTTCTTATTTTTCGTACGATTATGTACATACACTTGTGTAAATTTTTGTACATTTTAAAATGTTTTTGTACATTTTGCCAAAAAGAAAGTAATTATAGAAAACTTATATGGGCAAATCTCACAACTAGGGCGAATTGTGACAGGCAAATTTATTTTTTCAAAAATGGTCGCACACTGACCAGCTTTTAGTAATATCTACTAAGTACCGTGTACATTCGAGATCTCATCGCACCCTTCATTTATTTGCACCGCTGAAAAAGCTGGAGGTAAAAAACAATGAAAAAAGTTTTTCTTTGGAATCACAAGTTTTTCTCAGATGTTTTATTACATTTACATTCAGAAAATGATTTTTCGTCATAGTAGGCGTAAAGTAGCTGTTTTTGGTCATGTTTTTTGGGTGTAAAGTTTATTTTTACGCCCTAGACCGTTGCTATGGTAACCAAGCAGCAGTGCTTGATTCAGTATATCTTTTTAACGATGAGGCCTAATTTTGCGTTATTACCATATAGTCACAATATAAAGTAACTGCAGCCAATGCGCCACCCCCATAAGGGATTTCGCAAATTTGACTATGGCAGACTTAGAATTTTGAAATTCTGCAAACAGTATCTTAAACCTCAGCTCAATACCTATCAGAAACTATTTCTAAAGTTATTGTTTAACCACTCCAACCTATTAGAAATCGCAATTTATAAAAAAAGCAAAAGATCCAACTGCACTACACGTGCAGTCAATTTGGCGCGGTTTCTTAAGGGGGGATATACAGTTCGAATGAAAAAAAAATTCGATTTTTTTTTTTTCATAAAAAGTTAGTAAATTTCCCGTAGAATATGCTCCTGAAACCCTTTCTTCGAAATTCGAACTCCAAGTGTTTTTTCCAAGGGATTTCTGATTGAAGTGTAAGTACGATTTAACGGTAAATTAAAACTTTCAACGCGTTTTTCTCAAAACTGCAACTTTGGAGTTTATGCCGGTGATAACTCGAAAACTAATTATCCGATTGAGCTGAAACTTATAGGATTTCTTTATTATAGTATTACCTATCAGATGAATTAAAAATTATTGTAATATTTTATTATTAAATATGGAAAAATGTGAGAAAATGGCGGGAAAAAAATTGAAAAAAATTGAGTTTCTCGAAAAAGATACGCCAAAAGTGCACATTTTTTTTTAATTTTTTTTCGATAATTCATCTACTAACTGTGAATGTAATTAACGTAAATTTTTTTGATTTTTTTATTTCCGATCAAAATTGCGACCAGGAGAGCCGGCACAAGCAAAATAGAGGTACTTTTTCAACGCTATCTAACGGCCGCCATTTTGTTAGAAAAAATTTAAAAAAAATATTTTTGTATACTACATGGATCAACTTTTCGATAGATTTGGTTAAAAACTACCCCTGAAAAACGATTTTCAAAAATGAGTTTTTTTTCTCGTTCGAACTGTATATGCCCCCTTAATCATTTTTTACAGCCTATGTAGGCCTACAGGGACGATCAAATTGGCTTTGAAATGAACTTTCAATCATGTTTTCATTGATATTCATACAAAACTTTTGACATTCGACTCAAAAATATATATCTAAATCATTGTAATAAGTCTATAAAAATATTCAACGATTTTACTCAGTCATTCCATTTATAATCGTAGAAAGGGCCACATTGGCTTCACTCATTTTCAATGCGAAAAAGAGCAATTTGAGAAGGATGAAAAATAGTTTTGGAAAAACTAATGTGACCAATCGAAAAATGAGATATTTTAAGATAAAAAAGAGACATGACACTTTGAGAGATAAAAATTATTTACTCCTGATTTTTTAGGTTGAGTGTGAATAGTGAAGAGAGAAAAGGGTAAGAAAACCAGTTAGTAAAACTTCGAAGTGTTGTAGGAGAGTGGTTTTAAGAGCTAAATGAACGGAGAAAGTACCGAAAAGTTTTTTTTCATACCCCCAACATGGCCCAAGGGCGACTGATGCTCAGAGAGCACCGGAAATACGAGATCTGACAAACGTGCTAAGGTGCCTGCAGTGCCAAATTGCCTGCAGTTACCTTATATTTCATTCAACAGAAAAACATGAACTTGAACAAATAGCAATGCCACTAATAAATTAACTAAATTGAAGAACAAACAACAAATATGTTATATTGTAATCAAAATGTATCAAAAATGTAAATTTCTTGAAAATTTTTAGTGATTTTCTATTCATGGTTTTTTACACTCGATCTGCTACTACAACTTTAGCGCTCTCCCAGAATATTCTCGATGTTCATCATAATGGGGAACAATCATTATCAAGGGATCAGCATGTCTCTAAAATGTGTGCTAAGGATAATACTCTCAGTTTTGAGTCGTGTGACACTTCATATATCAAGATTGGTACCAGTCGTATTCCTTCAATTGTCGAAGCACCTGATTCTGCTCAAGCTAGTTTTATTCTTTATTGAAAACACTATGCATTAGATGGCCATAATTTGTGTTAGCTGGACTTTTCTTAGTATTGGTTGCACATCAATCTGAATGACTACATTGCATTTTTGGTCACTTAAGGTGACTACTATATTTTTCTTAAATTTTTCGGAGATATGCTGAAAGCTATGGAGCCAACAAACCATGTTCCGTAGTTAGGAGGAATCAAATTTTGGATTTTTGGCCATTTTTCAACATTGATCGACGCATAACTTTTTTTCCTATGATCCATCATTGATTTTTCGGATTTCTATGTATTTCTAACATGTTGAAGAAGAATTTACGCTCTGGGATGTTTAAAAAAAATTGATAATTTAGTTTGTAAAACCGAGGGACACGAATTCGCCCTAGTTGTGAGATTTTCCCATATCATACTATGTTTTTGTACGGTTTTGTACGTTTTTGTACATTTTTGTACGTTTTTTTGCTTTCTCAAAGAGAAAGCTTTGTAATGGGGCAAAAATCGACCCACCGAATCGGACCTCGGGACCTCGATTTTCGTAATCTACGGGTCGAAAAACATGAAAATCCAAAAGTGTCTGTATGTATGTGTGTGTGTATGTATGTATGTATGTATGTATGTATGTGTGTAACGTTTTTTTTCGTTCACGATAACTCTCGAAGAAATGGTCCAATCTTCTTGAAATTTTGCACACAGGTTAGTCGCGGCAAAATCCGTTGGTTATTTCCTTAGCAACCCTTTCTAACGTGTTTTCTCACAAATCCTTATGAGTGCTCATTAGGGCAAGCCGGAAAATCAGTTTTAAGTCACACTCGATGGCCAAGGACACTGAATTGTTCTATTTTCTTCATAGCAACCGTTGTTTACTTCCCTAGCAACCGTTATGAAGGTTGGAAATTATTAATTTAAGACCTGTTTCCATCATTTTCGACGGCAAAGGACAAAATCTTCCCAATTAGCTCCTTAGCAACCGTTGTTCACCGCCCTAGCAACCGTTGCTCAGGGGGAAAAAAATTCATGTAAGTTTCGTTTCCAGTATTTTCAACGTACTATAGAGAAAATTGGAAAAATTTGGTGTCTTTTGCCATCGAAAATGATCAAAATTAGTCTTCAAGTGTACTAAATACGGACTTAAGGGCAGGGCGGATCGATTTTGACCGTCATTAAACCGTATGACAGTTACAAGATGAATTGATCGAAAAATTATGCAGGTCCAAATGTCTCGCATCGTGTAGAACTTAGAACCGTTTGCTTTGTTGCATTTGATCAAACAATAAGAGAGCCCGGGCAGACATCAACACTCGCAACATAGTTTGGTCAATTGAAAAAGAACGACACTTTACACAGTCACAAAGATACGAATTGAATTGATTAAATAATTTTTTTGTAATTTTTTAAAAATAGATGATAGTATCTACGCTAGTGGGAAGGTGAAAATACAGGTTTGGGACGGGTTTGTGGATGATGTTGAAGCCTCTTTGAGAAAGCATACTGCTAAGGCACTTGGCAGCGGTTTTACGCTTATGTACGATTTCGTCCAGTTTCGTACAGTTTCGTACATTTTCCTATGTTTTTGTACGTTTTTGTACGTTTTATAGCAGATTAACATAGTGGAATTATTCCTGACATTCTCTGTTTTTATTGTCGATTTGCATGAAAACGGATAAGACTGATCGAAAGTAAATTGCCTGCGCTTTGATTCCAATGCGTTGAGATAAATACGTGAAATTATGTATAGTGCGATTTCGGGTATGTCCGATAGAAAGAACATCCAATGGAATTTCATATCCATAATGAGAATTTTGAGAAAATTGATGCGTGAGCGCGAAATATGGAGAAAACTGACGATTAGCAATTTGTACTTGATAAATCGTTAAAAAAATCAATGAATCGGCGTGGTGATGAAATTTCTGATCGGACGGACCATAGAGCTGATTGAGCGCTTCAAATTTTCATCGTACTTGAAAATTGATGGTTTAATTTGTGATTGTAATGTGTTGAGAAAAATACGTGAGATTGTGTGATTTCATTTTCATGGTGCGATTTCGGGTATGTCCGATCGAAAGAACATCGAATAGGCGTTCTTATCGATGGTCAGAATTTTCTAAAAATTGGTGTGTAGGTGCCAAATATGTGAGAAACTGACTTTTTTCAAGTTGTATCACATGAATCGTTGAAAAAATCTATGAATCAGCTATGTCATGGAAATTCTGATCTGACGGATCGATAGAGCTGACCGACTCGTTTAGTTTTCATCGAGAAAAATTGATACATATCGAGGCGTGGGCGTTTATTTAATGAGAGAAGAAGCATTCTCTTTCGGTGAAAGATATTAAATTGCAATATCTCTCTGTATTGAAAGCTAGACCCCCGCCGCCGTGGAAATTCCATCCCTCATTATCATCCCTCATTGAATTAAAAAACAGAAGAGGTAAAAGAATCAATTTTATGGTTTCGTTCATTATTGATATTTTTGTTCCAAATTTAATAACTGGTAGAATTTGTCAGAAATCTCCTCCTAAAAGTAATATTTTATTACCAAAAGGTTTATTATTATTATTACAAATGTCTCGTAATGTAGAATCAACAATTTCTAAAACTTTTTTGGGAATCATAGATACTTCGTCTCATATCGTCGCCGCCGAGCAAAAAGGGGCCGACTCGCCGTCCGTGTAAAAAGGAGGCAACTCAGGCGAGTTTTGAATTTCACATAAAATTAAATTCACGATTCTCTTGGGAAATCTTATGCACGCTATCTGATGTTCGTAGTACGTGTCTCTTTCAATGAATAGGTGATTTTGACGTAATTTACATATTTTAGACTCATTTTGAGCAAAAATTTAATAGTCTTCTTGAGTATACGGTTTTGTGCTAATCATTATTGCTTATTTTACAAGAATAATAATTCTTAGACGGCAAAGAAGCATTTTCGAGAGAAATTATAGAGAAGTCGTTTCTTTTGAATATTCCTAGAACAAAAACCGCTGCCAAGTGTGAATAGTCATTTTGGCCTATTTTACCCCTATTTAAGTTAATGTATTAATTTTTGGGAGCTTTCAGAGCCCAGGCCCATTTTTTTACTATATAGGCTGTATGTGGTATGAGTTGGGACAACTTTCAGTGCCCACCCTGTCAAAAATATCCGTACGGAAATCCGTCTGGAAATCCGTATGGAAATCCGTACGGAAACCTTTACAGGAATCAGTCCAAAAACGCAGTACGGATATCCGTATGGATTTCCGTACGGATTTCCGCACGGATTTCCGTACGGATTTCCGCACGGATTTTGTTACGAAATTTTACAGATATTTTCAGGGATTTTCATATGGTATACCGTACGAATTTCTGTAGAAGAATTTTTCCCCTAGGATGAAAAATAAAAATCCGTACGGAAATCCGTACTGAAATCTATATGGATTACTTTTTTTATTTTTTATTTCTTATAGAAAACCGTACGGAAATCCGTACTGAAATCTATATGGATTTCTATTTTTCATCCTAGGGGAAAAATTCTTCTACAGCAATTCTTACGGTATACCATATGAAAATCCCTGAAGATATCTGTAAAATTTCGTAACAAAATCCGTGCGTAAATCCGTACGGAAATCCGTACGGATGTCCGTACTGCGTTTTTGGACTGATTTCCGTAAAGGGTCCCGTACGGATTTCCAGACGGATTTCCGTACGGATATTTTTGACAGGGCATGTGGTGGGGCTCTTGACGAGCGAACTCCCAGGGTTCAAAAATAGAGGCTCCAATTGGTAATGTGGAATACTTAATGTGCTCCAATGACCTTGGAAATTATTTTTCTATAAAATTCAGGTAATTTGCAGACAGAAGTGTCTCATTCATTTTTTGCCCCAGAGTTCATTTTTAGGGTGGAAATTGAGGTTGAAAATGCCTCTGAAATTGCAAAAACAGCAAATTCAGCAACTTTACCTATTTATCAAACAGGGTTAAAGTGCTCGGAAAAATCTGAAAAAATTCTGGGATTATGATGTGATACCCTAGAACTCAAAAAAATCAAAAATAAAAGGATGTGCACACTGTTGAGATATTGTATTTTGACTCATTATCTCAGTGCAAAAAATTGCGTACAAAATGACGCGTCAAGCAGTGCGAAATCCGTCGGTGCACTGTTCGCCGAATTTCATTGCGATTCAATCGATAAATGCAAAAAAGCGGAATAGTGTGCAATACTACGGGCATCAACGATGTACACACTGTTTGAGAAATTTGTAAATAATCAAATCCATTCAGAAGATTTGTAGAACAAGTCGCACAACTCGATACGACCATTTCCTATATAACTGGAGTCTTTCAGTGCTCCGCATGCATTATTGCGCCGGCCGCTGTGGTATAAACACGTCGCGCTGTGACATACACGAGCCTCGCTCAGTATGTCTATACGACTACTTAGGGTCGTGCGACATGTTCATCGTTGAAAATGTATAATAAGCATCAAATAAACTAATCATTTTTTGTTACCGTAACTTATGCCTTTTCAATAATTTCCAAATATAAGCTTTATAACAATTTATTTTCATTATAAATCCGTAAATCCAACGGAGTGTAGCAGCGATCAAGGTCTGATCTGCATCAAGTTGGATAAGAGTGCGATCGTGGCTCACTTGCACGAATTGCGCACCATAGTCAAGGTCCTTAATTCTTGCATAGTGTCGAGTTGGAGTGCGACTATACGCGCAGTGCAAGGATCCTTAGGCTCGTCGGGTGTAATCGCCAAATCGAAAATGTATAATAATTCGAGAGTGAAGCAATGGTCAAGGTCTCATCTGCATCGCGTCGGATGAGAGTGCGATCATAGTTCCCCTATACAAATTGCGCCCCACGTCCAAGGTCATACTTGCATAGTGTCGGGTAGAAGTACAGTCGTACGGGTAGTACAGGGTTTCCTGAGTTTGTGCCGGGATGAATACATTCATCTTATATTTTCATATGGCCAATAAAAATTTATGTTAGATGCACCTTAAGTAGAATTTTGAATTTTGGAATTTTCATTACAGAGAAAAGTAGAATGCGAATTCATTGATATTTAACAGTAATTGAATCTAAAGTATTTGCAAATATACTTGTTTCAAAAGAGTTTGATGCGCTCTAAGCATCTGGCGACCGTGTCAGTACGTTCACAACATAACGTAGAATAACCGAATAAACGTGACCGTGACACGTTCTCAGATAGCACAAAACGTTGTGAAAACGTTGTCTGAAGGTTGCTTTTGCAACGTTATAACATTGTTCGCAACCTTATTAAGACCCTGTTTAAAATAATCGACCGGATTTCCCACTTCGTTTCCCATTGGTGTTTTCCGGTCAAATAGCGGGGTTTCACCGGTGAAATCCAGTGGGAAACACGGTCGATTGAGCGGTAATCGAAGTTGACCGAATAACATTCCCGGTCGGTTGACCGGGTTTCCCGGTCAGAAAAAAAATATCAAGGGCTCCTCCAGAAGATCGTTTCCCAGTCGATTACCGGTGTTTCCCGGTCGATCAACCGTGATTCCCAGTCGATCGACCGGGAAACACGTTCAGAAAAAAATAATGTGCGCTCCTTAGAAAGAGTGTTTCCCGGTCGATTATCAGTGTTTCCCGGTCAATCGACCGGGAATCACGGTCGATCGACCAGATTTCACGGTCAGATAAGAAATATCAAGGGCTCCTCCGGAAGATCGTTTCCCAGTCGATTACCGGTGTTTCCCGGTCGATCAACCGTGATTCCCAGTCGATCGACCGGGAAACACGGTCAGAAAAAAAAAATGTGGGCTCCTTAGAAAGAGTGTTTCCCGGTCAATCGACCGGGAATCTCGGTTGATCGACCGGGTTTCACGGTCAGAGAAAAAATATCGAGGGCTCCTCTGGAAGATCGTTTCCCAGTGGATTATCGGTGTTTCCCGGTCGATCAACCGTGATTCCCAGTCGATCGACCGGGAAACATGGTCAGAAAAAAATAATATGGGCTCCTTCGAAAGTGTTTCCCGGTCGTTTATCAGTATTTCCCGGTCAATCCACCGGGAATCACGGTCGATCGACCGGGTTTCACGGTCAGAGGAAAAATATCAAGGGCATCTCCGGAAGATCGTTTCCCAGTCGATTATCGGTGTTTCCCGGTCGATCAACCGTGATTCCCAGTCAATCGACCGGGAATCACGGTCGATCGACCGGTTTTCACGGTCAGAGAAAAAATATCAAGGGCTCCTCCGGAAGATCGTTTCCCAGTCGATTATCGGTGTTTCCCGGTCGATTAACCGTGATTCTCAGTCAATAGACCTGGAAACACGGTCAGAAAAAAATAATATGGGCTGCTTAGAAAGAGTGTTTCCCGGCCATTCGACCGGGAATCACGGTCGATCGACCGGGAAAAGATCTTCCGAAGGAGCCCTTGATATTTTTTTTCTGACCGGGAAACCCGGTCAACCGACCGGGAATGTTATTCGGTCAACTTCGATTACCGCTCAATCGACCGTGTTTCCCACTGGATTTCACCGGTGAAACCCCGCTATTTGACCGGGAAACACCAATGGGAAACGAAGTGGGAAATCCGGTCGATTATTTTAAACAGGGGAGTCTTATGACAATGTTCTCACAACGTTTAAATGTCCGCGAAGGTTGCGAAATATCATACGTTGCTATGGAAACGATTTCACAACGTTGATGCAACATGGCTAGGATAACTCGGAAAAAATAGAAACGTCGTCAAAACGCTTTGACAGAACGATTTGACAACAATTTGATTACAAAATAATTTTTTTGGTTGCGATGGAAACGTTATGACAACGTTGTTACAACGTTATAATAATGCAATATCTTTTAAGGTTCCGATAGAAACTTCCTGACAACGTTGTCATGACGAGCTGATTATATCAAAATTTCTTAGGTTGTGATGAAAACGTACCGAAAACGTAGTTACGACGTGATGGTCGTGCGAGAATTATTTTAGGTTGCGATGGAAACGTTATGACCACGTTGTGACAACTTGCTGATTATATCAAGCCTACTATGTTACGTGGCAAGCCACGTGACGAATACCAAAATTTTACCAGAACAGATTTATATAAGCATGGCTGAAGATGAGCTGAAACATATAATTTCAATTAGTTCTCAAGATTCACTAGACTATTTTTGTTTGCTCCTCCACCATGAAATGGGACCTGTAGCGGCGCACGTTAATTCCTGTTACGTGGCGTGATCCTCCATTAGCTGGGTTCAGATCTCGGCTACGGTATTGACCGTAGGCGTTTTACTCGGTAAGGATCTGTGAATTTCGTTGCTACTCTATAATCCCTTATTCTGTATTATACTACTAATGCCGTTCATTATATTCTTGGTCGCCGTTTATCTATCAAGTATGTCCCAGTTGTTAAGTATCGTCCTGTCTTTGTCTGATTTTACTGATATGGACGTTTGTCTTACAATATGATACATCAATGATATATATATGCGAAATTCGTTATCCTTAAACGAATGACCGTGGGGTCTAATATTCCTATTTTTCTACAATTGTTGTGCTACATGTTGGTGTAACAATTATGTATGTATGTAAGTGTGATGATGGGTTGTGTATATGTCACCCTGATACATCAATCTAACCTAAGTTGGCTCTCTAAGTATACTAATTTATAATTAAACATATCTTCATTAAT
>JAJGQD010000207.1:0-38556 GCA_020882685.1 Aphelinus atriplicis
CATTCGTCAGTCGTCGGTCGGTTAGTTGGCAGTCGGACGGCAGAGACACGGTTAACCACACGAGTAACGCGGAGACGGTAGACAGTCCGACGCTCATATTGTATACTAGTATTTGGAATAATCACACGAGCTCTCTCAGTAAAGTGAATAGGGAATAAAGGCACATCTAATCCAATTCCTGAGTACTGAGTTATTGATAACCTGATTCGACACGTAACAGATCCTTACCGAGTAAAACGTCTACGGTCAATACCGTAGCCGAGATCTGAACCCAGCTAATTAAGGACCACGCCACGTAACACATGTTATCAAAGTTATTTAATAATTTGTTTTTCATGAATATATATGCAATATTTTATGTTTATGATTCATATCCAGATATGACTCATGATTCACTGAATTGTTTATTAAATAACGAATACTCAAATATATATAAAGATATATTATTATTGATTTATTTAACCAATTAAATTACATAATCATCTCACGTATTTCATTATTTTTAGCATACATTCCATGGCGCAAGATACAAATCGCCTTCATGAATAACATTAAAGTTTAATAACAATTAAAGTTAAAGTTAAAGTTAACATGAATAACAATTTTCATCTAATGGCGATTACTCAGCCAATAATACATATTATTTTTAGAATAAGTATATGGAACAGTGACAAATTTGGCAGTATATATTTTATATACTTACATTTTTTGATCTGGACTTATTGATATATATATATATATATCAAAATGAATGGTTCCTCATTTACTGAATTTTTCATTAAATGGCGAACTAACAGCCAATAAAATATAATTATGAATAAATTAAACAATGTTATTTACATAACATACATATACTGATTCTTCAAATCAAAATGTATAAAACAATAAAGATATTTTATGATTTGGTTTTTCGCGAATATATATGTTATATTTTATACTCAAGATTTTTCTCAGATGACCTCATGATTCAATAAATTTTTTTTAAATGACGATTACTCAGCCAATAATATATGATGAAAGATGTATATAACAATAACATTTAGTTAATTATTACATTCATTTTCATTACTTGTAACATTATTTATTATTTTTCAAAAACTTCTTGATATACTATATTTGTAATATATACTCTATTATCTTCTGTTATTATATCATTTGTTTTTTTTAATTCTTTTCCGTGTTTATTTGTAACGAGCATTGATTCCTCCGTTAATTTAATTTTCAAATTATTTCCATTTGTCACTCGTGACATCGCAACATACAATTGCCCGTGACTGAATACAGGTGATGGTAGATATAATCCAACTTTATCAAAAGATTGTCCTTGTGATTTATTAATAGTCATAGCAAAACCTAATCTTATTGGGAATTGTCTTCTTACCATTTTGAAAGGTACTTCTTCTATTGATGGACTTAAATCTATTCGTGGAATCCATACAATTTTTCCTATATATTTTCCTGTTATTATTTCTGCAGAAATAGACCAACTCAATATATTTTTTATGATTAAGCGTGTTCCATTACATAAACCTCCATCTAAATCAAGATTTCTTAGTAATATAATGACAACTCCTTTTTTTAATACTAATTTATGAGGTGGTAATCCATTTGGTGTTAGACTATTCAAAAATTCAATTGGAATATTTTCACATAATTTATCATTTTCTTCGTCTTTTATGAAATCAATGCTCAAACACTCTTTACTTTCACCCTTTATCCTGTTGACGATTTCATTATTGATGGTTAAGACATCATTGTTTTTTGTTGAGAGAATTATTTTATCTTTTATAGAAATTAAATCATTTTGGTTTATTGTCATACCAAATATATCGTCTATAAGATTATTTTTTGTTATAAATTTACTAGGAATTTCTATACCATTATGTTTTAATTCGAAATTTTTAAGATTTTTATTTTCACCAATATTCAAAAGCCACGTTTTAAACGTGCTTTTATCATCAATTAATCGTAAATTTTCCTTTAAACTCAAATTAGTGAATAAGTACCATAGCATACTTTTTATAATACATGATTCCATTACCTGTGTTCTATTCTCATGGCGTACAATAGGAAGTGTTTGTCTAAAATCTCCAGATGTTATTATCACTTTTCCGCCAAATGGTTGATTATTCTTACATAAATCTTTCAAAAATTTATCAATAGTCTCAAATGCCCATTTTGATGTCATTGATACTTCGTCCCAAATTATTAATTCAACATTTTTCATTAATTTACCGAGATTTGAATTAGGAATTATATTACATGTTGAAATTTCATTAACATTCAATGGTAATTTGAAAGTTGAATGGACGGTTCTTCCTCCTATTAATAACATAGCAGCTATTCCCGTCCAAGCTACTGACAATACTGTGATATTCATTGAATTACAATACCTTATAATTGTATTTAATAAATAACTTTTGCCACTTCCACCAGGTCCATCAATGAAAAATAATTTTTCTTTAATTTTGTTATTTAATGATTGTGTTAGGATATTGAATATTTGTTTTTGGTCAATTGTTAATGTATCTATGGATGTATGAATTACATTATATGAATCGTAATTGGTATTAACTGAAATACTTTGTGTGATCAAATCATTATCAATTTGAGGTAGGTTAAAATGTTGTAATGATAATCCATGTAACACTAGAATTCTTTCTATAGTCTTTAATGCTATTTGTTCAGCGATGGGTTCTGATAATTTTGGATCCATCAAGTGCGATTTATATTTATATTCCATTGAAAATTAGTGGCTTGGAATTTATCCAAATTTGAAACGTGTGTTTATCGAAGTTATCTACACGAGAGATGCGCGTCAACATATTCAACAATGATGGCAAGGATTGAGTGTACATTGAGAAACTAATCATTGTGTAGTCGGACGGGTAATCGTACTAGTTGGATACTTGGCATTTGATACTAGATTTCAGTATTTTCTCGTATCACCATTGATCATCATCATTATTGACAAAAAAAACTGTTTTCATATTACTGTATTCGATATTGAGGTTATTAGTTCGAAATCCGTAACAGAGAAACACGAGGTAGAAAGAAGGCTTCAAATTCTATGAATACTGACATGCATTTGAATTGACTGAAATTAGAGACATTTTCAAATTTCTTTTCACTCAAATAAATTGATTATACATATACATTAAGGATGGGTCATGAATTTTTCAATCTCACGAAATAATCCATATCGGCTTAATCCGGTCTGATAATCTTATAGATTGCTCATTAGAATCGAATTTCCTTCACCTTTTAGTTTGGTTGGCTCTCCACGGATTCGTTTTTCATGAAAAGGGTCTTGATTTCTAAGCTAAATTCAGAGAATATTTTTTGTCCAAATGATAACAAGTTTTCCTCGAATACGACGTTCAACTGCGAGATATCTCGCATTAAACTATATTCATACATATACATACATATTATACCTACGTCGTCGAAAACAAAATCGGGATGTGAGTATGTAGTGAAGAGAATGTGGTGGACGTTGCCTGAGTTGTTCTGGTTTTGAAAAGTTGATTGAGATAGGCTAACCTTTTTGCTGTTTCTCCAATTCGTCCGTTTGAGGTAAATAATTATTGTTTCTTTATTAGTCACGTTGTTGAAAATTTTGAGGCTGTTTTTCTGATTCTAGTTTGTGTTATTAGTTCAGTTACTCTTTCGTTTCATAGTATTAATTTCTGAATCTAGGAGGCTTTGATCATCAATGTTTTCAATATTTGTTGCATTTTTCAACGTTCTTGTCATTTTTTTCATGACATTGCTTGAAATCAGTATCCATCTAATTTTTTATTTTTATATTATTTTTTGGAACGTGAAAATAAAAAGAACGAGAAGTGTACAATCCTTCCACATACTACTACATGGCGTATTTTAGGCTTTGAATGTAATGTATAATGTTGTTTGTGGGGAAAAAGTAGGAACAACCCCTTTGATTTGGGGGGTAGTTTCGTCTTCTGCAAATGGAGGGAAAGAGTGAGAGAATGCTCGGCCATTCACAGAAGTTGATTCATCCAGCGCTCAGATGTTTTCGTCTGTCGCTTGGCAACGTAGCAGCCGAGAATCACGTCGGGTGATTATAGGATTCAGGATCTCAGAATTAGTCCTGGAGCTAGCCCCCTTCCCGTTGGCCAGAGGAGGTCCCCGGTAGATAGATAGTGACTCTTATGTATTTTTTTTCGTAGAATCCGAATTTGTTGGTTTGAAGTCTGTAAAACTGGTACAATTTGTTTAAACCGCGATTGTTTAAACAAATAAGAAAATAACACTTTTTTGGTTCGGAAAAATTTTTTTCTTCAAATCTAGCTCATTTTAAGAAGAAAAGTTCGTATGCACTATCCATGAATAATGCTTGTATCTAAAGTTATAAATTATCACAAGTTGGAAAATACCACTTTTCGGTGGTCCTTGTTGCTCTGCCATGGCAACAACAATAAAAGATTTAAGAATCTAAAGGTGTTTTCTAAAGCAGTTTTTAACGTAGAATCCGAATATAAACTTGGTTTCCCCCAAAAACAGTGAGAAAAACCGAATAATCGAATGATCCACCTTCCATGTTTTAGCTCATTATACGCTTGACTTCCGGTATTGGACTAATGCACTGAATATCTTACCCATAGGCTAATTATGAATAAACGAATGTTTTCTTATGTACTTTTTCCCGTAGAATCTGAATTTGTCGGTTTGAAGTCTGTAACAGCCATACAATTTGTTTAAAACACGATTGTTTAAACGAATAGCAAAATAACACTTTTTTGGTTCGGGAAAAATTTTTTTCTTAAAATATAGCTGATTCTAAGAAGAAAAGTTCCGATGCACCAACCATGAATAATGCTTGTATCTAAAGTTATAAATTATCTCATGTTGAAAAAGACCACTTTTCGGTGATCTTTGTTGCTCTGCCATGGCAACAACAATGAAATATTCATGAATCTGAAGGTGTTTTCAAATGCAGTTTTTAATGTAGAATCCAAATATAAACTTGGTTTTTCCAAAAACAGCGAGGAAAGCCGAATAATCAATGTTTCATCTTGCCATGTTTTAGCTCATTATTGCTTGACTCCCGCTACTGGACTAATGCACTGAATATCATACCCATGGGCTAGTTATGAATAAACGAATATTTTCTTATGTATTTTCTCCCGTAGAATCCGAATTTGTTACTTAGAAGTCTTTAAAAGTGGTATAATTTGTCTAGAATGCAATTGTTTAAACAAATAATAAACTAACTAGGTTTTGTTCAGAATTTTTTTTTCAAAATTCAGCTCATAGAGAGAAGAAAGTACACATGCACTATTGTTGGAGAATGCTTACATAAAAAGTTATAAATCAATTCAAATCGAAAAATACCACTTCTCTCGGCGTTTTTTATTGCTCTAGAGCTGGCATAGATAGAGAATACCAGTATATACAGGTTGAATGTTTTGTCTAAATCGTTTTGGACAATTCATGAACAGAAGTACTGTTAGTTTTAACTCCATTTATTTTATCATTAAGAAACAATATTCAAATCTGCGGGGCAAACTTATTTTGACACGATTTTTTTTTTTACATGCACAAAATGAGCAGCATGTTATTTGAGTACGTACACAACAGCATGTAGCTCGTACACATATGCGGCAAGTACATCCAGGGACAAATTCATCAGTCGATAGTATCAAAATCTTTGGCTTTTCAGGCAAAAATAAATCATCTCGAACCTCATAGCCAAAATTTATTTTTGTTTTTTACACGACAGCTGTAAAGCAACAAAAATTGCCGAGATGTTTTTTCTAAAACATAAAATAATTAATAACTTTCGATATGAACATTATTCATGGATAGTGCACAGGAACTTTTCTTCTTAAAATGAGCTAAATTTGAAGAAAAAAATTCTTCCGAACCAAAAAAGTGTTATTTTCTTATTTGTTTAAACAATCGCGGTTTAAACGAATTGTACCGGTTTTACAGACTTCAAACCAACAAATTCGGATTCTACGGGAAAAAGTACATAAGAAAACGTTCGTTTATTCATAATTAGCCCATGGGTAAGATATTGTGGGGTACCACGCTGAACTACTACTAGAAAGTACTAGAAGATATATTTATATAAGTTGAGTGGATGTAGCGAAGCCACGCGTCCCAAATCGATGAGTCAGCTTTTCGTCACCTTGACGAGGTCGATGTTTGGAATGTGCAGACGGTTGTCCTCGCGGTCACCACCTTGACGTCAAACGATTCGACACCTTCAACGATTGGTCAGGCCGATCGGGCGACTTCCTCCCCCGAATGGAAGCCGAGCCATTAAATATAGGCCCCAAGCAGGCCTCGTGGCACTAACTCTCTGTACGGCCGTCTCCTATCCGGGGGAAGCAGAAGCTCTGGTTGCCCGCTGTTGGAACCGGCGTCAAGTGGATGACCAGAGAACCCTCCGTCTTAGCATCATAAGTGACTTTAAGTGTAGAGATTGTTAAGTGTAAATTAAGTGTTATAGTGCGAACAAACGCAGTGGCAGTGTGTGCCTATAAGTAAGACGACAAAACAAAATCAACAAGCTCCTACTGTAAGTTGCGTATAACTATAAGCAGGATAGGCTATAACGTTACTCGTAGTTCGATATAAATTATATTATCCGGACCGCCCGATAAAATAGCGTTCGCCGCAGGATAGTATATATAAATTCATATATTGTATTTTATATTATACGGTGTTGGAAAGTTAATAAATTCAATAATTATTCAATCAAATCTTGTCAATCGCACCCAGGAATAAATAAGAATCATAATCATTTTATCCCAATTCAACCTACACGTATTACAAGTTCTTTCATTCAGTAAAGTCTAAATTCTCTATTCTGTTTTCTAATATTTATTCCAACTGTAATTGGATAAAAATTTGAAGAAGAAAATTTTTCCGAACCAAAAAAGTGTTATTTTCTTATTTGTTTAAACAATCGCGGTTTAAACAAATTTTACCGGTTTTACAGACTTCAAACCAACAAATTCGGATTCTACGGGAAAAAGTACATAAGAAAACGTTCGTTTATTCATAATTAGCCCATGGGTAAGATATTCAGTGCATTAGTCCAGTACCGGGAGTCAAGCGTATAATGAGCTAAAACATGGCAAGGTGAATCATTTGATTATTCGGTTTTTCTCGCTGTTTTTTGGGAAAACAAAGTGTATATTTGAATTCTTCATTAAAAACTGCATTAGAAAACACCTTCAGATTCATGAATATTTTATTGTTGTTCCCATGGCAGAGCAACAAAGACCACCGAAAAGTGGTCTTTTTCAACTTGTGATAATTTATAACTTTAGATACAAGCATTATTCATGGATAGTGCATGGGAACTTTTCTTCTTAAAATGAGCTAAATTTGAAGAAGAAAATTTTTCCGAACCAAAAAAGTGTTATTTTCTTATTTGTTTAAACAATCGCGGTTTAAACAAATTTTACCGGTTTTACAGACTTCAAACCAACAAATTCGGATTCTACGGGAAAAAGTACATAAGAAAACGTTCGTTTATTCATAATTAGCCCATGGGTAAGATATTCAGTGCATTAGTCCAATACCGGAAGTCAAGCGTATAATGAGCTAAAACATGGCAAGGTGAATCATTTGATTATTCGGTTTTTCTCGCTGTTTTTTGGGAAAACAAAGTGTATATTTGAATTCTTCATTAAAAACTGCATTAGAAAACACCTTCAGATTCATGAATATTTTATTGTTGTTCCCATGGCAGAGCAACAAAGACCACCGAAAAGTGGTCTTTTTCAACTTGTGATAATTTATAACTTTAGATACAAGCATTATTCATGGATAGTGCATGGGAACTTTTCTTCTTAAAATGAGCTAAATTTGAAGAAAAAAATTTTTTCGAACCAAAAAAGTGTTATTTTCCTATTTGTTTAAACAATCGCGGTTTAAACAAATTATACCGGTTTTACAGACTTCAAACCAACAAATTCGGATTCTACGGGAAAAAGTACATAAGAAAACGTTCGTTTATTCATAATTAGCCCATGGGTAAGATATTCACTGCATTAGTCCAGTACCGGGAGTCAAGCGTATAATGAGCTAAAACATGGCAAGGTGAATCATTTGATTATTCGGTTTTTCTCGCTGTTTTTTGGGAAAACAAAGTTTATATTTGGATTCTACATTAAAAACTGCATTAGAAAACACCTTCAGATTCATGAATATTCTATTGTTGTTCCCATGGCAGAGCAACAAAGACCACCGAAAAGTGGTCTTTTTCAACTTGTGATAATTTATAACTTTAGATACAAGCATTATTCATGGATAGTGCATGGAAACTTTTCTTCTTAAAATGAGCTAAATTTAAAGAAAAAAATTTTTCCGAACCAAAAAAGTGTTATTTTCTTATTTGTTTAAACAATCGCGGTTTAAACAAATTGTACCAGTTTTACAGACTTCAAACCAACAAATTCGGATTCTACGGGTAAAAGTACATAAGAAAACGTTCGTTTATTCATAACTAGCCCATGGGTATGATATTCAGTGCATTAGTCCAGTAGCGGGAGTCAAGCAATAATGAGCTAAAACATGGCAAGATGAAACATTGATTATTCGGCTTTCCTCGCTGTTTTTGGAAAAACCAAGTTTATATTTGGATTCTACATTAAAAACTGCATTTGAAAACACCTTCAGATTCATGAATATTTCATTGTTGTTGCCATGGCAGAGCAACAAATATCACCGAAAAGTGGTCTTTTTCAACATGAGATAATTTATAACTTTAGATACAAGCATTATTCATGGTTGGTGCATCGGAACTTTTCTTCTTAGAATCAGCTATATTTTGAGAAAAAAATTTTTCCCGAACCAAAAAAGTGTTATTTTGCTATTCGTTTAAACAATCGTGTTTTAAACAAATTGTATGGCTGTTACAGACTTCAAACCGACAAATTCAGATTCTACGGGAAAAAGTACATAAGAAAACATTCGTTTATTCATAATTAGCCTATGGGTAAGATATTCAGTGCATTAGTCCAATACCGGAAGTCAAGCGTATAATGAGCTAAAACATGGAAGGTGGATCATTCGATTATTCGGTTTTTCTCACTGTTTTTGGGGGAAACCAAGTTTATATTCGGATTCTACGTTAAAAACTGCTTTAGAAAACACCTTTAGATTCTTAAATATTTTATTGTTGTTGCCATGGCAGAGCAACAAAGACCACCGAAAAGTGGTATTTTCCAACTTGTGATAATTTATAACTTTAGATACTAGCATTATTCATGGATAGTGCATAGGAACTTTTCTTCTTAAAATGAGCTAAATTTGAAGAAGAAAATTTTTCCGAACCAAAAAAGTGTTATTTTCTTATTTGTTTAAACAATCGTGGTTTAAACAAATTTTACCGGTTTTACAGACTTCAAACCAACAAATTCGGATTCTACGGGAAAAAGTACATAAGAAAACGTTCGTTTATTCATAATTAGCCCATGGGTAAGATATTCAGTGCATTAGTCCAGTACCGGGAGTCAAGCGTATAATGAGCTAAAACATGGCAAGGTGAATCATTTGATTATTCGGTTTTTCTCGCTGTTTTTTGGGAAAACAAAGTTTATATTCGAATTCTACGTTAAAAACTGCATTAGAAAACACCTCCAGATTCATAAATATTCTATTGTTGTTGCCATGGCAGAGCAACAAAGACCACCGAAAAGTGGTATTTTTCAACTTGTGATAATTTGTAACTTCAGATACAAGCATTATTCATGGATAGTGTATAGAAACTTTCCTTCTTGAAATGAGCTAAATTTTATGAAAAAAAATTTTCCGAACCAAAAAAGTGTTATTATCTTATTTGTTTAAACAATCGCGGTTTAAACTAATTGTACCAGTTTTACAGACTTCAAACCAACAAATTCGGATTCTACGGAAAAAAATACATAAGATTCATTATCTATCTACCGGGGACCTCCTCTGGCCAACGGGAAGGGGGCTAGCTCCAGGACTAAATGGAACTCGATGATGTACACTAGCACTCATTATCAAGTTATTGATAAAAAAAAATGAATGATGATGTATGAAAGTATTCATGTATAATGATCGATTTTGAAAAATCGGTTTGCTTTTTGTACTCGGTTAACTGGCTGTCTCGCGGCTTAGACAAGTGGAATTGTAATAACAGAGAAGGAATAATAACACAGCTCCACAAGAAAAAAATAATTGAACCAGAGACTCGACCACCCTACTTCCATGTTTTTTTGACTGCTGAATCCGAATCCGAGGTCCGTTTAGCTCCAACATCTCTGCGTTTAGACATAACCTCAAAAAAATTTTCAAAAATCATCTTTCTGCAAAACAGAAATTTTTTTCAGATTTTATGTAGAAAATAAGATAGAAGCTGTTCCCAGTATTTTTTCAATTTGTTGCATAGTTTACGAGTAAAAAATTCATGCAGTTATGAATTTTGAATCCGGCCCACTTGCCGTCAAACTTTCTGAATTTTTTTACTTAAAAACTATGCGACGAATCGTAAAATCGCTGAGGACAGTTCTTTTTTATTTTTTTATGTGAAATGAAATAGAATGTTTTGTTTTGCAAAATTTTGATTTCATCGATATGTCGTCCGCCATATTTTCGAGGTTATGGCTAAACGCAGAAATGATGGAGCTAAACGGACCTCAGATTCAGCAGCCAAAAATACATACAAGGTGGTCCAGTTTCTGGTTTAATTTTTTTTTTTGTGGACCTGTGTAATGATTGATGCAGCTCCGTTATCGGGGAGCTGCACCACTTGTATGCTCCTTGTCAGAAACTCTTCACGGCACCCGTAATTAGCGCAGATCAACTTGGCACTGTCAGTGGGGGCATTTGCTTTTATAAACGTTGTGACTTCACGTTAGCAGGATTCCCGGCGAAGGCACGAAACGCGGATACAAAACGGTAAAAAGCGCATTGAGTGATTTCGCCTCGAAGTCAAATATTCAAAAAGCGCACGTTAATACACCCATTACAACCCTTATGGTCTCCTGACCTACTCATGCTATATCTTGAACTAAGCCATCAACATAAAATGTTCGTGGCACATTGGCTAAACGATAGTTGATGAAGTAAATGCTTGAGGCACGACATCCTATTTCTTAGAATATCTTAAAAATAGTCGGTTGGGTATTAATACCATAATAATTTTTTCATCGTTCATCAGAGTGCAATCTGTAACATAAGAATCCGCAAGGATACCTACGACGTTACTGGGTTTGTTTCTACGATCTTCAGAAGACCAATAATTCCCATTAGGAAAAATCATTAATGAGGTGTTTCTATGCTAGACAGTACATTATCGCTGACTAAAATGTGACATTGAGAAATTGCCAAATTGTCAGCAACTGTACGTTGAGAATCGATGACAACATTCAAACCATTCCGCCAAGGGGACAAACAAGAGCAGGTCGTATAAAATCGTAGAAAATCTAATCCTCATACTCTTGTTGCGTAACGAATTATAATGAAAAATCAGACTTACCTTAAGTCTTCTAACTCATAGAACATGTCTTTTTTACTCTCGTGGATGTAGATTTTGACATGCAAACTGTCAAGATACTCCATTGTTAATTGTTTTGGAAAGCTTCTAACGAAAAGAGCCTTCACGGTGTCTATACTCGTGATCTCGTTAGGTAATAAAGCTCTCTTAGTTTCATTTCTGTATTGTAAAAATACTAAACCTGGAAACAAGATGTATGTCAAAATATACCAGATATACAACCAAGATCATTGAGAAAGATTCATGTCTATCCATTACTATGGAAAAGGGACTTTGCTGATCTTTGTAGGGCTGATTTCTTTCGATTTGTCATTTGTAAGAATGATTCCACTATATAAACTCACTACCCTAAAGTCATTACTATTCTACAGACTGAGGTTGTTTAGACGCGTATGATGAATATCATTTGCAAATAATAAAGAACATTCATCATCCCAGTTTAAATTAAATTTCAAGAATTATAGCTCTCTGATTCCAACAGAATTATGCCTTGAATTGTATGATAGACGCTTTAATAAAGCGTCAACAGACTTACTCATTTTTCACACTGTGGCGTATTGAAAACCAACTCATCTCATAAAAAATACCCAATAACACCCAGTACTCACAAACGTCTACACCTTGGATCCTAAATATACCGTGGCTACAGTAACGCTGCAGCCATGAATATTATATTTGATACCAAATCATGTTGCTAGAAAACTTCATCGATCGACAAACATCACACTCATTGTATGGATATAAATTATGGGCCTATATAGTGTCGCGAGCAGCCAGTGGGCACTCGCGCGAAAAAGAATGAATGCTGAAAGTCTGGTGTGCAAATTGAAATTTGCAATGTCCCAGCGGTTATTTTATGAAAAATCGGTCAGGAAATATTTTCTTTTATTAGCTATATTGGCTATATATCATATTTTGAATGAAAATGAGCTGGTCGATGCATGAAGATTTGGCCGTCTTATATGTGATCCATTTTGATGCATGTCCTTTATTCAAAATGTCCAATGATGTCTAACTGAGCAAATTAGAGGTCGTAATCGATAGCATACGCTTGGCCTACGTATATTTTTTTTTTATCAGTTTTCAATTATCAAATTTGAGCTAGTGCACTTGGGCGTGTGGTTCATACAACTTTACGGTTTTCAGACATTTCACAGCTTATTTTAAATGTAATTGAGTCCTCGACAAATTATGTTACAGAAACTTTCGTGATAAAATCCGTCCCTGAAAAGTTATTCACAAAAATCCAGATTTTCGTACTTTTTCATCAGCAAAACAGCTATTTTCTGTTCAGATATGTTTAAATTTTGTCTCAACAATTTTTGAGCATTTCTAGGTACCTGGAAGAGGATAGTATCATCACTTATCTTAGGTGTTTTAAGCAAACTTGTTTGCGCTTCTCCCTCACCGTGACCAATCGTGAGGTTTTTCCCAGATCAACAATCGGCATGATCGAATTGCCTCACACACGCCACTTGCCCGCTTCTCGTTACTGGTCTCTGTCAAATCAAAACACGTACTTCTTGCCTCATTGCTCTCTCGATACTCACCGCGCTCTCCGACAACTGTCAACTCTACCTTTTCCCACTTGGCTTAGCTCCCGGCTGCTTCTCCTCTCTACGATGCTCTCCTCTGCTTCACTCATCTCGACCACGCTGCACACCTACGTCTTCTGCATCACACCTCAACCTCAATGCCAGCGACTCTACTCAATTCCACCGCTGTAGAACTCTCGCTCGTCGGCCCCTCACTCTTACGTGCTGGCCAACGAACGCGCCTGATCTCAGCGATTTTACGCGCGCACGTGAATACTTTAGCGCGCTCTTTTCCGTTGATACCCTTATCGAGTATTTCCCGGCGCTTTCACACTATCAATCACTCCCCACATTCTCTGTTGATTACTTTCGAACTTATACTCTCACACCTTCCTCTATTATTGCACTTCAATGTATTATAGTGAAACATTCTCCACCATCGTCACTTCTTTATCCACCACTCCCGCCACTGCGCCAGTAGAACTCTCAACCGCTATATTTCGTATCGGTAACTCGTGCACGAGGAACAAATATGGCCTCGCAAGTCGTGGATTACTAACAAAATCATTAATCTGCACTCACTTGCACCGACATTGAGGTCTCTAATGAAATGCACTATCGCAAGATCAATAGATTTTATATTTGTGTATTTATTAGAATCATTCTAATAAATACACATATTATGGTATGCGTTTCGTAATTTCATCTTCAATATTCAGGCACACGTTTTTCCTTCATTAATCTTACGTCAAATTGTATTCTTTCTTCAATATACATCAATTCATTATGAACCAGAACTACCCAAATCTGAGCAAATGAATGTTCTTTGTTTAGAGAGTAAAATGAAGTACATTTTACTCTCTGCTATTTACCAGCATTTTTATAATTTCCCATATTATGAGATCCATTTTGTAATTTCAACTTTAATATTTTGGCATCAATTATTACTGATTACAGTCTTGGAGCATTGTGAGATAGTTCATTCTAGTTTAATTTCTTGTAATATATTTCTCACTTGCTGATAAGGAGAAATTTAGTGTCGCTTATGTTGATGATTTCTGTTTTCTCTACGACTACAAACGCAACAAAATCAGTCATCCGTGCGGGAATTTCACTCATGAAGTTGATACATTTTAGTTCATTTTCATAACGGTGAAAATAGTAAATACTGAAATTAGATATGAATGCCAATCACTGTCGAGATAACTATGTTGTGTAGCAATCCTACCTCGAAAGTAGAAATAGACAAGATTCAATTGGTGAGTTTTTAATTTATACATTCGCATTCTGGACTAATAAACGTTATATTCATGAGAAATGGTAGATTAGTCTACACGATGAAGAGATTCCAAATAGCTACTATCGGTGAAAGTCAATGATGTCAATTCTTTCATCTATGTAAGAGTACATCGAAAAGCAGATAAATTTCTCCTCGCCGGCGAGTAAGAGATAAATTACAAGAAATCAAAATAGAATGAACTATTTCCCAATTCTCCAATACTGTAATCAGTAATATATAATGCCCAAATATTGAAGTTGAAATTACAAAACACATCTCATAATACGTTAAATTATGAAAATGCTCCAAGTGGCAAAGATGGAGAAATATACTTGATTTTGCCAGGACAAAAATGGATTGATTTTGGTAGTTCTGGTTCATAATAGACATAGAATTACAGAACGGATCACAGAATTCGTGAACTCATCAAAGTATTTGTAAAAATCTGAAATGATAAAATGTATTTAAACTCATCAGGATGGATAGGAATTGATCTCTGTACTTTCATATGCTCAAATCGATATATAAGTACCTTCTTAAAAACATTCTCTGCTTATTATAAAATTGTACATTTCTTCAGAAAGGTTCCATGCTCCCTAATTAGGAATGCATCTATTTGCATATTATCGTCTGGTGAAGAATTCCAAAATGCACCTTACAACCTATTAAGTTCTTAGGGTAATTGTAGTAAGCAAATAGACGCAAATATTGGAAGAGAATCAATATAAATTTGCCAGAAAATGAACTGATTTTGATACTCTCATAGCTTGGATTTAGAACCCGTGCATTTATAGTAGAATTATATTCTTATCTGTCAGAGATCCATATCTTCCTTCTCTTTGTTCATCTGAATCGATCTGAACAAGTGATGTGAAAGAATTAGGCATTGAATAGTTAAGATTTAATTTTTTCTCGGATTAATTCATTAACGACTGACAGAAATTTTCGATAAAATCAGGTGAAAATGTAAGAAGTTCCACAAACGTCTTGCGACATCCAAAATGAGTTTTCCGAAGTTTGAAGATCTTATCTTACTATTATATAAAGAGGAAACATTTGTTTGTATGTTCGCAAATATCTCAAAAACTACTGAACCAATCACTTCCAAATTTTAAGTAAGTGAGTTTAAGCTAAGTAAACAGAGACTTATTTTTCTTTATTCACTAAATCCGCCATTTTTCCGTTGCGAAATATTGGTAAAAGAAAAAAAAAAGTCGAAATGTTGGTACTTTCTTCTAAAAAAACACCGCTATATTGGATTTTTTTGAGACCAAATCCAAAATCTAACTCCGGAATCGTGTAGAACGACCCCCACATATATTTTCTTAAGGAATTATTTTTAACGGCTGAAATATGCCTCAATTTGAAGCTCCGGCTTTTCTCTTTGACCACTAGGTGGCAAACCGCTGTACGAGCCGTTCACGCGGTTTCTTCTGCTATTACAATGAACAAGGTTCAAGGTCAGACATTTAAATATGTCGTAATTGATTTACGCTCAGATTTTTTTCACAAGGGCAGTTGTATGTTTGACTTTCTGGGATCAGATTTCGCTGCGGCCGCTCGACGGAGAAACGTTCAATCTGATCGTTGCGATCCAAGTTTGAAGCTCCCAAATGTCAAAATAATAAGTGTGATATGTTTTGCTAAGGCAAATCGGGAGAATACAATTAAATCTGTTTATCGCCCGAACTGACTCAATCGTCGTTGAAAAACGGAGCATTGTTCGCTGCGACCGCACGACGGAGAAACGGTTAATTTGATTGCTTGAGTACAATCTTTATCTCTCCGATTGTTCAAAGTAACAGAAAATTCTATTTTCTGCGGCGAATCGAACGATTAGAGTTTGAGTTGTTCATCTTCTGAACTGACTCAATCGTTGTCGAGAAATGGAGCAGTTTTCTCTGCGGCCGCTCGACGGAGAAAAGTTCAATGTGATCTCTACGGTCCAATTCTGAGATTTTCAATTGTGAAAATGATTAATTTGACTCATTTTACTACGGCAAATTAGAGAAGTGCACTTAAAATCCTTCATCTTACTAACGGACTTGATCGTCGTCGAAAAATGGAGCATTTCCCGCTGCGGCCGCTCAACGGAAAAATGCGAATTTGATTCAACTATCGGGAATACCGCAATTGAAGTCGGTTTGCTAATAAACAAGTGGTGTCCTAATGAAAACATCGTGGAATTTCAAATGAGTACGGGAATCCGTTGTGTTTTCGAATCACAATAGAATTCATCGTATGATCATCGTAGTCCAAGGCTAATTTTGCAGGTTCCGCAGTACCGCAAAAAAATTTTCTCATTTATCACTGATTCATTTTTTTCGCACTTACAGTGGAGTTCAGTTTCCAATTACAAATGAGTCTAGGTTTTCAAATTTCATTCAATGCTAAAAGAAGCGTTATGCGGTTGTCTTGGGATTCCCCTGACGCAATGCCGCTGTTGCTACACCGATCCCCTCGCCGCGCGCAGCGCGCTACTTCCCCGCCGGCGGCTCGCGCGGCTGGTTACCCCCACCACCGCTCCACTCAACTCCGCTGCCCGCACGAGCCGCACGTTGATTGGCCAGAATAACAAATATTTAATGATCAATAACTCAAAAATGAAGCTTCGGATCGAAAAACTTCCAAGGAAAATTTCACTCAGGATGTCACCATCTATACACTCATAGATACCACATGCAAACTTTCTGAAACGCCCTGTATAGTCCCGTGAGAATCGTGAATAACTGGGATTTTGAATCATGCGGGATAATAAAGTTTACCAGTGATTTGACATTCCCAAAAGAAATAGTGAATGATTCCGACAATATGATATCCAGTTACGATCTGACGAGTAATTGAAACGAGTCAACGAACTAGAAGTCGAATTTTAGTCTCAAGATAAAAAAAACGCAACGTAGCAACAATTTTCAGGACATCTTGAAATCACTTCGTAAAAGTGAGTCTAAAGAGAGTATAGTGTTAGAGCTAATACCGACCCAATGCACGATGAACTCAAAAGATTAGAGAAAATGTTTAGTGAAAATACTAATATTGAGAAAAGGGCGCAGAATCATACTCCTCCAAGTGATTCGAAAATAGATAATCCACCACCCCCACCACCAGGGACCCTACCGCATAAGAATGGTACGATACAGAAAATTATAAATTCTACGCAAGCGTGTCATGGGTTAAGAAGTAATATTCATTAAATCCTCAAAAAAACAAGGCTCTTTTCATGATCTTCTATAAACGACATTTGGGATGTAAGGTATATAAATAATATATCATTGGATTAAGCAAGTCTTGGAAGATGGGAAAAATTTTCTTATTGTTATTTTTTCTACAAAATGGCGGCTGTGCAGCGATTACGCACCCTACTCCACCAATAACAAAAAAAAATTTTCCATTATCTACATGAGTGTCGCTAGTGAAGTACACATCATTATATTCTTAGATTTTTTTTTGCAAAATGGCGACGGTTTGAATTTTTTTGACAAGAAAAATCGACTTCAATTGTTTATAACTTTTTGTTTTGTTGATTGATCGCTAGAATTGTTTGTACTCCACTAGATAATCTAATGAAGAAGCTACAGTTAAAATATGAAGTCAATCGGATGTCAACTGTAACGTACACTTCATGCGTTGCATGGATGTATACTACACACACGCGTAGAATCGCGCCTTCCACCACGTGCTCTTACATATACGTACACATGTCTGACTGTGCCTTCCCCTACGTGACCACACGGCCCCCACAGTCGCGCGCGGAGACTTCCCCCACCCGCCGGAGACTAGAGCAGAGTAGGATTGCGCCAGCCGCCTAGATCAACTCGCCGCCCACCGCCGCGCCGGTCTAGGTGGGGATCCGAGCCACCACGCAGCCTAGGCCGCAGCTGCTGACGCTTCGGAGCGCGGAGCGGCAGATTACTCCAAACCACTCTACCAGCAACAACTCTTCTCTCTCCTACGGAGCACATCGCGCCTCAGTGCTCCCCCCCCCCACGCATCACCGAACGAGAGGAAGCAACCAGGATCGTCAACGCGGCCGAGCTGTCTCAAGTAATCAGATAAGTGACTCACACAGGTGATAGCTTCGGGCGATATCTGTGTGAGAATCCGTACGCTGGTTGGGCGCAAGGCCTAATCCTCCTTGCAGGGACATTGAGCGATGCTGTACAGGCTAGCTCGATGTCTGAACCTGCTTTGTTAATGCGGGCAGCCCAGCCTCGTCCCTGTTACACTCACACACACACACACACACACACACACACACACACACACACACACACACACACACACTCGCTGCGTGATTGGCTCCCATTGGCTATATTAGCTTCCCCCTTCGTGAGCAAATTTTAATTAACTTTTTTATATAAATCGATTGAACCCCGTCGTGCTTCGCGTTTATTTCTTTTTCTACGCTCGTCACTTATTGATTCCCTTACGCTCCGACATCGCGCAGCTCCGATCGTTAAATTCGATTGACTAATACACGGTGCCCTTTGCGAGGTTGAGTACTGGTGCTACCGTGAAAAGAAAGCGCCCTGAGACGATCCGGCTCAACTGCCCATGCGTTCGTGACTGTCGTCCCCACGATTCAACGTGTGCCCTAGAATAAGATCCTCTGCCTATGGTACGAGTGTGGCTATACGTTTTGACACTGGAGGGAACGTCCGCGCACTAATCGGTGAAGGTCCCACTCGCCTCCCCGAATGAATGCAAAATTTCTACTTTTTTTTTCTTCTGAGTTTTATCCTTCATTTTTCTTTTATTGCTCTAATACCGCAGTCAAGCGAACAAAGACTAATGGTAACTAACTTTTTTCACTAGAGCTTTGCACTCATTTCATCCATTTTCTTTCTATAGCTACTCATTGAGCTACCTGAGCGACCAGGGCGAAGACAAACAACTCCCCGTTAATTCCTGCACCGTTCTCAGAGAGAACCCTTACGCGTCGGTTTCTCCCCTGATCGAGCCAAGGAGTACCTGGGTGCATTAATTTACCTGGCTCTCAAGGCTTGAATCGAGTCTGTTTTTTTTGTTTGTCTCTATTATTGCTTTCGATTTTTTTAGAGAACATCTCAATCTGAAATACATTTTCATTTTCTGTACTGTGAGGCACATTCCCGTTATTTTTCTTTTCATCCCCCCCCCCACTAATGAATTCTTATAAAAAACTAGAGATTTTTCTGTTGTTTTATTTATTTTCGTAACGTGCCTTCGGTTAACATTTGCAGATCGAATGTTCATAGCTTCTTCCCTGATTCGCTATGATGACAAAACCTTGCTGAGGCTTGCATGCCAGTAAAGCAGGCTATATTCTGAGCGAATCCCAAATGAATAAAGTTATTGCTTATTCTTTGTTACCGACAGTGGAATCTCGCGTCCCAAGTTCCTTTCTTTTTTTCTTTCCGTATAATCTAATTTCATAGTGTCGAACGACCCCGAATTCCACATCCATTTTTCATCCTGTGATACACTGAGCATTTTTGCTCCTCTCATCTATCACTAACATCTAACGAAAAAGGATCGTCGCAAAACTTTTTCAGTCCTACTGCCCGCTGATTTTAAAAACAAGGTTTCGAGAAAAACGCCCTTAAAGTTTCAAAATGCTATAAATCTTATATAAAAGTTGGTCGGTAAAAATTGATTCAAACGAATTTTGAGTGTAGATCAGTACTTGGGAGTTGTAGATTTTGATTCTAGGATAGTCTTAGCATGATTTAAGCCAATAAAAAAAAATGAAAAAAGAAGGTTTGGAAGATTGGACCTTGACCAAATCGGATCCAAGAATGAAACTTGATAAGAATCTAGCGGACGAAAATCTTCTGGAAGACTGCACAAGCGGTAGACAGAGCGCAGTTTTGAGAATACTCATAACGTAACCGTCTATAAAAGTGAAATGAATGATGGTAACGGGACTAATAGCAAGAGCTCAACTCGGTGACGACAACGAGCGGGATTTTTTGAGAGCATTTGATGGAATTGAGTATCTATCATCATGCAAGTCGGCACATTTACAAGCAAACAATATCAAATTTTTGGTAGAAACAGGGGAAAATATACGTAGTAAAATTTGGGAGAACGTGATCAGCGTAAACGAGAACAGGAAGACAAGCGAGCTAGAGAGTCACAGGAACTGAGAGATCACGAAGAGGCAAACAGAATATAGGCACAAAATATCGCTAAAAGTTACAAGGAAATAGCCAAAACCGTAAAGGAAAACGAACGGGGACCAAAACGACAATGACTATTACCAAAAAGAATATTAAAATGAAGAAACGAATCTTAATAATACCATGGAGACACCAGTCAACTTACACCTTGAATATTGCAATTTTGTCTCAGATTTAGATGCATTTCCGATGAAGAGGAGGGAAGAGAGGAAAGAGTTTTTGGAGACGAGAACGAGTATAGTCAGGAACACGTCAAGTTACATAAGGAACAGCCGTATTTGTCAAAGATTAAACGTGAACAAATGTCATAGTTAGGAATATGGATACGGGATGTCAGGATCAGCAACTGGAACCTGAGAGAATAGGAATTTGGAGAAAAAGAGGTTTTATACTGGGCTGGTGTACCCATTCAAAGTTGTACAGGATCATACACATACTCAAGCCCGAACCACGAATATGGAAAACAGAAATTATTGACGCAGCAGCATGACCGCGGAAATCACGGAGGAAATGAATTGGATAAAGAATAGTCATACTTCCGCAAGGTTAAAAAAAATATATACCCATATTATACCCATAACGAATTTCACGAGAATCAGGCAAATTTACCAAAAGTTAAACAGGAACGAATAACACATTCAACTCCAGAATGAGAAATTAAAACACAGAGACCGACAATAGATTATGACGATACAGACAGAGTCCAGATCACAACGGTGCACTCACAAGTATTGAGCGGAAACCAAACGCAACAGTACCGGAAAGACGTTCCAACAAAACATGCTTAAGTATCACATGTATGATTATCACATACTCACCATCAAAGGCATGTGTCACATCCAACGAAGAGAGGAATGAGCTTTCAGTAGGAAATAGGGAATTTGAAGAGAGATGAAACGTACAGTGACAACAACATTTGAAGGAAGAATAAGAGGAGGAAGATGTACGCAACAACAGTGTGTGCGAATAAGGCCGCAAGACAAAGGAAATAGTGAGGATAGAAGGATGTATGAATAAAATGGGAATAACTCATTTGGAGCGAAACATCAGTGTTGAAACTAAGCGGATCCTCAAGGCGTGAAAATGATGGGTTCGAAGGAATGGACAGTAAATGGATCACAGTACAAACCATACATACGAATCACCTTGAATCAGGCTTTCAATAGCATACCGGAATATGATAATAGCATAGAGGAATTGCTGATGGAGTTGTCAACTCAATATAGCAGAAGAGGGAGCGTAGACAGAATAATGGTGGAACTTAAGGTAATGAGATAAAACGAAGCAAAATAGGCCATGGATTATAAACTGCGAGAGATAATACTCCAAAGAATACGAATACGATAGTATATCTACGATAGCGATCGCACACTGTTAGACTCTCAACGAGTGAATAATGAACGCAGAGTTGAAATGAAGGCCACGGAACAGTTTCAGTTGGGACTAATAGGTGGATTGGAACATCAGCTTGCAAGCATGCAACCTAGCAAGTTAACGGACGCGATTGCAGTAGCAGCAGATTTCGAAGGAAAAACGAGTACGCGGTGGTTAGTTGAACAGGACAGGAAAAATCCAGAGGAGATACTCCGAGACTTACTCTTAGAAAAAGATTCTGGGAATACAGTCAGACAAACAATGCCTATATCGGACGTAAGATGCGGTTGCTATAGCATCACGGGACATAGCGTAGGTAAATGTAAAGAAAAAGAAAACGAATAAAAAAGTGTGAATTCTGTAATGTAACAGGACATGTATACAATGACTGTTTCATTGTATACAATAGCCGACAGTATATCAGAACGCCCCGGTGCCAGAAACCACAGGCGCAAGTCAAGGTCAGACTAGTAGGCATTATGACGATGGGAACAGTAATGCTAACAGCTCGCGGAATGTAAGATCCCGAAATGGAGACGGATGAATAATCGTGACAGGAATAATAATGATCGAAGGGACCAGAGAGGCAATGATAGATATAATAATCGCAATCAGAAATATAATGACAGATCAGATAATAGAGACAACAGATATAGTTCGAATTACGATAGAAGGAACAGTTACCGCGACGATAATACGTCACGCGACTATGGTAGGCAAGAAAGATACCCACGCAATAATTACAATAGGAGCTGCCCTAAAAATCTTGATCGTCGTGATGGGAGTCAGGAAAAAAACTATAAGAACAAAGATTGAGAGCGTCCACGGTATGATAGACGATCAGAAAGTAATAATAGAAGTTTGTATGATAACTACAATAACTACAATGAAAATAGTTTGCGTGATCGCAGGAATTACGGGAATAATGACAATTGCAAATATAACAATCGTGGACAGTAACAGGAACACAACGGTTATGGAAATAATAATTATATTAACGATAATGATGACTCTAATGACAATCACAAGAGCGTAGAAACAACGATAATTATAATAATAATGCCTTGGATCAGTCAAGGAATCATGGGAACCACCAGGATCAGTCGGATAAGTTTTTAAACTAGCATGATTCTCGGCGCGGAATAGGTGTCGAGCTGCAAGGCAAACAAACTTCGAAACAGAAAAGTAACGTCAAAAGACACATAATCAGTATGGCAGCGAGTCAAAGAGGACGGCCACTCACAGCAAAGTTGAGTCGCGAAAAGTTGATCGGAGGAATTCGGAGATTCCACGTCGATACAGGCGCGGATATAACCCTGATGGGAGATTGCTTTGTGAATCTGTATTATCCAATTGACATGGACGAAAGAATGATAATTAGTGGAGCTACGATAGGAAAAATTGGCAACATTGGATCCGAGTATGAATCTCGAAGAATTAGAGTGCACTGCATATGTCGTGCAGAGTGATTTCCCTATCGATACTTATGGATTAGTCGGATGGGACGTAGTAAGCAAAAGCCGAATGAATGGATTATGCAGACAATAGAATTTGAGAATATGATTGTACTCTTCGTGGAAAAGGAGGTGTTTATTGTCCCTACACTGACGAGACAAGTTATATATTTTTGAACAAATAAAAATGAAGAAGCCGGATTTGTACCCTTACAGAATTTTAGCCAAGAATATTATCCGGAAACTCCATTACTCTGAGTGATAAAAAGAGAAAGGTTGGGCCATTTGCATAAATATGAATGAGAAAAGATACAAATGGACGTTCCAGAAATAACTCTAGAACAATACGAGTGCTTTTCAATCGATAATGGGACTTCAAGAAAGATGAAATACGAGAATAATTTTCAATTAGTAATAAGAGAAATTACCGATTCTCGGAAATTGAATCACTCGTCCCTCGCGCCTTCAGCCTTAAGCCAATACACACCGCGAGCCGCTCGGTGGTCGTACGCTCGACGTCCACTTTTCATTTGTTTGATAAATAAAAACCGGAACGTCCCAGCAGAATGGAAGTTACCAATATGGAAAAGGCAAAGAGGAATCAGCAGAACCTGAGAGCTGGCCATCAGATCCCTACTCAGGAATGGATACGGGAACAGGTACAGAAGAAGAAGGGCTCGAGTGGATAGGAGAGAGACTACGCAACAAGTAATTCTTATCAACCGATGGACCCGAGGGTGAAACATCGAAGTCTACACAACTAGTACTAAACGGAGAAACAGTCGAGGATTCACCGAAATGCGGTGAAGTGATTGAGGGAGAGCGATGAGCTCAAGACAACACGGAAGTTGAAATTTGAAAGAAGTCATCGAAAATAGCATCAGAATTAATCAACTCAGAGAAAGAGATATTATGGAATCCTAATTCACATAAAACCAAGGCTGTAAAAAGCACATCTACAGCATTAAGAACCGAGCCGGTGTGAAGCACACCCGACTCGAAATGATTTTAAATCCATGACCTGATCGCCGAACGAGACCAACACACGTGGAGGAGCAGAGTCGAGCGAATTCGAAGCGGAAGTAGTAGCAAACGGACAACGAGTGGAGGGTGAAAAGACAGGATGTATCGGTGACCCAGGCACATAAGCGGCGTCACGTCGTGATCCACAGATAGCACCACAAATCGCCGGAAGGTTATGCCAAAACGCCGGCGTAAACACTAACAACAGTTACAGTGGTGTAGAGAAATGAAAAAAAAATGTGATTGAATACTCACGTTTGCTCGAGGGGGTGACGATGAGGCCGACAGCGTCCCGCAAAAGGAACTGAAACTCGTTGCGAGTCTCCTACCTTACGCGCCAGAGCGAGACGACTAGATCGGTCGACAAGTTATACATGAGAGTGATAGTGTTCACGTAGGGACCAGGATCCTGCGGCAGCCCCTGACGCAGTATAAGGCCGGTTGATTAACGGTCCAATTGGACTACGGTCTCGATGGCGAAGGAGAGGTTCAGAATACTCGCGTGAGGTAGGAGGAACTTGAGTATGTCTAGACAAAAAGGCATCATCTCTGACTAATGTCATCATTATCATTATTTATTACTTGATTACTTGATATTACTTATTTATATGAATTAAATCATCACGTATTTAAATATAAATACTATGCAATAAGTGGACTAAATCATAATTGTTGAATATAATTCGTGTTCAGTAACCTTTAGTAATGATAGTAAGGATATTGATAAGAACATAACAGTGGAAACGCAGAGGTCCAGTCAGAAAAATAGATAGAAAATTATTTCAAAGTTCGGATTTGAGGCTAAACCCAAAAGACTGTTTCTTTCTCTCAAACCCAGACACTACATGCAAGCTGTAAACTAGAGAGGCGTGCGGGAGGGAAGACTCAACATAACGGATGGATAGTACCCATTCGCCAGGCTGTTCGATCGGTATTAGTACCCATTCGCCAGGCCGTTCGGTCAGTAACAATACTCATTCATCAGGCTAAATAGCGCAACAAAAAATATTCAACATCGAAAGAATCAAACAATATAAGTTCGACCTCATCATTCATGTTGTATTCTCCGTTTGTTGATCCGGAAGAACTTGGGTACGGCAACTGAAAAAATAAAATTCCAACGACTGATACCTACATTATAAGAAAGGCCAAATTCTGGATGAATAAAGACATTTGCGGTAGAGGAAGGATTTCTTTTAGCGCAACACTACAAAAAAATTTGGAAATCATAGTGAATCAAATGATTCTACTAGAGTAAACAACAAAAAGATAGTTATTTTATGAAATTTTGTAAGTCATTCTAATTCAGGAGTGAATTAGAATTGGTACATTAATTAGTATCGGGTAATGGAGAAATAATGGCAAAATCAATATGATTTAAACAACAAACCAAAATGTTTATTCATAAAACCACTCGAATACAAATAGGGATAAATCATTGCGTTTGGCTAACATTTTGATAGAAATATTCGAAGACCTCAAATGTAACGTCGGGATAAATTGACGCGGCGCGCGTACTTAGTTAATCGCGATTCCAATGTCAAACTCGCGCTTATAGCTCGGGTAACCGGAGAATAAGAATAATATTTCCGTCTTGGTAACACGTTTGCGATGACACTGATTTTATATGAACACACAAAAAAAGATATAGAAGAAGAAAAGGTAAAGTATAATAAAAGACAACATTGATTCTATTGCGTGTAGTTAATTATCTGTTAAAAAACTTACCTGAAGACCACTAAATGCTAATCGTCCAGCCACTCAACTCTCAAGAATGTGAGAGGGATCACATATGTTTAGGGTTAAGAAGCGGGTGAGGCTGGATTGACTCGATGAGTAACCCGTAGTAGTGGGTTCATTCTCTAATTATTCAGAGCTCTTGTGGCTCTGATATAATTAGATACTGGGATAGGTGAGGTAAGGTAGGAGTTAGAAAAATAGAGATAGATACAATAGAACTTACTCTTTTGTCCTTTATTTATCGATTAATTCTCTTTTGTTCCTTGATAAAAACGTCTGTCCTGTTGAAGTCGAGAGCTCTTCCTGACTTGAAGTTCTCAATAAAATGAGATCACTCCTAGAGTGCCTGTTTGCAGCTACGGGAGACTAAGTCTCAACGAATCCAAGCCCGTATAAAGAGGGTGCTTCTCGGGGAGGTGCTGGCCCTTTGAGCCAAATCTGACGAGTGACGCTTTTCATCAAGAACAATACGATCGTGAACTCGAAATCAATGGAAAAGATGGCGGAACTTTGATAAAGTATGACACGTGAGAAAAGTATCGGCTCGTTTTCTATTGATTTTCAATATGATATTTTTTTATCAGCGGTGCACATTTGCTTTATAATTACGAATCCATTCTTACTTGTATTTGAAATAATACTTTCCAAAAAATATAAGAGTGCGCACGACGTTACGAATTGTTTTAACTAATTTTATATTTCCATTAAAAGTAATTCGAATGATGAAACGCACATTTAGCGCCACCTGTATGAATGAAATTCGCGCGCTGATCAGCGTTTGAAAACGAGTTCTTGGATCATGCGCGAATTATTCATTGAATCATCTAAATACTAACTATATTTCCAGAAAGTACCTCATTTAGTAATGGCGGAAGTTTTATCAGATTTGGATAACAAAGTTATTGCAAATAGAGCTTGGAAATGGAGTGTAATTTTTTATGATGTTCAGTTGATTATTCACGAACGGATCAATATTTTCCGGAAAAATTTTAATAAAAATTGAATGATTAAGGGGTAATATACCTTTGTGACTTTTTTTCGAATTTTTTCTTATTGGCTTAAACACTCCATAAACTATCTAAGAATGATATGAAAAGTCGATCAAGTGGGGGAAGAAGTTCTAAGTGCCTCAGAAAATCGATTCTTTGAACAAAGCGTATAGTATTAGCATTGTACTCAAAACTTTGAACGCGTTTCTCTCGGAACCGTCTTTTTTGACATTAGCCTACCGATAGCGCCGTCAATTTTCAACCGATTCACTTCAAATTTTAACTGTAGCTTGGAAACATAATTTCTAAGTAAACGTCGTACGATTTTTTTGATATTTTGATTTTTACCGATTTTATGGCCGATTTTCGATCGATTTTTTTGCGAAAAAAAAGAAAAAAAATTCTAATTGACGCCATTTGGCCCCAAATTCGAATTTCGAAATAATGGCCCTTCGTTCACTGAGTTTTTCATTTTACTTAAAAATCCCGTTCGATTTTTCCTTCTAGGGTCAAAATTGTGACCTGTAGCGGTAGGCTAGTGAAGAAAAAGTAAAAAATTTTTTTCTCCTTTGACGAGCTGGTACTCCGCCATTTTGTATTTTTTGGAAAAAATGAAGTGTGTTTCTTGTAGTTAGAAAGTAGTACTTCCATATGCAACAAACTCCTTATTCCTTGGATTTTTCCTGCGCTTGTGGTAAGTGTTTGAAAATGACCTCGAAATCGGAGGTCACAAAGGTATATTACCCCTTAAATGAAGGGAATAAATTGAATGGAAATATATTAATTTATGATATGATTCAGTATACTGAGAAAGCCACCTTAGGTTAGACTGATGAATCAGAGTAACATATACTCAACCTATCATCACAGTCATACCATACATAATTGTTACACTAACGTGTAGTATAATAACTGTAAGAAAATAGGTATATTTGATTTTTTTTGTTTTTTTGAAGGGATAATCATTTTCATATAAACATACTATTGACGTTTATAGAAAAATACAAACGTTTGTATCAGTAATTTCAGTCATTGAAAGAATGATACTTACAGAAAGGAATAGCTATGATGAATAAGCGGTGACCGATAATATAATTAGCGGCATTTGTAGTATATTACGGAAATTGGTTTTCAGAAGGGTATAGTAAATTTAAAAGAATTTGACTTAATTTATTCGGGAAATTTTATTCAATTGTGATGCAATGATCCACCGGTGACAACGGGATGGCGGCTCTGTGGGTAACTGCAAGTAGCCACGTTAGGGATAACCGATCGCGCATGCGTGGCGCAGTAGCGAGAGAGTTTGAGTGAACGAGCGAGCGACCCGTGCGATAACAGCCAGTACCGCTTGAGCTGGCCCAGCGGAACAGTCTCCGACAGAGACGAAGCTTGTATAACAGGACTAATAAATTGTACCTTTTGCAGTTAACCCGAGTTATTCATTTCCGGGCTGTTTCCTACAGCCCTAACGTGTCACGTGACTAGCCCCACGATTATTAGAAATCGCATTGTGCGGAGCAACGCAACGAATATCGAAACGTTCTAGAAGGACGGTCTTAAAATCATGACGCACAGAGCGTAACTCGAGACGGCGGGAGGCGACTGACCGCCTCCCACCGGGCACGCAACTAAGATGTTGCGACTGCACCATCACGAGAGAACAAATACGACCGCCTCGAGGCGCTACGGGCACTTGCACGGTAGTTTCACGGAAATCGTGCGGAGTCACACATGGTAGACAGACCAATGCTCATATTGTACACTAGTATTGGAATAATTACACGAGCTCTCACAGTGAGAACCTCACCAATTAAAACGCGAACAGTCAATACTGTAGCCAAGATCTAAACCCAGCGTATATAGGATCTCGCCTTGTAACACAAATTTGAGAATTTTATTGTTCAAATTAAGAAAATGATGAGGAAAGACGAACAACCTTTGCCGCAGCTCATGCGCAGATGTGCTGAGTTGAAGATCGTAAATAATAAGTGCAAATCGTTCGCTACAAATACAGATGGAATAGATTACAAAGCAATGAACATAATCAAGGCCCTGATATTGTCATAATTTCTCAACAAAAATGCGTAGAATTTGAAGAATTTGAAATCAATTGTGAAGATCTCAAGAACCATTTTGTAATGATAGATAAGAAACTCATTGTACCTGATCTAAATTTTATGCGATGTTTAGATAATGAACTGTATATTGTTGGAAAAGAAATGAACGTTGTAGGTGATCTATATGGTTTCACGTGCTCATTATCTCCATTGGGTTTACATATTATTTCGGAGAGTGAAAATGAATATACTGGGTAGAATGTGAAACGAATCACTGTCAAATTGATGTAATTGTAACATCCTGAATTCAGGATATAAAATTACCCTCGAATATACCCAAGCAACGCACCCTTTTACCCTTTTTTTTTCATTTTCTCACCTTGAAAATTCCGCGGCTACCACCAAGCCCTGTCCGCGACACAAGTGAATAGGCCTGACGCATAGACTCGCATCCGCGATACTCTGATAAGCGTGACCACCAAACTCACACTTGTGTCAATACCACCGCCCGGGCAACGCCAGTTAAGACATTCATCAATGTCTTGATTGTGGATACTCCGATTACGGCACGCTCAATTAATTTGATACACTGTCACACTGATCTATCTAACTAAATATATGACATCTATTTTATATCTAATTAGTTAGAAAAATCCATAGATCGTGTCAATCAGTAAGTGAAACATTTGACTAAGAGACGCCGATTGAGTATATTCTTCGCATTATTTCCACACAATTAAATCTTATTTTTCTATTTCGAAATAGCCTGTTTTAGGCAATTTCCATCTCTCCCACTCCTCAAAATGTCCAGTTTTCTCCGTATAAAAACCTCTGATTTCTATGCAGAAATCGCCCAGTACCGAATAGAGTTCGGCTTGGTCACGACTCCCGGTTCTGACAAGGATCGACCGCGAGTATTGAAATTTACTAATTAGTGATCATATATTACAAATACGCCGAACCAGGTCCAAATTGACCGCGATAGAAAATCGCCATCATTATACAAATATCGAAACGCTCAAATTCGAGATTAACCAATTTAACTTTGCCCTGACAAAGAATCAGATATCTTCAAGCTCATTTTTCCTGTGAAACATAATCCCCAAATCCGGATCAATAGCAGCAAACCCTGCAGACTCCAAGGTAAGTCCAACAATATAGAATATTCACATAAATAACTATATATGTCATAGCAACGTACGCATACGAAAGAGCAATTACTCAGGTAAATAATCCGTTGTTTCCGTATAACCCATTTGTAACTCGTTAAGTAACGACAGAACCAATATCTAGTAGCGTCCGTTATAGCTACTCAGGTCAAATACTCTGCGCCTATTGTTACCCCTCGACTTATTGTAAATCCGACCTCGGCAAGACACCTGTGTACACGCCGTTTCCCCCATAAGTTCCGACTCCCAAAATTATCCGATTTTCCTCAGTACTTGTCTGCTGCCTAGCAGGAATACACACGTTTTCCCTAGCTCTTGATTTAGCTGTCTCAATTTGTATTTGTTGCAAACCCTAATTGTGTCTTCCCATAAACCCCGTGTTGAAGTGTAACTATTGTGTATCTCGTTTGCGTTTTAATAAATAAACTGTTTGTGCTAATCAACAAATCGAGTTCAGCAAAGTGAAGCGAACCTTTCCCACTTTACAAATAGCAAGCGAGACCACCCTCAACAACAAATAAGGTAAAAACAGTGAACACGAAGATCGTCTTTTTCCTATTTCTTTTTATCCAGTTCCGCGTTCCATAATTTTTTCGAGACAAGGTTCTCGGGAACCTAGTCCCTAAACTCCATGCGCCTCCTCCGCATTTTGCTCTTTCGAACCGGCCACGCTCGAAAAAATAATTTTGCAACCGTTTTACCGCTCGGGCGGTTCGCGAAAACCACGCGACGCTCTGTAACTTCGTGCGATACCCTCGCGAGAACTCAGAACGTCACAAAATTACCGTACCGTATAATAATAATTAATTAATTATTATTAATTTTCAGAGTAAGATTGTAGTGATCCCAATGATACATACTATTTCCGTCTGGTAGTTAATTTGACTTCCATCAAAGTGTATTGTATACTTTGTCTTTATACTGTATATGGATCATTTTTTTAATTATGTGACAAGTTTCTACCTTGGGTTCTCCGATTATTTTGATTTATTTTTTTTTTTATTCTATAGACCAAAAGAAGGTAGGATATTTTTGAAAAATGGATGTTGAGTGCTTATAGTGGTTCAAGTGAACGATCAAAAATTGAAATAAATGAGAATCCGAGTTTTTCTTTCATTTTTTATCGGCACATTAAAATAACTTGAAAATTATTGTGGATATACTTTTTGACTCAACATTTCTTCAGCTTTTTGATGAAAATATATATTTTGATCAAAAACTACATTGAGACCTAAAAACGCGTCTTTCCTCAAAAAGTCGATTTTTGACCACTTACGCCAACTTTTTGTTCAACAATGGACGCCACCATTCAATTTCTCGGCAAATTTTACATAAAATACAAAATTAAAAGAGAGGAGCTCTCAAAAACCTGATGCTTGAAGAAATAGATGAGAAAATCCGCTCTACATTTTCACTACAGATTAAAATGGATGATAGCTGAATATTTAAGCTATAACTTTGATTCTTGCAAGCTAGGACAGCGCTCCCAGAGAATGAAATGATAGCTCTCCTGAAAAAACTTTTAATTTTCCGTTTAATTCATTTTTATGAGAGTGAGCCTTCAATAGTACTCTCAAACTAGATATCAGAAGCCTTTATCTGAGCTCAAATATACTCGATATACACTGGAAGGAGGCTGACGCGGCAGAAGCTCCTTCACCAGTTGCACCTGAGTTCTCATAGCTCGGATCCGCAGCTCAGTCTCAGTCTCAGTCTCAGTCTCTGCTAGAAAACGCAGCGCTTCCTGAGCTCCAGCCGTGATGTGGCACACTAATTAATGTTCTTTCAGTGTATGTACGACGAAGCACTCGAAGCATTCAAAAGGTATCAGTCGTTTTATTTGCCTTTTTCATCATCCAACATTGCAATAATGCCAAAAAAGAGTCTGTTGCAATCCTCTCAAGGAGGTAGCCTACCTAAATTTTGAAATGTTAGAAAAAAAATCGTACGAGGCTGTAAATTTATATTCTAATTCATTTTTTTACGGCGGTTTCAATGACGTATCGACCACCCCGGAAAAAAAATTTTTTCACTGTAAAAAAATTTTTTAGAACGTTATTGGGATTTTTTTTCTCGGCTCCTAGAAGTCTGATCGCAAAACCGATACGTACGTTTGTGGACATTGTATTGAGGAATCCTCAAAAAAATTTTCAGCCCAAACCACTGGAAATGAGTCTCAATTATTCACCTCCTCCTGCATCACGTTCCACCTTCATTCTGCAACGTCATAAAGATATCCGTTTGATTTACACAAAGTAATCAGCATACATGCGATGCGTGCATGGGAGGATGTGTGTGTAAGTGTGTTTGTGAGTGTGTATGCGCACACAATGCACACACACACACATACACACACACACATACACACACACACACACACACACACACACACACACACACACACACACGCACACACGCACACACACAAGGATTGGCACACATCCTCCCACGCACACATTGCATGTATGCTAATTACTTTGTGTGAATCACATGGATATCTTTATGACGTTGCAGAATGAAGGTGGAAACGTGATGCAGGAGGAGGTGAATAGTTGATACTTATTTCCAGTGGTTTGGGCTGAAAATTTTTTTGAGGATTCCTCAATACAATGTCCACAAACGTACGTATTAGTTTTGCGATCAGATTTCTAGGAGCCGAGAAAAAAAATCCCAAGTACGTTCTAAAAAATTGAAAAAATTTTTTTTTTCCGGGGTGGTCGACACGTTATTAAAACCGCCGTAAAAAAATGAATTAGAATATAAATTTACAGCTCCTTACAATTTTTTCTGAACATGTTACAATTTAGGTAGGCTACCCCCTTAATGAATCTATCCGTAAGTATCACAAAATTATTACACTTATTCATTCTAGCTATTTATTTCATGTAAAAACATTTGCTTCAAAAAAGGTTATGTCTCAATGTTTATATTTCAGATTTAAATGTATCAACAAACTAACGTCTTATTAAAGAATGTGATTTATGGAAAGTTACAGATGCAGACGTGAATTCTTCTATTTGTTGCAACTGTCAAAAGGAATTGAGAGAATATACTCCGATTGGCGTTCAGGCCGTTTATCAGGCTTTGTGGACTATACCAAACTGTATACTATACCATACTGTACCATGGCCTGGACAGCACGGACTCAACCATGCCTGTCCCGTGGAGTTCGCTCCAGGTCTGCACGTGCCTCCTCTCGCCCGTGCCCGCGTGCTTTGGCCATGTAGCATGTCTAGCCTTCACCAGCAGCGGCCTCGGCAGCTATCGGTGAGCCTTCTGACTGTGCGCCGGTCGTCGACGGGTACCCCTGAACGCCGCCAGCAGAGGCCCACCATCATCGCCGCTCCTACCTGCGGCTCGGCATTTAGGAGGTTGTGTGTGTGTGTGTGTGTGTGTGTGTGTGTGTGTGTGTGTGTGTGTGTGTGTGTATTTCATTCATGAAAAGTGTTTAGATACGTTTTAAACTTCTCTAAAAAGAATTGCAAGAGCCCCAGAAAGCTACAGATATAATGCTGGACTCTCCAAAAACATTTTTAAATATTCTATAGTACTCCTATTAGAGCCCCAAATTTGCCCCACCCCGTACCTTCAAGGTCAACCGCAAAAAGCAACCGTGGTTTGACAGTCGCCTGGAAAGCCTCGAACACAATAAGATCAGACTCTACAGACGTTTCAAACGAACTAGACTTGTCACAGACTTACTTGCCTATAGAGCTGCTCGTGCCCTTCTCTATGAGAACACTAAAAACGTCAAGCTTGACTTTTACAAGCGCAGACTTGTAGGCCTGTCTGATAGCAAGGAGATATGGAGAGAAGGATCGCTACTGATCCCCTGGCCCTTAACTTGGATGACACAATCAATTTCCTGCGTGGTGAATCGGCCTGCGGTCCGGGTTTTCGCTTCGTGAACGTTACAGTGCATGAGGTGAGATTGGCCGTAGGCCGGACCCACTCGCAATCGGTGGGAACTGATGGCCTTCCTCATAACTTCATCTCCAAGGCACTCCCTGTCATTGCTCCTATCCTGGTAGACGTTTTCAACTCCTCCTTTACTCAATCACACTTTCCCTCCTGCTGGAAAAAAACCGTAGTCCTTGCCCTTGAGAAGATCCCCTCTCCCAGCTGTCTCGGTGACTTTCACCCTATCTCTCTGCTCAACTTCCTCTCCAAAGTTCTGGAAAGATTTGCTTTCAACCAAATAAGTGTTTATGTGGAATCAGAGGGTCTGCTGGATGGGCGTCAGGTGGGCTTTAGACGAGGTCACAGCACTCAGACAGCTTTACTCAGACTTACCGACGACGTCCGTTGGGCCAAAGACATGAAAATGCTGACTGCTCTACTCCTGTTTAATTTTAGCAAGGCATTCGACACGGTCTGTCACTCCACGCTGCTGCGCAAGCTGGCAAAGCTTGGTTTCTCTTTGGACTCACTAAAGTGGATTGCTTCATATCTGACGGAAAGGGAGCAGTGTGTTGAGCGTGAAAACGGAACTTTCACTGGTTTTTGTGGTCTCAGTAGGGGAGTACCCCAGGGCTCTGTCCTGGGCCCCCTGCTGTTTGCCCTTTATATTTGTGATGTTTCACTATGCTTTGGACCCGATGTACACTACATACTATACGCTGATGACCTTCAAATCTACATTCACTGTCACCTTGACGACTTACTGCGAATGCTCGACAAGCTTGGCGAGGTCGCTGCCAGGATCGCGCAGTGGGCCTTGACGAATAAACTCGTCCTAAACGCATTAAAAACTAAAGCCATCGTCTTTGGGAGCGAACCCATTGCTCGTCTTCCTGCGGAGGCATCGGACCGACTCATCATAAATGGTTCGCCAATTAAACTTGAGTCCTCAGTGAAGAGCTTGGGGGTGATGCTCGACTCTATCTTCTCATGGAGGGAGCATGTTGCCTCGATCACTGACAGATCCCATACTCTCATGTACCGCTTACATAAATTCCGGAGGAGCACGACTCTTCAGCTCAGGTGCCATCTCATCAAAACGCTCCTCTTTCCTATTGCCGATTATTGCTCTCCCGTGTACTGCGATCTCTCTGAGGAGCGAAATCTGGTTCTCCAACGGCTTATTAATACTGGCATAAGATACGTCTATGGGGTGAGAAGGAGCGAGCATATCTCTCCCTATAGGGAGGAACTAAACTGGCTTATGACATCTACTCGGCGAAACTATTTCATGGCCTGTATGGTATATAAGATTCTCAAGTACGGCAGCCCGTCGTATCTCGCCGAGTATTTTCTCATGAATACCAGTACTCGACCTTATAGAGGGGGCCATCGGCCACAGCTTGTTGTCCCCAGTTTCCGCACGGGCTTCCTCCAAAGGTCGTTCCATGTCAGTGCAACTTATCTTTGGAATTCACTCCCAACTGTAATTACTAATGCTTCATCTCTTCCTGTTTTCAAAAAACTTTTATTCCTCCACCTTCTTGCCTGCGACCGTGGTGAGAGCTTGCTCTGTTCTTAGACTTTCCTTTCTACTCCTAATTTTAAATAAACTGAATCAAACAATTCTAAATCAAACTACGCTAAATTTTTACTGTTTATATAGATATAAGTAACTATATGTACAACTATGATCACATTGTACAACATAATGTACAGGCAATAAATCTAATCTCATCTAATTAGAGCCCAGTATCAGCTGGTATGCGCGCGAGGGTTTGGTTGCAGCCAGGCGGCCATGTCGTGACTGGGCAGCATATATATGTATACATTCTCCACATATGTAGTCAATACACAGACACTCATTCGAATCTGTTGGACCAAAAAGGTAATTACTCAACAAAGAGAGTTGAGTAATTTCTTTTTCATACTAGTCTTAATATTCAACACTATTATAGAAAAGATAAAGAATTCAACTTGTGTTTTTTTTTCAAATCTATAAGAGCATTTGACAGTATTATTTTGAAATTTCTTCCTCTGTCAAAAATTTAAATTTCTGTTTACAGTATCATTGAATTTTGAGTAGTTTTAAATAAAAGTTATTATCAGTGGAATAAATTATAGCCAATTTTTATGAAGATACAAGTTCCTCTTGGACTTTCGTTTTGTTGCCGATTATGAAAAATAACCAATTGTAACTTATATCACAAAGTACACTGCGTTTACCACAATAACAAATATTCCATTACATAATACAGCTTTGAATAGAAAACATATCTCTGAAGTACATTCTTGAATTTTTTCTTCCTCTAGTTTTTTCCATTAACTCTTTTTTACCTTCTCTGTTCAGTGTGGAATCTGCAAGGAATAACTTGGGAAAAATATAGTATTTTCAGTTCTTATTTAATCGAACAATTTTTTTTCTCCCTTTTTCCTTGAATACGGGAGCTTTCTAAATATTATTCAGTTTTGTCAATCATTGATTAATTTCTTTGAATATTATTTTTTATCATATATATAGTTGTTACTGCGTTGGTAAAAACATTGTTTTTTTCTCACTACATTATGAATTTAAGTATAACTATATGCGGGGTTTCTCTCGATTATCAATAAATATAACGCTACACAGTACATTCCAAATCTGAATATTGATTGTGTCCCAAATTTTCTCTTTGGTTTTGAACGAAATTTTCATTTGATTTTTTTCGGTTTTGTTTTTCTCACACTTCCAAAATACTTCCCTACTAGCACCACTCGTGTTAGCGACGTGGCAAACACGTGTTTTTTGTTCCAAAGGAACGTGTTTTTTGAGGTGGAAAACACGTGTTCACCACGTGTTGACCACCTCGAAAATGTCCGCCTTTTGTGTCAAAAAAACACGAGTTTTCCACGAGTTTACCACGAGTTTCTGGGAATTTATTTAGTCCCTTGCATAAATATACTCGTGGTAGAAGGGTGGTAACCACGTGTTAAACACACTGTCAATACACGTTTTCTACACGTGTTATTCACGTCTGCTAAATTTTTTTCAAAATTCTACAGGTGGTTTCAAACACGTGGCAACACGTGGTAGCAACATTCCATACACATTATTAGATTAGTATTTGACATGTGTTTGCCACGTGTTGGCCACGAGTTTACTAATTGTTATAAAAACTAATTATTAAATGTACTTTCTTATGTTATCCGAGTATAGATATAAATATAGATAGTCAAGAATACACGAATGGAAGTATGATTTTATGATTTATATTTATTGTTTTCGCTCTACATTAGGCATATTCACAACATTTAGCGATGCAAACTCCCAGTTTCTATAGGTGCCGTTTTACATCAACTCTCCAGAGCCGGCGCGAAACCCTGCGTTTTTGACGCTTACTTTTGACTCTATAAGACCAATATCTACTTCTAGGATAAATACTACCAAAATAAACTTTGATTGATCATGAAATTTCGTTTATTTTAACTGTAAAATCTAATAGTAATTAGATTCTAATTGAATTGTGACAATATTATTTTCTAAATAATATTGAAATATATTTTTTATATTTATATATTTTTATATATTTTTTAATATTTTTTATATATTTTCTTAATAAATGAACCATGAATAAATTAGACAAAAGGACCATATTTGAAGGGCCAATCTAGTGGGATGTGGATAATGAAAATTACGAACTCCACCACATTATCGAGCAACATTTCACTAGCAAGGATCACTGGCCTGCCTCATCAGGCAATTTTCAATCAGTATAGAAGAAGAGTTTGACAATGGCAGTAAAAAGCCGTTGCTTCCACTGTTGAATTTTATAATGTGAACTCATTTAAAAACTGCTTGATGAGGTCAGTAAACCTTGCTGACAAAAAATTGCAAATCATGTGGTGAAGTTCTTAATTTTCATTTTCTACATTCCACTGGATTGGCCCTCAAAGATCGATCTATTGTCTGAATTATGTACAACGGAGGGTGTTCTGAACAATATAAATCACAAATACTTAATAAATCATCAATGTTGAATATTGATAATTAATAGGGCACTAGCTCTCATCATCGCTCATATATTCATCTTCTTCTCGATTAATTTCTTTCTTATTTTCTTTTTCGCCGTTCTTCTTGGATGTAGATCGTTTATTCCTGAGGGATGAAAATTATCCATGTAATAGCATGAATGTAAAGTACGATGAAAGTCATTCTTTACATATCGAAATGATAAGTACGGAAAAAATAGTATATTATGCACCCGAGCGAGGTTATGCGATTTCGTCACGAAAAACGTTGCGATCCGAGCGCAGCGAGGATGAACAAGGTGCATATACTATTTTTCGTACCCCGCGGGAGCAAAGGGCCATTCTTTGCAAACGCCAGGAC
>JAJGQD010000208.1:0-36078 GCA_020882685.1 Aphelinus atriplicis
GAAAACACGTTAGAAAAGATTGCTAAGGAAATAACCAACGGGTTTTGCTGAAAATTTAACTCGGACTAGATCTTGCCACAACTAACCAGTCTACAAAAGTTCAAAAAAAGATCGGATCATTTCTTCGAGAGTTATCGTGGACGAAAAAAAACGTTACACACATATATACACACACACACACACACACACACACACACACACATACATACAGACACTTTTGGATTTCCATGTTTTTCGACCCGTAGATTACGAAAATCGAGGTCCCGAGGTCCGATTCGGTGGGTCGATTTTTGCCCCATTACAAAGCTTTCTCTTTGAGAAAGCAAAATGAACTGGAATATATAACGATAGTGTTTTGGTAAATATGTTTATTGAAGTGATGGATCTGATATTCAATACTATCTTATATGCATTTGAATGGACTGAAATTGAAGACATTTTCAAAGTTCTTTCTTTTCCAAAAAATTGAGTAGAATTAAAGTTTATCCGACTACGAACCAAAGGATACGGAACATACTTGTCGTCCACGTATACCTTTTTCAAAGGTTCATTTTGCTTTCTCAAAGAGAAAGCTTTGTAATCGGGCAAAAATCGACCCACCGAATCGGACCTCGGGACCTCGATTTTCGTGATCTACGGGTCGAAAAACATGGAAATCCAAAAATGTCTGTATGTATGTGTGTGTGTGTGTGTATGTATGTATGTGTGTAACTTTTTTTTTCGTCCACGATAACTCTCGAAGAAATGGTCCGATCTTCTTGAAATTTTGCACACAGGTTAGTCGCGGCAAAATCTCGGCCGAGTTCAATTTTCAGCAAAATCCATTGTTTATTTCTCTAGCAACCGTTGCTAAGGTGTACAATTTTTCGTTTCTTTTGTCTAGGATAACTTTCGAAGGAATCGTCCGTTCTTGCTGAAATTTCGCACACCGGTTAGTTGTGGCAAGATCTATCACGAGTTCAATGTTCAGCAAAATCCGTTGGTTATTTCCTTAGCAACCGTTTCTAACGTGTTTTCTCACAAATCCTTATGAGTGCTCATTGGAGCAAGCCGGAAAATCAGTTTCAAGTCACACTCGATGGCCAAGGACACTGAATTGTTCTATTTTCTTCTCAGCAACCGTTGTTTACTTCCCTAGCAACCGTTATGAAGGTTGGAAATTAATAATTTAAGACCTATTTCCATCATTTTCGACAGCAGAGAACAAAATCTTCCCAATTAGCTCCTTAGCAACCGTTGTTCACCGCCCTAGCAACCGTTGCTAATGGGGAAAAAATTGATGTAAGTTTCGTTTGCAGTATTTTCAACGTACTATAGAGAAAATTGGGAAAATTTGGTGTCTTTTGCCGTCGAAAATGACCAAAATAGATTTTGAATTGATCATTTCCAACCTCAGCCGTCGAAAATGATCAAAATGAGTCTTCAAGTGTGCTAAATACGGACTTAAGGGCAGGGCGAATCGATTTTGACCGCCATTAAACCGTACGACAGTCACAAGATGAATTGATCGAAAAATTATGCAGGTCCAAATATCTCGCATCGTGTAGAACCTAGAACCGTTTGCTTTGTTGCATTTGATCAAATAATAAGAGAGCCCGGGCAGACATCAACAGTCGCGACAAAGTTTGGTCAATTGAAAAAGAACGACACTTTCCACAGTCACAAAGATACGAATTGAACTGATTAAATAATTTTTTTGTAATTTTTGAAAAATAGATGATAGTATCTACGCTAGTGGAAAGGTGAAAATACAGGTTTGGCACGCGTGTGTGGGTGATGTTGAAGCCCCTTTGAGAAAGCATACTGCTAAGGCACTTGGCAGCGGTTTTTACTATGAAAAAGAAAAATTGCTCGAGGAGTATTTTAATTGATTTCAACCATCTATAATTTTTCTACTAAACTTATACAAAATTATATGAGTTGAGTACTTGACATGCATTTGTGATTTCAGTACTTGCTTATCTTAACATTAGCAAATTGATCTGCATTGTCATTTTCAATGGTGGCAAGGATCAAGTGTCCATTGAAAAAATATTCATTGTGTAGTCAGATGAATAATCATACTAGTTGGATGCTTGGCATTTGATGCTAGATTTCAGTGCTTTCTTGTACTACCAATGACAAAATAAACTGGAATGTATAATTGGATTTCATATTACTGTATTTAATATTCAGGTTATTAGTTCAAAATCCGTAACAGAAAAACATGAGGTTGAAAGAAGGCTTCAAATTTTGTGAATACTATCTTATATGCATTTGAATGGACTTAAATTGACGAGACATTTTCAACTTCCTTTCTACTTAAAGAAATTGAGTAGAATAAAAGTTTATCCAACAACGAACCAAAGGATACGGAACATACTTGTCGTCCACATATACCTTTTTCAAAGGTCTATTTTTCACTATGCTCGAAGAGCAATTTTTTATTCAATTTTATTTTCACCATTTAGTGTTTTACTTGATATACAATATATATATATATACATATATATCCATATCCACATCTATATCATAAATCCATACATACATGTGTTCATATACAGTCATATGCATACATTTGACTACACATATAACTCATTAAACTATGTTATTCCATAGGGATATTACATTTTCAGAATGTACCATATCAAAAATGGGTAAAAAAAAAGAAAAAAAAACCGACTTGACAGTTTTGTAGGAAATTTTCTTAGCTTTAGATTGGTCACATCAGAATTTCTCTAAGTATCTCCGAACGCTCGGAATTTCCTTTTGATCGAAAAAGCCGGTTTCGTCCCACTGTGCGGCGGTTGGTAGAACAGGATAAGAAGAGTCCAGAGGAGATACTCCGTGATTTACTTCTAGCAAAGGATTTTGGGAATACGGTCAGACGAACAATGGCAACACCAGATGTCAGATGCGGGTACTGTAACACCGCGGGGCATAGCGAAGATAAATGCAGAAGAAAGAAATATGAGTTGAAAAGGTGTGAATTTCGTAACGGTTCAGGACATATATACAATGAATGTTTTAAGTTGGAGTATCTGATAAAAAACGGGAAATTGCAAGCGGATCAGATAGAGTCACCGGCGGCGGTACAAAACTCAACGCAAACCGTAAAAGCGGTCAATCAACTTGCGACGCAGCCACTGCTATACTCACAACAGCCGACAGTATATCAGAACGCTTCGGTTGCAGAAAACGCAAGCGCAAGTCAGCCGAGCGGCGGGGGTCAAGGCCAGGCAAGTAGACAATATGACGGCGCGAACAGTAACGATAACAGACAGAATGTAAGATTCCGAAACGGAGACGGATACAATAATAACGACAGAAATTATAATGATCAGAAGAACGATGGAATAATCGTAATCAAGATTATAGAGATAACAGATATAATTCAAACTGTGATAGAGGATGCAGGTTCCGCGACGATAATAGGTCACGAGATTATGATAGACAAGAAAGATATCCACGCGATAATTACGGCAGGGACCGCTCTAGGAACTTTGACCGTCGCGATGGGAATCAAGAAAGGAACTATAACAACAATGATAGAGAGCGCCCACGTTACGATAGACGCTGGGAAAGTAATAATAGAAGGCCGTATGGCAACAACAACAATTACAATGGGAACGGATCACGCGATCGCAGGAACTACGGGAATATTGACAATGGTAATTACAACAATCGTGAAGGGTCACAAGAGCGTAATGGTTATGGTAATAACAATTATAATAACGGTAATAGCTATAATAACCGTGGACAGCCGCAAGGACGTAGGAATAATAATAATTATAATAATGACTCTATGGACCAGCCGAGGAATAATGGAAATCAGCAGAACCGATCAGACGGGCCTTTCAACTCGCAAGATGCTCGGCGCCGGAACTAGGTGTCGAGCTGCAAAGCAGACAAGTCTCGGAACAAATAAGTGACGTTGAAAGGCATATAATAAGGTTGGCAGCGAGCCAAGGAAGACGGCCACCCATAGTGGAGTTGAAATGCGATAAGTTGATTGGAGGACTTGGGAGATTTTACGTCGACACAGGCGCAGACATAACCCTGATAAAAGACTACTTTTTGAATCCGTACTACCCAATCGACACAGACAAAAAGGTAGTAATTAATGGAGTTACGCCAGGGGAAATATGTAGTATTGGAACGATTACTATGGATCTAGAGGGATTATAGTGCACTGCACATGTCGTGCCGAGTGACTTTCCAATTGATACGGATGGATTACTCGGATGGGATGTAGTGAGCAGAAGGCGAATAAATGGTTTATCTTTGCCTAATTTTATTATGTTTGTAAGATTATGATTGACTAAAGGAACTGTTCTAATGTTTAATTTTTTAAGGGAGCCGGATACTTCATTATAGAATGTATCTTGAAAAGGTATTGCCAAAGTACAAAGGGGACTTTTTTTATCTGGACTATTTTTCTTTTTAGAGAATCTAATTGAACGAAGTCGGTCATTTACACATGATTCTATGAATTTCTGTGGGTAATCGTTCTCCAATAATATTCTTTTAACTTTATTAATATTGTCGTTATGGAATCTTTTATCTGAAAGTAAAACTGATCTATCTATTAAATTGGAAATGATGTTACGTTTTTGTTGAATTGTATGATTTGAATTGAAATTTAATAATCTACCAGAGCATGTTGGTTTTTGATACCAGTTAGTGATTAATTTATTGTTGGTTCTAGTAATTGTTGTATCTAAGAAATTTATAGAATTATTTTCTTCTAATTCATGAGTGAATTTTAAATTTTTATTGTATTCATTAAAAACTTTAATAACTATTTCAACGTGTTCTTTTTTTACACATAGAAAGGTGTCATCAACATATCTCTTGTAAATTAGCGGTTCACAGTTATATTCTAATTTTAATTTGTTTAAACATTCTATTTCTAAATCGTCCATGACAAGGTCTGCAAACAATGGGGAAATAGGAGAGCCCATGGGTGTGCCAAAAATTTGTTTATAATATTTATTGTCAAAGGCAAAAAATGTATTATCAAAAAGAAATTGGGTGATTTTAATAATTTCCTCAAACGGTATTTTACTTCTACTGTGAATATGTGAGAATCTTTTATCTAAGCTGTACAAAACCAAATCACACGGTATGATTGTAAACAACGAGCTGACGTCAAGTGAAAGTAATACGTAATCAGCTGGGACATGTATATTTGAAATTTGCTCTTTAAATTCGAAACTATTATTCACGCGAGAGATTGGTGGTTTTATACACTTTTTTAAATCGTCATATAAGGTTTTTGCTAAAAAATGTGTAGGTGAGTTTACTAAAGAGATGATGGGTCTCAGTGGGACATCGGGTTTATGTATCTTAGGCAAACCATATGCTTTAGCTAGAACAGTATTCGTTTGTGTCAATTGAATGTTGTGGAAGCGCTTATTTAGGAAGTCTTGGTCATTTAAACTGGATAATATTTTATGAACTTTAGTTTGTAATGATTTCAGTGGGTTTCTTTTAACTATTTTATAAGTATGTTTATCTTCTAAAAGTGAGTTCATTTTTTCTCTATATTCACTAGTATTCATACACACAGTCAAGTTACCTTTGTCTGCACGAGTGAAAAAAATATTGCTATTATTTTTTAAAAAATTCTTAGTTTCTGAAAGTTTTTTTGCAAATTCTCTGTCTTGGGATGAAATGTGGCTAACTTTATTAAAATTGTTGATTAAGGCATTAGTGACAGTTTCTCTAACGTTATTTTTAATAGTGTGGCTTACGTCAATTTTGTCTAAAGAGTGTTCAATATTTTTAACTGTTAATACTATGTCATCTTTTGCGAAATTTTCTTTTACATTATAATTCGGACCCAATGAAGCTACTTCAAGGACATTCTCCGGTATGTTAACATCTGAGAGGTTTTTTACCCATCTGCCACTATTTATTTAATGAGAATTGGAATTGTTGTATTTTTTTCTTAAAATTTCAAATTTACTATTGAGTTTTTTTGTTTGATTATCGAAAATTTTTTGGCTCTTTAATTCTGTTTTTGTTAAAAAATTATCTCTAGTGATATTATCAATTTTCAACTTATCAAGTTTTTTTCTAAGTGAGTTTAAACTTTTGTATAAATACGATTTATGTATATGAATGTCCTTGATCTCTAGTTTTAATTAGATTCGTTTAATTAGATTCTCGTTTCTAATTGAATTTCGTTCAATTAGATTCTCTAAAAAGAAAAATAGTCCAGATAAAAAAAGTCCCCTTTGTACTTTGGCAATACCTTTTCAAGATACATTCTATAATAAAGTATCCGGCTCCCTTAAAAAATTAAACATTAGAACAGTTCCTTTAGTCAATCATAATCTTACAAACATAATAAAATTAGGCAAAGATAAAACAGATATTTTAGATCAAACTGAGGTAGTTTATAAATTTAATTGCAACGACTGTTCGGCATGTTATATTGGCGAGACGAAGAGAAAATTAAAAGATAGAATTACAGAACATCAAAAAATTACTGATAAACCACTTCCGGTCCCTTTGCATTTAATAGAAAATAGTACACACACATTTGATTGGAATAACGTTAAAATTTTAGACCGCGAAGCGAATTATAAGAAACGACTTATTTCGGAAATGCTCCAGATCAATATGCACCAACACACACTTAATAGGAAGGAAGACACACAACAACTCAGTCACACGTATAGGAAGCTTAGCAAGATTTTTCAAAACAAACACACCAATGTATCTGATGGTATATAAGACCTCTGACGCTAGCTTTATACACAATAGTTTGACAATGGCAGTGGAAGCAGCCGCTTCCACTGCCGAACGTAATATTATATTTTCATTCAAAATTGGTGAGAAAGAATATTTTATTGTTACTTCGTCGATTGTTTTGTACCTAAACTGTATTATTTATTACGTGTTTTTTGTGTAATAAATTTTTAGCCTGATGAGGCCAGTAAACCTAACTGGCGAAACGTCGCATAAAATAAATATGTGGTGGATTTTGTGAATTTTCCTTTGTCCACTTCACTCTGGAATGGCCCTCAAAGATCGACAATTTACACACATTTGGAATTATGGAGGGTGCACAATATAATATTAGTAAATACTACAGTTACAAACAGGCATTAGGTTCGAAATATTAGTATGATTGGAAAAGCGGCAATACATCATCGTCGTACGAATCATCGGAAAAATCCTCAGACTGAACCATCACAGTGTCGGCATCAGCTGTCAAGGTCAGCTCGATCGGATACTCGATGAGAGCAGGTATTACGGTGCTCATTCCAGTCACAAGCTGGTATCCTTACTTTGTAACCATGGTAAGAATGGTAGCAAAGGAAACTGAGGGATTCCGCGACTTGACAAAAAGACGGTTTCGCCATTAGGGGATTCCTTTTCGGCAGTAGGGTCACTCAACTAGGAGATACGCACATCGGCCACACGCTGCATGACCCCAATCATGCCGGAGATACACTGGGTACAACAAACCACAATAGAGCGTGGAGGTAAAAATTTCCTATATGGCCTCGCCATAGTCGAATTCATCAGCCGGAGTACGGGCTCAATAAGAATTCGGAGGAACTTCATTAATCGATTCCTCGAATAGTTCCACGAGATCAAAAGAATCAGCAAATAGATCATCGAACCTGGACATAGATGTAGTGGGTTCAAGCAGTTTTCATTCAGCGGAAGACGCAACCGTCGGAGTAACATGAGCAACAGACAAGGACTCTGGATCTGTTGATGAATTGGAACGAAGACTAGTGGATGTAACATTCGAGTATTCAAGGAGGAAATCCAGCTCTTCTGAGGTCTAACAGATGAACCGAGACACTGGTTAAAACGAGTGAGAGCGGGACGAGCAAGCAGAGAAGCGACGCAGTCTGTAGAAACAGTTCTTGATACAGAAAAACCGAACGTGACTAGGTGGGACTCTAACTCATGTCGAGAAAAGTTGGTCCAGGCGATCGGAGAAAGGAGAACAGACTAACAGGCCGGAAATAAGTAGTCAAGATATGCACTCGGAGCACTATTGGAAGGTTTTAGCAGGGTCCCTACTACTGGAAAAGTTGAATATAAAGGAATCTTATTGCTGAAGTTTCACAACGGAACAGTTAATTGGAAAGCTAGAAACTGAGAGAGGCGTTCGCGCGGTTTTGACAGATGCGCAAATAATGCAGGTAGCGAACAAACAATGTAGAGTTGCGATGAGTTTTTATAACTGGGAGAGAATCAGTGTAGAATCGAAACGAAATAAGAATGATAGCCCGTATAATAATTGGACCATGAGAATGACAGATAAAGATTAACGTCAAGGCGGAAAAATTCTCTTGGGTTCATATTCGTTTCTCATTTCCGTTCATATTTTATAGATTTGGAGAAATATTATATGGATGGCCCCTCGATGTAAAAATAACCGTTTTTGATTGGCACACTCAAACTTCATTGAATTTAGATGTTAAATCTGCAGCCCATTATTCTTTACGATGTCATTGAATGAATCTGATATGGCTTAATTGATATTTCGGTAAATAAACTTCATATGAGCTATTATAAAAAACACATGAAAATCATTACTTCTGAAAATTGAGGAAAATTATACATTTAATGCCTTTTCTTCACGAATAAGAATTTGAATGAGTTTCAAATCATACTCGTCTTTTAAAAGTATATTCCGAGATGCCATAATTACAGTGAATGTCAACGAAAACAGTCAATATAATAATTTTTAATGTATTTAACGGCAAACAGTATCATTGGAATTGTATACTTGCTATGTTTATGTCAAAATACGTCTATGTATACATCACTGTATTTATAATAGAAGAATGATGAACACATTTGATATAGGCGACTTTTCCAAGAAACCCTAGCATCGGGAAAATATAAACAACTGGTTCTGGTGATAAGAAATTGAGGTGCCAGTAGTTTGACTGCAGTTGTCCGACTAGGACGTGATAAATCGACATGCTCGTGAAATAATAAAATATTATTCATCACTCGAAAATGGAGGCTGTTCAAGAAAGTAAAGCTGTAAAGAGACAAAAAGTACAGCTCAAAAGGAAAATAACTGCAGAGAAAAAAGCTATCAAAAGACAAAAATTGCAAGAGTTCAATGAGAAAAGTAGACTAGACCGATTACTCTTGAGAAGGTAAATTAATGAAAAGTAAAACATGGATGTGCTATTAATCTTATGATAAATGAGTCAAACCAAATAAATCTGAATAAATATATTCATTGCCATTCATAAATTAATAATTAAGAAAAATCCCTGTCTCAATCCTTAGTCTATTTAGTTTCCTTTTCCCCACCTAAATCGCAAAAAAATGTATTTTATTTGTATATCAAAATATCTATTTTATAAAACATTAACAACATTCTTATAAAAAAAAGACTTCGAATAAATGAGGAGCTAATGTTTGCTTCTATTGGTGGGTGGTATATGAGTACTATGACCGATTTTCAATAGTGTGCCTCCAAATAAAGGATCATCTCGTTATCTTCTCCAAAAGTCAAAAGTTCTGGTGAATTGCTCATATATATATGCGCACACACTCAATAAGGTTGAAGTGTGTTCCTGCGCCCTCCGCCGTTGTTCCCACCATCCATCTTTGTTAACACGAGCACGCGCGCTATTGCTTGACCCGGGCCGCACACGTTATATACCACCTTATATTCAACCGCCGTGTGCGCGCTCCTGATCACGCTTTTGCCGCTGCGTGTATATATCCGCCATCTACGCGCGCGACTGTGTACCGCGAGCGCCGTCCGCTCTACCGCCGTTCATGCGTGTGCGAGTGTGAGCCGCGGGCGCCGTCCGCTCCCCACCATCCATGCGTGCGCGCGAGCATTCTCTCTCGCTCAGCAACGCCGTTCCCCCGCCGCGCGCCCGCCTTGTGCTTGCCCGCGAGCGCGAGCTGCGGCGCCGCACCAAAACATGTGCCGGTCGGCCGATTCCTAGAATCGCGCCGCTTCGCCGATCTGCCCGGCTTTTGTACCGACACGCGTGACTTTCCTTTATTTTTCGCGCGGCTCAACTTTTTCCGCGTATTAACGCACGCACAAATATCTAACAAATTGGGCGGCCGCCGGGACGTGGATGTTACCCGGTGCCCGCGATGAGCGGAGGCGTATCGGCGATGGATGGGCGCGCGGCAGTGGATGTCGTGCCCTACATCCTCACCGTGAACGGACCGCAGCCGCAGCCGAAGCCCGCTGCAGCGCGACGCTGCGCGTATCTGCGGCATGGCGGCTCGAGACGGGCAAGACCCAGAAATGGTGCGGTTCCTCCTCACCCAAAAACGCCGGGAGCGGTTGGTAAACACCGCCGGGGAGGGAACCGCAGCCCCGCCCCAGAGTGACGCGCCGCCCCAGACTCGGCCAGTGGAGGTCGTGCGGGCGCAGAACGAAGAGGCGGGCGGGCAGCGCAGCCCGATGCCAACGGCACCGACCACCTCTACCCCAGCCCCGAGGGTGCGGCAGGCGTCGGAGGTGTCCTCGGTGTCGGGAGAGAGACGGGTACGGGGCTGGCACGAGCTGGTGCGCAGCCTAGCGCACTTGCCAGCGGAGGTGCAGTCGGTGGTCCTCCTGGCGGCGGTGTCTGAGGACGCCATCGTCGACGAAGACCAGGAGGGGCCGCCGTAAACCGAGCGGATAGGGGGGTTGTTGAACGCCGGGCCCCCGGGTCCCCGGGGGACCCTGTTTCCACCGTTGCATTACCCCTTACGCCGTCTCACTCGGGTCCAGTTGACGGACCGGGTGGTCCGGCTTAGGGAGGGGGAGTTGTGCCGGGGAAACCCGTCACTGTAGACGGAGAGGCTGCTCCTCTCCCATCCGGCCGGTACGGCAGCCGCCGGCTCGGGAGGGCAGCACTCTCCAGCGCGTACGCGAGCCGCGGCGCGCGAGAGTTCCGGCGTCGCGCAAGGCCGCGAGCAAGCACGAGGTGGACGGCCATTCTCGTTTGGTGCCCGCAGCCTTCAACGCGCGACGCGCGACGAGTCCCGAGTTGCCGAGCCCCGAGAGTGTGCGTGACGTGACCGTGAGCGTGTGTGAATGTGTGTACTGAGGACGCCGAGGCCGACGAGGACGCGACCACCAGCAGCCAACAGCAGAGCCAGCAGCAGAGCCGAGAGAGCAGCGAGAGAACCAGCGGCTGAGAGAGAGGTTTTTAGATCGAGATAAAGCCGGTTCGTGAAATTGGCGGGAACGCGGTTTGGCAAGCGTTCAACGAGTTAGTCCTGAACAGATGGGGGGCGCCGGAGTACCTTTCAACCGATAACGGGAAAGAATATGAAAATAAATTAGTTAATGAGAATCTGACTAAATATAACATCACGCACGTAACGACGGCACCCTACCATCCTCAGGCTAACCCCGTGGAACGCTGCAACAGAATGATCAAGACCATGTTGGCTATGTTCGTGGGCAAGGACCATCGGGGTTGGGATAAGTACCTGTGCGAGCTTCGGCAAGCTTACAACACGGCGAGAAATGATTCGACGCGAGTGTCACCGGCGTTTTTAAACTTTGGACGACATCCGGCCCTAGTTAACAGCGTGAGACGGGAAATGGAGGAATGCTTGCCAGTCGCCGAGATTTCAAACGAGAGTCCAGAGGAACGAACACGTCGATTGGAGGCATTACGCGATTCCGTGATTAAGAACGCATTCAAGGCCCAGGAACAGCAGGGGAAACAATACAACAAAGGGAGAAAACACGCGGAATTCAATGTAGGAGACATGGTATGGCGGTTGGAACACGCACTCTCCAGCGCGAATAAGGGGGTAAATCGCAAGTTAGCTCCTAAGCGAACGGGGCCCTATTGGATAGCGAAGAAACAATCGCCACTTACGTATATCCTGGATATGGGCCGGAGCAAACGGAACGCGAAAGCACCGGTCAGCGAGCTAACGCGATGGATTCCCCCTCGAACGTCTAAAACCGTTTAATATCGCCTATTGTTTTTTGGTTTCATTTAAACGCGTCTTTTTTTTTTTGTTGCAGAGGAAAGTATGAGCTATGACGGAGAAAAGAACGACGGGGAGAATAGCCCCATGCAAGCGGACGAGGAGGTCCCGCCTCAAACCCCTGCCCAGTTGGTACACAACTGGGCGGATGAGGTAGACCGCGAGCGGGCGGCCGCCCGCGCGGCATTCATGGAGGGCTGGTCGGCCAAAAAGGCCGAAGAGGTGGAGCGCCTCATGCGCGGGGAGATGGCTGAGCTAGGCCTCTAGTCGACAGAGGTTGATCAGATCTTCCAGCATCCGCAATTTGTCAGGCTGGCCTTCGAGGAAAACTCGAAGCGGCCGTCCCCCCCCCCCGAGAGATCCCCCCGTGCTCCCGAGTGAGAGCTAGCCGTGGCACTCCTGGCGCCCGTTATAAATACGGAGTGCCCACGGTAGCGCCAGTCCTTCATGTAACCTGGTGCGAACGGGCACCAGGTCACAACTTACTAATGCCGTTTTCCAGCCCCTCCGTGACCTCCGTAGCCTCCTTGAAGTCCGCCATGTCCGCCATTTCCTCCTTTTACACTTGTCTCACTTGTAGTTCAACTGCACAATAGTCACGATACCCGAACGCGCGATGGAAGCGTGCCTGGCCTATAACCTGAGTGATTTTCGTTTGACAAGGCGGGGTAGGAAAAACACGATGTGAACACAAGTGTGATGAGTTTGATTAGAGTTAATTGAATCAAACACCACCTTGTAATAACCGCCGTATCTGATAAAGGAAAGATCCTCCGTGACAAGAAACCACCGTATCGATACACAAGTGAACTATAAAGACGACCGGTCAACTCGGCGCACACGGATCAAGTGAGCACGGCGGATCGCCGCCAGTGCCGCGCTGCGCTCACGCAGGCGCACACGCTCATCAGAACAAATAATGTTAGAATATCTCAACAGTTTAGTTGTAGGATACTTGGCATTTGATTCTAGATTTCATTACTTTCTTGAGTCATAATTGACAAAATGAACTGGAATATATAACGATAGTGTGCGAGTAAAAATGTCTATTGAAGTCATACATCTGTAATTTGGACGAAAACGCTAGTTTTTTTATCGTAGGAAATCGAAAGAACGTGCAAAATTAATTAGGTTATATTTTTTGTTCTTTGATCCAATCAAAATTCGACATAATATGAGGAGATGAAATTCGTGTCATCATTAACGAAAAAACTAGATGTTGTGAGAAATTCGTTAACCCTTTCCAAAATAGCATATTAGATTTGAATAATATTATCTTACATATATTTGACTTCGTATTTGTGAACATGCGTATATCATATTCATAAATGCGTATTTATGAATTATATTACTATACTTGATACTTGATATTACTTTGTATGAAATGAATCAGTTTGAAATCCGTAACAGAGAAACATGAAGCAGAAAGGAGGCTTCATATTCTGTAATTATTATCTTAGATGCATTGAAATAGAAAAAGATTGAAAAGACATCTTGCAATTTTTACTCACTCAAAAAAATTATCCGTCCAGTCATTCATCCAACAACGAACCACAGAATACGGAACATACTAGTCAACTAGCAACGTGGACCTTTTTCAAAGGTAAATTTTTAATCATGTAAAAGAAATCTGCTTATGGTGTATTTCATCTTATTTAAACTATTTATAGAATTTCTGTTCTATACCTCTGAAAATATATGAGTTGATTACTTGGCGTGAATTTGTGATCTAGTTAGATACTCGGCATGTAATGCCTTCTCGTATTACCGTTGACAAAATCATCTGAAATGTATAACTGGATTCGATATTGCTTCATATGCAATTTATTATACTAAATACAACTAAAACTAAACGATATTGCTTTGACAATATATTCCAGATGGAAGAGTAGTGAACCTTTGTAAAGAAAGGTATAACTATTCGGGTGTCCGAGTCCCACCAGGAGGCGGTGCTGTTGCAGTTGTAAAGTATAATAAAGTCACGTGGTCTGAGGTAGGAAATTCAAATTCAAGGATGAATAAAAAAAAACAATTTGTAAAGTTTTATAACAATGAATAGTTTGCACTTTAGACATTTAGGACTTTGTTGAAAGTACTTTGTTTCATTATACTTTACAGAGGTACCGAAAACATCCACCAGAAGGGGACTACTTTGCTCGGACACCCGAATAGTTTACGAGTAAAGAATGGTTTTATGGGAGGTATTATATTGGATATCAGAGCTACCTACATTGGGGCATGTTAACATGTTGATTCTCCGGCAGTCTGAAGTCCAATTTTACTTTCTGCCCGTGTTAGGCTTATTGACAAACTAATTCTGCATACGACTTGGGTCCGTCTTAATCTAATAGTTTACCGGCCATATTACTTCTGGGTCACGGAATATTATTCAAAAAAGTATGCTCCAATATGGAATGACCAAATTGGAGACTGGGATTGACGGCGAAGGCGCCAGAAGGCGCGAGTTGGTCTAATGTCCATGCTTACCTTATACACGTGCGACTCAACGCCTCGCCATCTACAGGCGAGCCATGGTACTTGGCCGGTTACTCGAAAATGTGTTCATACTCTCATATACAAAGCTAATTGGTAATTGAATCAAATCTTACAGTAATTGCACTATTCAGAGAAGAATGTTTCTAAGATCATTTAATTATATATAAACACAAAATGAAATGTTTAGAAAACTGAAAAATTTACAAATACTTGACAATTACTCTCTTTTATCACTTGACTCTGTTAAATGTAACCAGGGTTAACGTTCACTTTCATACACTATCGAGTTCTATCACTTTTATACTTCTATCAAGTTACAGATATACTCTTTTTCCATCCAAATTTTCACAAACTTGATTCATCATTCACTGTACAGGTTGGAAAAACTTTTGAACTATGTTCCTCATAGCAGCCTGTAACCCCTTAGCACGTCACATTAGATAATAAGATTTAGTTGATGAATGAAATCACTAATTAATTCAAATGAAAAATACTTGAAAAGTTATTTCCGTAAGAACCCTTTCATACCGGTATACTGTCTATTCTTTCTGAATTAGTATTGCACTGATTCTGTAATCTAAGAAAGATAATCACATTGAGAGTTCTTCGTTTTTTTGGTAATTGAAGGAGGGTCTCAGCTGAAATATGGAGCTGTCTCTTGCACCAACAGCGTGTGACAAACATTACAAACTCTTGATGGCCTTTGCTTTGGTCCACTTGTCACAATATTATTCAGGCACGACTGACAGAAGATTTGACTTCAATGTCGACAATTTTACTGTTGGTCATGAAACATACACATATATGTTAAACTGCTTGTTGTGCAACTGTTCCTTTTTTTCTTTGTATTTCTGTAATTCATCGTCTGTTGTTCTTAGTTTTTCTTTCAATGCTTTTATTTCTTCTTCTAAAGGCACAACCAAAGAACATAATGATTCAGCATCTTCATTGTACATAAAAAAATTTGAAACGTGTCAGAGGTTGAATTATGCATAATTTGTAACCTTAAATTATCATTAAATTATGATTTTCTACCATGATTGATGACTGACTCCGATTTTTGAATGTAGGTTGGCCCAATATTCCAGGTGACTCGTAGTAGATGGGGGAGAGCTTGACCGTAGGGAACATTTTCCAGCTCATGGACACAATCTGTTGTGCAAACATTATAAGCTGTTCCTCCATGGAGGTTTCGATCTGTCTCATTTCACCTCTATTGAAACTTCCAGGAACACGTTGGTCCTCAGAAGACCTGCATGAGACTGAATGATATCTTTCAATTTCACCAGCATATTGATCCTGGAACTATTTCCTCCTCATTACCTAAAAAATATTTCATTCCATGAACGTTTGTCAAATCATTGATTAATTCATTAGTATCTACTTGGGCTTCGTTAACAATATCAGTCTCGTTGCCCCTACTTTGATAAGTCAGAGTTTCTTCTAGTTCTACACTCATTTGAGTTTTACAAAGCGCATTACAGATATAATCATTATCAAACCTTTCAGATTGAGTATAGGTGCCGATGATAGGCTGCTCATGCTCAGATACAAAGGCACGGATGCCACTGAGCATACTCATGATGTTCCTACCGAACAATAGTTCTTCCAGGTAACTCTTTAGTTGGAAACACTAATGGCAATAAACCAGCTATATCACAGTTGATCTTTATCAAATTTGGCTGCCTTTGAGTTTACCTTCTTTGATATCACTAACTTCTTCTTCAGAGTTTTCTTCACCTATGGGAGATGGTCGCTCCCCTCCAATAATATTCTTTGCATCATCAATCTTTGTATGATCGACCTCTGCATCATCAAACTTCATATAATCGACCTTTGAATCATCATTATCAATGCCTTCATTGATTGGCGGAGTGATCTTGGCACATCTCTCTAGAAGTTCCACAGCCAAATTCTCAATATCATGGGTTGATTTTACGACAAATGTCTCACTTTCCTCAAGTACATCCAGAAAGAAAACTTTTCTAAACTCTACTTCTTTCATTACACCCTGTTTTTGAGTTAGTAACATTTACTCAGTTTCTTGTACATTCTTACTAAGTTCTCTGGTTTCCATTTGCATTCTTTGGACTTGAGCTTCATGATTAAAACACATATCACACGTATTTTCCCAAGAACCACTTTCTTTTGCCTTCAATGGCTTATTGTGCAACTATTCCTCTTTTTCTTCATATTTCTGTAATTCATCGTCCGTTGTTCTTAGATTTTCTTTCAATGCTTTTATTTATTCTTCTAATTGCACAACCAAAGAGCGTAATGATTCAGCATCTTCATCTGTCTGTAAACAAGATTTTAAGTATATCCAACCAACATTTAACAAGAAAAAATTTATCTGAGTTAATGAACTTTTAACATACATACCGTTTACTCTTTGAAGAACTATCATCCATTTCTGAATTAAGAGATACGAGTCAGCAACTAACTGAGATGCAACTTTTTTTGCTAATCTTCAAGTTTGCCCAACAATATTCAGGTGACGTAGGTGGTAGACGGGGGAGAGCCTGACCGTGGGGAACATTTGTTGTTATACACGGAACAGTTTGTTGGTTATACACACTGCATTGCATGATATGAACGAACGTTCCGCTCCGCTTTCCGTGGCGCGAGCAGTTCGCCAGCCGCCAGTGGTAACCAACCTCACTGGCCGTCACCCTCTCACCACTGGGCACCGCTGGTGCTCACTCGCTCGCTTGCTTGTATATCTATAGCGTACTCTTGAAATCTTGAAATGTTGACGAATTATCAAGCGCTCTCGCGCACTCCGTCTGCTAGCCGATTCAATCTTCTATTCTCAAATAATACCAGAGCGATTTCGATGAAACTTTTCGGACAAAAATAATTGTAAGTGACCGTTGTTTTTGCTTATAACTGTTACAAGACTGCGGGACAGCGGTAAATCAAAAATAATTTAAAAAGTGAGTTTGAACCCGACATTAGGCTGTATATAATGGCTAGTCGCGTCCCCACGAGTGCTTGCTGTGCATACTTGTCGTCGGTGGCGCTGACGCGCCACCTGATATGGCTTACACAAACTTTAGAGATTTGTGTTCGACATGTTGAAAAGATAGATATGGTTTCGTTGTGATCGACAAGGGCAAACAAATCGACAATGGTCGATATCGTAAAGGGTTTGACAGTTTTGCTATAAAAATAGCACGTTATGAATTATCATCATAAATTTATCTTTGGACGTTGAAGCATCAACATGTCTGATTTAGCAAGAGAGAAAAATATGCTTGAGCATTTCGTCAGAGCACGAGAAGCTGTCTGTCAGAAATGTGCGGTCGCATCAAGCCTCGCACGTGTGCGGCGTGCGCTGCGAACCTCTGGCGCGCCAGCCTGTGGCTGCGCTCCCCTCCACCGCCGGCTCGTTCGCCTCGCCGCCGGCTCACTCTGAGTCGAGCTCCCGACGCGCCTACAGCTCCTCGTGCTTCGTGCCGGGTTTTACAAATATCTTTACACAAAGATACCTTGCTAGTTCAGCTGTGAATAAGTTAGATTCAAGCTAGATAGTTTTCCGCTAGATTTGGTATAATAAAGTGTTGTTAGTTAAGGTGAAACTTCGGCTTCTTATTTTCACCCAAATACCCTCACTCCCAGGTGCCTCTCAGATCATAATCATCTCAGGTTATGGTCCTTGCACCGCTTCCACTGCGCACGGAGTGAGGTTATTGCGAAATAGAAAAGTGTTAGAAGTGTTTTTGTGTTCGATAAGTTAGAGTGAGAGAGAGTGCGATTAGTGCCTCTGTCTCGTTGGCGCCATATCCAGCTCCAGCCAGCAGAGCTCGAGAGGAAGGAAGGATAGGCCACCAATCTCACAAGTTTTAGATAGCGTTGGTAAAGCTAGATAAAACATGGCTTGCTCGATCCCCGCAACAAGGGGTAAGTGAAAGTTTTCTCTGTCGGCGCCGCGAGTTCTCCGAACGCGAGAGCCAAAAGCTTTCGGCCGCCCGGCGAAGAAGACCGCTCGCTTCCCGGAATCGGCGAGCCGTTTGCAAAACAAGCGCGAACCGGCCACGGCGCCGGAACGGGGCTGCAGCGCGCGCTGTGCGTGCGCATGCACGTTCCCTTGTTTTTCAAGCAAGCGCGAATTGGCCGAACGGCGGGCAACTTGTTTGAGGGCAGTCGGGAGCGCGCACGGATCGCGCGCCCGCGTAAATACACGCGCCGGCTGCTCGAGCGTTAGAAAGAGAACGAGAGATAGAAACAACAGTCCGACTCGCACGGACTCGGCATCGCGCGCCCGCGTATATACTCCCGCCGGCTGCTTGAGCGCTAGAGTGAGAGAGAGATAGAAACAGTCCGACTCGCACGGACTCGGCGCCGCGCACAGATCGCGCGCCCGCGTATATACACGCGCCGGCTGCTCGAGCGCTAGAGAGAGATAGACGGTATAAACAAGCTGCGCCGCTACCGGCCGGCTCTTTCCTGGAAATACAACAGCCCGTGTATATACATCGGAGTTTATTATTATATTATATGCTCGAATATCCGAATTAGAAATACAAGCTAGAATCATTTCTTTTTCGTTGCTATACTCCTAAACTAATGCATGTGAAATAAATCTCGGATTGCGAAATACGATAGATAATTGTACGCTAGAAATAGAACCAACCCACATATATGAGTTAGATAAACGGAAATTCATCCGTACACAGATGAGACGACCATCCACATTTTCATGCTGACTTTGGCCTGTGAGTTGGACACTCATACAACCCACCCTGGCCAAACTTTGGAATTGGGCCTTGACGAAAGTGAGAACATCGTCGTTAGATTTGGAGACGGAACCGAACAATCTGTCGGTAAATAAGGAAATTCTTTACGCTCGTTCGAAAACATTCAGTGAAAGTTAGATTGCCCCCATAAATGTAACGCTAGTGAGTGAAGTAGTGAAATATTGACAACCAATATATTCAAGTTAAATTTATTAGTTTGAACTACGTTTTTCTCAACACAAACAGATCCTTGTTAGCTTGCTGTGCTGTTATCATTCGATCTCTTGTGGTGAATTTTTAAATAAGAAATTAGCATACAGTCATTCGATTTTCTTTGCATAATTAACACACTTCACTCTTAGCATACATAGACCATTTATAACTTGCTGTGCTGTTATTTTTGGTCAATAATTGATAGCTTGCTGTGCTGTTGTCAATTATTCCCCCCCTCCTTATTTTTCACAGACATGGCTGCTCAATCGGAGGAAACGAAGAGAGTCGTGAAGGCCAAGGCCTTAGAAAATGAAGAGGCTCGAAAAGCTAGATTAACCGATCACGCCATTTCCCAAGAAATAGTCGGAGCTAGAACGCTTGATGGCACGAGCCTAGATAGAGAAGAGTTAGATGCTCTGAAAACAGAAGTAGCTGGTAAGAGCACAAGCACGCCCCTAATTAAACAGATAAAGACTTTTAACTTAGATCTCAGTAAAATTCAAATGGGCAAACTTCCTAAAGATCTATCGTCTGAAACCGAAATCGGTGAAAGTTTTAACGTTACCGATTCTGTTTATTTAGCTCAAAAATTAGAAATCGAGAAACTCAAAGAGGATCTCAAGAAAGCTCGACAAAGTGTAAGGGGTATTGATGTCGCGCTAGATCAATGTGCAGCTGATAATATCGAGGCCAAACGAGAATTTGGAAGCAGGCTCGAAAAGATTGAACGTTCCCTGGCTAGTTTAGGGAATATCAGCTCGAGTTTCCAACCAACATCGGTAAATATGTCACATATTATACAGCCATCCATTAAAATGGACTACAAACTGACGCAAAAAGTGAGTTTAAAGACGTTCTTAGACCTTTTCGAATCTGAACTTAAATTGCTAGATCTACACTACATAATACAACCGCAAGATGGACAAAATGACTGTGACGAACAGAAGTTAGAAAAAGACAGATTGATAGTTCGAAATATTCTAATCAATAGAATAGATGAATCGTACCATGCAAAAATGGTACATATTACGGATCCAGTGAAATTTCTAGATAAAATCAAACAGTTAAAAACCAGTGAAACTGACGTTACGACGGGCTCAGTTAGAAGACAACTACATTCAATTCAATACGATCCAAACAGAGAATCTGCTTCACACTTCTGGGACAGATTTGACGAGATAGTTAGAAAGTACAATAACATACCTTCTGTTCCAAGATTGACTGAGATTGAAGTTAGAGATGCTATTTATGACGCAATAAAATCAAAAACTCAAATCCAACAACAAGAATTCAATTATAAAAGTTTATCGGGTGAAAGAATGACTACTGACTTATTGAAAAAATATATAACTGAACAGGAGGCAGATAGAAAGGGAGACCAAAGCTCGACAAAAGCACTGTACACGGGTACCATTCCAAAACCCCTGTGTCGCAGATGTGGAAACAAGGGTCACACTGACGACCAATGCGATAGACGGGGCACGATGTGCTACAGATGCCGTCAATATTCAAACCACATCAGCAGAGATTGCCCGCTCGATGATGATGAGATCTACAGCTTGACTGGCAAATACCCACAACAACCAGCTAGAAAAAGGTATGACTCTCCAAATAACAAAAGGGGTAATTGGCGTGGTCGCGATAGTAGCTCGAAAGATAGAGGGTCAAAACGAAAAGGTTCCCAAAACCAAGAATCCTGTCCAAATAAAAGGGCAAAGACTAGCCCTGCTCGTGGCCGTGGCCGTGGACACGGACGTGGTCGTGGAAGAGGGAGCTTCCAAGGAGATCAGAACAGGCCGCAAACCTCTAAAGATACTAGTGAGTATAATGCTCTGATCACTAATAAAAACCACTCCGACTCGCTCAAAAATAGCTCGACATATGATTCGAATTACAATAAATTCATCAAGTTCCTGGCTGACTGCGCAGCCACAGAACATATGACCCATTCGAGATTGATTTTTAAAACGTTAGATGAATCAAAGCGTATAGATATCAGATGCGCAAACAAAAGCAAATCGGCGATATTCAGATCGGAGGGAGTAGGACAAGTTGACCTGACACCTCGTCGTGAAGGAAAACAGCTAGAGTTAGATAACGTTATTTGTGCCGAAACCCTGTCTGAAAACTTGCTATCGCTAAGAAAGTTCGTAGATCAAGGACTCGGTATTTACCTTGACAATGAGAAAATCAACATTTTTGATCCTCGCTCGAAAGAAATCTTTGTCACGGGTATTTACGATAAACCATATTGGGTTATAGAGTTCGAAGTAAACAAAAATGATTCTAACGAAAGAAATGCAATAGCCTATGTCACCACCCATGAGCATGGATACAAAACTAGGAGCACTGCTAGAAAAATGTCTCAACAGAACAATGTAAATGGCAAAAGGATAGAGTCCGATGAGTGTGATATCTCACCAAAAGTTAGTAAGCTAGAAAATAAAGTTGGACAGTCTCTTAGTAAGCTAGAAAATAAAGTTGGACAGTCTCGGAGAACGCTAGAAAATGAAGTTGGACAGTCTCACGAAACGCTAGAAAATAAAGTTGGACAGTCTCTGAGAACGCTAGAAAACAAAGTTAGACAGACTCATGGAAAGCTAGACAATAGAGTCGAACAGACTGCTAGAAGTTTAGAAAATACAGCTGGGCAAACTGTAAATAAGTCTGCTAGACCTGATTTTGAGAATACTCTGTGTGATAGAAAAGTGAATAGCAAGTTCGAAATTGACGTCAAAGAAACGTACAATGATGAAAATGGAAAACTGTACTCAAATAATAAAGCATTGGTATGGCACGCTAGACTCGGACATGCTTCTTTGAGATACTTAAAAGAGTTCCAAAAACAGAATCCTCACATCCCTGATCTGAAAAGTGTAAAGTTCGATAGTCAAATATTAGACTGTGAAGCATGCATCGTATCTAAATTCAATAGATTGCCTCACCCAAAAGTTAGAACTCGAGCAACGAGACCGTTAGAAATAATACACGCAGATACGATGGGACCCATAAGCCCTATGACACATCCTAAAAAATACAGATTCATCGCTGTATTCGTTGACGATTACTCTAGACTGGCCCAAGCATACCCGATGAAACATAAAGATGAATCGGGAGAATGTCTGGAAACATTCCTCGTGAGCGCTAGAAATATCTTGGGAAGCGACGAAAAATTCTGTTATTTGAGATGTGATCAAGGCACAGAATATACCGGAGGGTATACGCTAGAAGTGCTAGAAAAGAACGGGGCTGAGCTCCAGTTAGCCAGTCCCGACACGCCTGAACACAATGGCGTAGCAGAGCGTATCAACCAGACTCTGCAGAGAAAAGTTCGAGCCCTAATATACGATACGAAACTGCCTCAAAACATGTGGGATTTGGCCCTTGGAGTAGCGGTACATTTATATAACAGACTGCCCCACAGCTCGAATGAAATGACCCCTCCTTTATCAAAATTCAAGCCTGGCTATAATTTGAATTTAGAACAGCTGAAACGCTTTGGCTGCATAGCCTACATGAGAAAGCCAAGACACACTGGCACCAAGTTCGAACCCACAGGTCAGAGAGTAGTCCTTATTGGGTACAAAAAGACTGGATACTTGCTCTTAAAACCAGAAGAAGGAAAATACTACGAAAGTAGTGACGTTAGATTCAATGAAAAAATGGTTTTTGGAGAAAAATATAACAAAAGCAGCATCAAAGACTGGTCAAACTCGCTAGAAGAGACAGATCACAAAGATTGGTTTGTAAACTTTGAAAACTCCGAGATCTCCACTGAAACAGAGGGAGTAGAGAAAAGAAAAAGAGGTCGGCCGAGGAAACCTCTACCAGTCGAAAAGGACCAAATGATAGATTCAACGATAGATATGCTAGATGAAGACATAATTGCCATGGTGACAGCTATTCGCAAAGAACCAAATTCGTATCGAGAGGCTATGCAAACTCCAGAAAGAGAACAGTGGAAAAAGGCAATCGAATCCGAAATTGAATCGATGAAAACGAATCAAGTGTGGGAACTGGTTGATAGACCCACAGCTAGAGTTGGAAAACAAAAGCCCAATATTATTGATTCGAGATGGGTTCTGAAAAGGAAAGTTGGAATAAATGGTGAGACCAAGTACAAAGCTAGATTAGTCATTCGTGGCTTTAAAGATAAGAACGAGTATGACCTAAACGAAACTTATGCTCCAGTGTCTCGCATGCAAGTCACAAGGGCCGTGCTCGCGATAATAAATAAGTTCGACTTAGAAGTTCGACAGCTAGACGTAAAAACAGCTTTCCTGAATGGGAAAATTGATTACGAGATTTACATGGAAATACCAGAAGGAGTAAAATGTACAGAGTCAGAAAGATTGAAAAGGGTATGTAAACTATTGAGAGCACTGTACGGATTGAAAATCAGTCCCAAGGTATGGTACGAGCGTTTCAAGGAAACTGCTCTAAAAATTGGGCTTCAATCCCACAATAGTGAACCCTGTCTGTTTTATTGGAGAAAGCTCGATAAATTCTTGATTTTGTTGCTTTATGTCGATGACATGTTGATAGCCAGCAATGATTCACAGAAATTAAATGAAATAACGAATCAGCTGATGTTAGAATTTGAAATGACCGATCTTGGAGAACCACAAAATTTCCTGGGGATCGAGATCAAGAGAAACAGAGAAAAGCAAACGATGACACTGACGCTCGAAGGTTATATTGACAAAATGCTAGATAGATTTGATTATGGTGACCTGAAACCTCAAAGATCGCCCATGATCACAAGACAAATGTCAAATCGAGAAAGAAGGCAACGAGAAGAGAGCCCTGATAAGTTAGAATGTATTAGAAACATTTCGAATACACCTTATAGAGAAATAATAGGCTCTCTACTATATCTGGCAAATACACTCCGACCAGATATCTCGTATGCCGTAAACGTCTTGAGCAGACATCAGATCAACCCAACCGAGAATGAATGGAAAATGATAGAAAGAGTCATGAGGTATCTGATACATACAAAACAAGTTGGAATAAAGCTCGAAGGAAAGTTAGACGGCTTGAGAGCATATTCTGATGCGAGTTTTGCAGATTGCAAAAATTCCATAACCACCAGTGGGTTTGCTGTGCAACTCTTTGGTGACACCATTGCCTGGAAAACTCACAAACAGAATTATGTGGCTTTATCTACATGCCAAGCAGAGTATGTTGCAACAAGTGAAGCTTGCAAAGAACTAATCGCACTACATATTACAATCTCGGAGATTTTAAATGTGTCTATGTTACCTATGATTTTATGGTGTGATAACAAAGCTGCATGCGCCAGTACTCAAATGAGCACCAGTAGTAAACTAAGACATATGATTGACGTTAGAGAACATTATGTTAGAGAGTGTGTAGAAAAGAATTTAGTTAGAGTAGAATGGATATCATCCAAAGATCAGATAGCTGATATATTTACAAAACCTCTATCGTTCGAAATACATAACAGATTGATGAAACAGTTGTTAAACTGGAGTTGAAGTTGGATTTATAAGCTAGAACTGATAACGAACACATATTTTGGATTTTCTATTTGTTACAGGTACGACCAAGCAGAATAATAAGGTCTAGATGAAGAAGAAGGTGCTCGGCCTTGCTGCGGGAGGGAGTGTCAGAAATGTGCGGTCGCATCAAGCCTCGCACGTGTGCGGCGTGCGCTGCGAACCTCTGGCGCGCCAGCCTGTGGCTGCGCTCCCCTCCACCGCCGGCTCGTTCGCCTCGCCGCCGGCTCACTCTGAGTCGAGCTCCCGACGCGCCTACAGCTCCTCGTGCTTCGTGCCGGGTTTTACAAATATCTTTACACAAAGATACCTTGCTAGTTCAGCTGTGAATAAGTTAGATTCAAGCTAGATAGTTTTCCGCTAGATTTGGTATAATAAAGTGTTGTTAGTTAAGGTGAAACTTCGGCTTCTTATTTTCACCCAAATACCCTCACTCCCAGGTGCCTCTCAGATCATAATCATCTCACTGTCAAACGTAAATATAACTTATTGAAGTTCGAGAAAGCTGAAGCTGAGAAGAGATTGGGTGATACATTCAAACCCATCATTGAACCACTGGAGAAAATTATTTCCCAGAACAAACAGAGAACCATACCTCAGTATGAATAAAAAAATATTCTAAAGAAAGAAATTATCCCGGAGAATGAGCAGAGAACCACACCTTAGTATTAAGAAAAAATTATTCCCAAGAAAGAAATTCAATACACTTCTTCTCTGACACCTCCTCGGAGAAAGAGAGCGACAGCAGCGTCACCAATATCTGTGCTGAATAATACAATAGAATCTCAAACAAACAACGTCAATGAAAAGACACCCTTGAAGAAATATAGAAGAAATACAAAACTGCTCGACCTGGTATGAGAATAAACTATATTTACTGGGATGATCCGAACGAGCTAGTCGATCGTCTTCGTCTTATAATTTCTGAACGATCGGCAGGTAATCTGAGTCATGAGAACGAGATCCATTCGATTATTGAAGAGTTTAGAGAAGCAGGCTATATATTGAACTGATTGTGAGAATTTGCTTCAGTATCAAAATGAGTGTTGACGTGTTCGAACGTACTTTGAATATAATAATAATTTGCAGACTCTGAAGCAACTGATTGAATTAGAAGTTCTAAGTTTATATGAGATAACAACGAGATTGAGAAACGAGATTGATAATTTCGATACAATTCTGGAAGCGGAAAAAATAGAGTTGGAGAAAAATATCAACAATTTCTCTGGATTTTGAGTGATTTATTTTATTATTGAATATATACATGCACATGTACAAGACGGAGAATAACTCCAATTAAGAACGTGACTCGAGGTATAGAGAGTCGATATTCGATTGCCCGCCTGACTGATTTGTGCAATTTTATCGACCGAGTGGATTCGTTTGGTATAGAATCGGAAACAGAGTCAAATAAATTCACTATTTAGTCTGTTTTAAAGTTAAAATTTTCCTTTTGAGTTTCTGTTTTTTTTTATAACTTAGTTTTTTTAGAATCAGATTCATTGTGGTGTTGCGACGCGTGTTTGGAGAGTATTTATTTCAAGTGTATAGTAAATTAACTATTTAAAAATGGCAAGTGGTGACGTAAAATTGTACAGAGAGGCCATGGAGGAGTTGTTAAAGGTAGATAACTGGAACGAACGATACAAAGCGATAATTAAGTTGAATGAAGAAGTAGTTCGACGAAAACTAGAGAAAGCGGGAATCGCGGTTACGGGGAAGCTGCGGACACAGAAAGAACGGTTGTTGAGATGGGAGATGAAAGAAGCGAAGGTGACGGGGGCGCCGTGGTTCACGGACGATGAAAAGGACCAAGCGCCGCCCAAAGTAGAACGAACAATGTTAAGCGACGGTGAAGAGACCGAGAGTGAGGGTACAGACGCGGAGAAGAATATGGACGCGAAAAAGAACACAAATTCGGAAGAGTCCAGTAGAAAAACGGCGGACATTCTCGAGTACCTGAAGCTACCGGAAGGGGTAGCTATGTTGTCGGCGTTTGAAAAATTTGTCCTCGAAAATCGATCGGCACTTCCAGGTGGGTCGGGAGGACCAACATCAGGGAAGGGTGCGGGGCCGAAACGGGTGGTACCCGCACCCAATATGAACGAACTGGACGATTCGAACATGTCGTCCAGAAGCGGAAGCGAGTCTGATACAAGAACGAGCACGCGTATTGAGCGGAGAACGCGACGAAAAATCAACACGCGCAAATCAAGGGGTCCCGTGTCGAATACGGTACAACCTAATTTAAACGTGAATGTGCCGGCGCCGTCGGAGTCTGATGAGGACGACTTAGACGCGCGGCCGATAATACCATCAATGACAAACGCGAGAACGAGCACACGCATCGAGCGGGGCAAAAGCACAGTAAGCGACTCGAAACATCGTGTATCAATGCCGGTATCAACAAACGTGAACAAAGGTAATAACGCGTTAGAACTGTCAGATTCAGACGAGGATGGGCTTAACGCGGAAGAGCTGGTATCGCCGATCACAAACGTGAGAACGAACACAATAGAGCGCAGCTCATTACAAACGAGCCACGGTTACATGAAATCGATGCGCGACTGGAAGTTACGATTTGCGGACGACGGATCGGTGGACGCGTTAGAATTCTTAGAACGACTGGAAGACTACAGATCGAGTGTAGAGATTCCTGACTCTGCGTTGCTGGCGGCGATGCCAAGCGTACTCCACAAGGGCGCAGCCGACTGGTTTCGGACAATGAAAACGGAGATCGGAACGTGGCGCAAATTCGTAAAAACCTTCAAGAACAGATTCGTGGTCGAAATGGACGACGAGGACGTGTGGGAGGAATTACGAGCGCGAAAACAACATGAATCAGAGAACATTGCGACGTTCCTTTCAAAATTGAAATCCATTGTCCGATACTTTAAGGTGGTGCCTACGGAAGCGAGACAGGTCGACAGAGCTTTCCGGAACCTGTTGCCCATTTACAGAGGTGCCATGCTGCACATGAAACTAAATTCATACAGAGATTTAGAACGAGCGGGACGGGAGTACGAAAGGCTCCGAAACCTGGACGCGCGATACGAGCCACCGCCGACCAAAGAGAAATCGCGCATACCAGCAGCGGCGTATGAAAGCGACAGGAAATCGGGATCAATATCCGCGATCCGAAAATATGACAGCAAGCGCGGCAACGATGAGAGTTCGGCAGAGGAAGGGAAAGGGAATAAGCCGCAAAAGAAGGGAACGAAAGAGAAAGCAGAGGTCGCTGCGGCGACGACGGAACGACCGGCTAAATCAGAAATCAGCGAGCTGAAACAGCTGCTGATCGAGCTGATGAAAGACCGGAAGAGTGAACGAGCACAACAAAATAGCGGCCAATCGGGGTCGCCACAGAATTCTGGAAACACGAACGGAAACACAGGGAGCGCGAATGCGTCGAGGAACGCGAACGGGCCTATGGGAGGCCCTAGTAACACGTTTGTGGGAGTGTGTTTCTCCTGTCAGAAACCTGGGCACAGGGCAGCAGATTGTAGATCTAACATCTGCTACAATTGCAACGAGAAGGGACACTTCTCGCGCAATTGCCCGAAAAAAGCCCAGGGGGCGCTTTACTGTCAGGTGTGCAAAACACCGGGAGTCGAATACGACTCGTGTTTTGTATGCAAGGGACTTAAAGCTCTGACGGGAAAAGGGGAGGCGGGAGTGCGTTGAAGTCCCGCGCGCTCCACGCCGTAACCGAGGGAACGAGCCAGCCGACCTTGAGCCTCCAGACGGGAAAGACGAAACGGATCCTTGAACGAACGGAGACTCAAGCGGTGGAGAAGGCAATTGAGGAGTTCGATAACTGGAAAAACCAGTTGTCGAGCTCAACGAGTCGAGAGAACGGCACGAACGAACGAGCGAATGAGAAATCGGCGAAAACTCGGGAGCAGATTGACGAATCTGACTCGCGAGCTCTGCCGATCAATCCGCTCGAGTCGGGTCGGATCGTAACGAGTAAAGTCGTTGAGACAGACGATGAATGTGTCAGTATGAATCGCGGGAAAAATACCAACAGAGCGCCTCGAGCTGATTACAGCACAGAGCCGAGTCAGAAGGTACCTGCTATACTGCACAACGAGTGCGTGAACGAGAGCGGGAACGAGCCCCGGATCCGTAGCCAAAAACCAGCAGTGTGTGCTGGTAACGGCAAACAAACGGAAGACCGGGAAGTACCGCAGAGTGTGACGAGTACGAGTAAGAGTGTGAACGACGCCCCCGGCGGCAGTAATGTTGCGCCCAGTGCTTGGCATTCCAGGGGAGCGAACGAGCACGAGAAAACACCTGATCCAGAGGGGTCAGGAACGAGCGAGTGTCGATCAGCACTTCAACGGATGCAGACTGCAGACTGCTCCGAACATACGCGACTGACGGAAGCGTATGCGAGGTTGCTGATTGAAAAGCGTCTGAGAGACGCAGCGAATTCCGATGAGGATGAAATCGACATCGAGGTCGAGAGAACGAACCAGCTGCGAGAGTTGCGAGGAGCAAAACGCGCCTTGCTGGAGCGTTGGTTCAGCGGAGAAAGCGCGGTCGAGAGTACCGAGGATATAGGTGGCCAGCACACAATCGCGTCCGGTAACGATGCAGTGTGCGCCCACCTTGTCCAAGGGAACTCGACAGAACGAGCAAACACGGATGTTCCGAGTGATCCAGGTAGAGCCAGAGCCAGGTAGCTACCATGACGTGTACGAGTACGTAAAAGCTTGTCAAATTTGTCAACAGTACAAGACGTCACAGTAGCCGCCTCAAGGCCTGATGGGCAAACGATGCGTCGACAGGATATGGAACGTAGTAGCGGCGGATACGATGGAATTGCCCAGGAGCAAATGCCAATACAAGTACCTAATTGTTTTCATGGACTTATTTTCGAGATACATCGAGATCAAGCCGGTTCGTAAAATCGGCGGGAACGCGGTTTGGCAAGCGTTCAACGAGTTAGTTCTGAACAGATGGGGAGCGCCGGAGTACTTTCTAACCGATAACGGGAAAGAATATGAAAATAAATTAGTTAATGAGAATCTGGCTAAATATAACATCACGCACGTTACGACGGCGCCCTACCATCCTCAGGCTAACCCCGTGGAACGCTGCAACAGAACGATCAAGACCATGTTGGCTATGTTTGTGGGCAAGGACCATCGGGGATGGGATAAGTACCTGTGCGAGCTTCGGCAAGCTTACAATACGGCGAGGAATGATTCGACGCGAGTGTCACCGTCGTTTTTAAATTTCGGACGACATCCTGCTCCGATTAACAGCGTGAGACGAGAGTCCGGAGGAACGAACACGGCGATTGGAGGCATTACGCGATTACATGATCAAGAACGCATTCAAGGCCCAAGAACAGCAGGGAAAACAATACAATAAAGGGAGGAAACACGCGGAATTCAATGTAGGAGACATGGTATGGCGGTTAGAACACGCACTCTCCAGCGCGGATAAGGGGGTAAATCGCAAGTTAGCTTCTAAGCGAACGGGGCCCTATCGGATAGCGAAGAAACTTTCGCCACTTACGTACATCCTGGATATGGGCCGGAGCAAACGGAACGCGAAAGCACCGGTCAGCGAGCTAACGCGATGGATTCCCCCTCGAACGTCTAAAACCGCTTGATATCGCCAATTGTTTTTTTTTGGTTTTATTTAAACGCGTCTTTTCTTGTGTTACAGAGGAGAGTATGAGCTACCACGGAGAAAAGAACGACGGGGCGCATAGCCCCATGCAAGTGGACGAGGAGGTCCCTCCTCAAACCCCTGCCCAGTTGGTAGACAACTGGGCGGATGAGGTTGACCGCAAGCGGGCAGCCGCCCGCGCGGCCTTCATGAAGGGCTGGTCGGCCAAAAAGGCCGAAGAGGTAGAGCGCCTCATGCGCGTGGAGATGGCCGAGCTGGGCCTCTCAACGGAGGAGATCGACAGGATCTTCCAGCACCCGCAATTTGAGCGGGTGCTGGAGGAGAAGGTCAGGCTGGCCTTCGAGGAGAACGTCGTCGACGAGATCGACGCGTTCCTCGAGGCGCCAAGCCACATTAAAGAACGTTGGGGTCCCATGGTGTGCATGAGCGACCCCAAATGGCGCACCATGGCGGTGACTGCGCTTGTGGTGGCCTTGAGCGACGGTGGCGGTGCTACGGGGGGCGCAGACGGAGTGGAGGGCCAAGGCGAGCTCCCAGAGCCCGTCGAGGTCCAACCTCTTCTCGCCCCAACGACACCGGAGAGGGGCACCGCATTCGGGGGGGTTGAGCGTCTGGCGGTGGACCCAGCGCTAGATCCGCCCGACTACTCGTGCTTCTCGTGCTGGAGACCAATGCACGAGAGGCGCGGGTGCCCAAACCCCGGCGGCTGGAGCTTTTGCTTCAATTGCGGCCGCCGGGACGTTGATGTCACCCGGTGCCCGCGTTGCGCGGAGGCGTATCGGTGGTGGATGGGAGCGCGGCAGTGGATGCCGCGCCCCACATCCCCGCCGCGAACGGACCGCAGCCGTAGCCGAAGCCCGCTGCAGCGCGACGCGGCGCGGATTTGCGGTATGGCGGCGCGAGACGGGCAAGACCCAGACATGGTGCGGTTCCTCCTCACCCAAAAACGACGGGAGCGGTTGGTGAACACCGCCGAGGAGAGAACCGCACCCCCGCCCCAGAGCGACGCGCCGCCCCAGATGCGGCCAGTGGAGGTCGTGCGGGCGCAGAACCAAGGGGCGGGTGGGCAGCACAGCCCTACACCAGCAGCACCGACCACCCCGGCCCCAGCCACGAGAGTGCGGCAGGCGTCGGAGGTGTCGTCGGTAACGGAAGAGACGGGCGCGGGGTTGGCACGAGCTGGTGCGCAGCCTCGCGCACCTACCAGCAGAGGTGCAGGCGGCGGTCCTCCTGGCGGCGGTGTCCCAAGACGCCACCGTCGACGAGGACCAGGACGGGCCGCCGTAAACCGAGCGGACAGGGGGGTTAAAGAACGCCGGGCCCCCGGGTCCCCGGGGGACCCTGTTTCCACCGTTGCACTACCCCTTACGCCGTCTCACTCGGGTCCAGCTTACGGACCGGGTGGTCCGGCTTAGGGACGGGGAGTTGTGACGGGGAAACCCGTCACTGTAGACGGAGAGGCTGCTCCTCTCCGATCCGGCCGGTACGGCGGCCGCTGGCTTGGGAGGGCAGCACTCTCCAGCTCGTACGCGGGCCCCGGCGCGCGAGAGTTCCGGCGGCCCGCGAGGCCGCGAGCGAGACACGAGGCGGACGACCATTATCGTCCGGTGCCCGCAAGCAGCAACACGCGACGCGCACGAGATCCCGAGTGCCGAGCCAGCGTGTGTGACGTGACCGTGAGCGTGTGCGTGCGTGTGTCCAGGACACCGGAGGCCGACGACGTCGCCCCAGCCAGCAGCAGAGCCAGCAGCAGAGCCGAGCCGAGAGAGCAGCGAGAGAACGAGCGGCCGCTGACAGGTATGGCAGTGTGCGCGTCGCGGCCCCGGTGTTCCCCCCCAGTGAACGTACGTGTCGGCGAGCGCGCCGACACCCCTCCCCAGTGAACGTGTGTGTTGGCGACCGCGCCAACACACCCCAAAGAACGACGGGCTCAGGCCCTGGCCCGGGCCTCTCCCCTCGCGTCCCCCCCGACGTCACGGCCTAGCGAGCACGCGGGTAGACTCCGTTCGAGTCTCCGCGCGCGGCCGTTCCCCCCCGAGAGAGTCCCCCGTGCTCCCGAGTAGAGCTAGCCGCGGCACTCCTGGCGCCCGTAATAAATACGGAGTGCCCGCGGTCGAGCCAATCCCCCACGTGAACCTGGTGCGAACGGGCACGAGGTCACAATATAATATTATATATATATATATATATATATATATATATATATATATATATATATATATATATATATATATATATATATATATATATATATATATATATATATATATATATATCACGCTATGTAACTACTCCAAATCAAATTTCGGTTCGGCGTTTTATTCGCAAATCAAAGCTTAGATCGATTTTTTATCGGTCTCAATTTATCAATATACATATTCTAATGTGCATCCTGTTTTGCTTTTTCGCATTTTTAATATCAATTAAATTAATTAAACAGAAAAATAGATACGTATATTAGCAATTCCACGGAACTTTAGGATTTTGGAAGAAGAAAAATCAAAGAATTAATTTTGAGGGCACACCACTGAAACTTATTCTATAACATTCCAAATAACCATGACAGTATGAAAAATATAGGACCCCTCATTTCATCTAACACTGTTTTAAGGAAAAGTGAAGAAAAAACTATTTATGTGGAGAAAAAAATTTAGCCTGTTCAAATTGTAGTTCTTGACCTCCTCTTTCGACCCATCATACCGAATATTCTTCAAATCATCATTTTCCAAGTTGTTTATTACTTCAAAATCTTTCGTATGACGACTATGCATAATTTTCTATGACATAGATTACGCCCCCGCGTCTATTTTTTTGGATTTTTCACCTCAGATTATAAAAATGCTCAATCTCCTCTATAAATCTGCATGATCAAATTTTGAATAGATAACCCATTTATATTATTTTTTCAACGTTTTTCTGGAATCAAACGTCAAATAATTGTTTTTATGGTCAATATGCCCCCAGAATATCAATTTTTCCAACACATAGCCAGTTCAAATTGTAGCTCTTGACCTCCTTTTTCGACCCATTATACCAAATACTCTTCAAATCATCATTTTCCAAGTTGTTTATTACTTCAAAATCTTTCGTACCATGCATAGAATAATTTCGCATTTCTTAAAAATTTTCTTAAGCCTTTCTCTCGCTGCAGAATGCGAATTCTGTCTCAACCATTGGGATATATATCCTTAAAGGGATGGAGAGAAAAGAGCCATCGGTTTGAAGAATGTGCCGAACGTACTAGCAATGTGCCGATAAAAAATGTGAATTTTCCCAATGAGGGGCCCATGCGACTACCTAACTTTACATCAATATAACGTTTTTATCAATTGCGGCACACTCATTCAAACAAAGGCATACGGTTCGCCATCAAAAAATCTACGACATATAGTATGTTAAGTTCATGTGATCGAAAAAAGCTTTTTCGTCCCAGCGGCAGTAAAGTGCCTACTTTGCGTCCTGGCGTTTACAAAGAAAGGCACTTTTCTGCCGCGGGGTACGAAAAATAGTATATGCACCTCGCTCATCTAGGCTATTTCGGCACGCGCAAACTTGCAATCCTCGCTGCGCTCGGATCGCAAACGTTTTTCGTGCCGAAATCGCCTAACCTCGCTCGGGTGCATAATATACTATTTTCTACAGAGGCAAAAGCGAAACATTTTTATTTTTCTTGAAAAGTAGTTGCAGGTATATATTGAACTCTGGAAAATTCACTTCCAATAAATGTTTTCATTTGCTTCCTGCAATTACCCCTAATAAGTTCACAGGTTCTAAGATCCGTTTGGAAGTTCTATATCAAAACTTCTAATTACCTTGCAATGTATAAAATGTTACATATTTTCAAGGAAATTATTTACCACTTTTTTAGAATGGTGTGATTAAAAAATTCAAAACCCCGACTAGAATCTCTCGAGTAGAAAATATTAAGTGAAAATATGATGTTACATATATGGTCAATTTTTTTCATACTTCAAGATTCGTTTTAAGAAATAATATTTAATTACATATCCAAACTCAAGATCCCGAAATGGTATATGAACTAGTTATATTGATTGTAGCTGATTTTCATCTCAAAGCATTGATAAATTAAGATTAAAAAAGGAAATTGCTGTTCCGTTTGTTTCTAAAATATCTACATTCGTATATTATCGTCACAAATAATTTGAATCAATATCCAGTATGAAACACAAGTATTGGAAAACACGTTATTCACAGTGATGGGTACTAACTCAACATCTCTAAATGGAATAAACTTTGACTCACTCATTCTAATCAAATTTTCCATCATAATTTGGTCAATTGTGATTGATGAACTGGATCACTGTTTCGTCTCCTCAAAAATTACTATGAATATATTTGAGAACACATTGTTCGTAATGATTGAAATTATATAACAATCATTTCTGATTACAGTCTTGAAGCATTGGAAAATAGTTCATTTTGTTTCCATTTCTTGTATTCTATTCCTCACTCGTCGGCAAGGTCTTCTCACAGTTTTTTCTATGTACTGCATCATATATTTAAGAATGAGGACATTGATTTTCACCAATGGTAGCCATTCAAAATTCTTCATCATGCAGCCTATTTTCCTACTTTGTATAAAATTGAACTTCGTCTCTCCAGAATGTAGATATGGACATAGGAAATGTGACAATTGAATCTTGTATTCTTGTATATTACTACCTCTCACGTAAAATTGTTACATAACAATATTGTCTTAATATTACGTAATAGTATTATTCTATTCTAAGAAAAAAATGGCTGGAATTACTCATCTTAATATTCCAAATCCCGGGGATATTATCATTGTTGAAATAATTGATCTCAAACATATATATATATAGTTTATCTATCGATCAAAGATTTAGGGGAGTATATTTTCAACCCAACCTGAGAGTATTGAATGGTTTTCTCCAGATCGCTCTACAAAATATACATTGTATAGACCAAAACAAATTATCATCAATAGTCACACTGAACATCTGTCTATCGCGGATAGTGGAAAGACTCATAGTAGATGATATTTGATTCTAAATTTCAGTATTTACTCGTTTTACCAATGTGAAAAAAAACTTGAATGTATATACTTGGTCAGTAAGAACTACCCACGAATTCATAAATTTTCAACATAAAATAATTATCAACAATAGATAAATTTATCAACATAAGTGATACTACATTTTTCCAGCCCATCGTGAACTGTGAGAAGACCTTGCCGGCGAGTGAGGAATAGAATACAAGAAATGGAAACAAAATGAACTATTTTCCAATGCTTCAAGACTGTAATCAGAAATGAAACGCCTTACTTATATTTTTAACGACTTATTCGATTATCCGAAGGCGAATCCTTATTTTCTATCGTTGCTGATCACCTGAGTGCAATGGTGTCAGATCAGGAATCTCAGCATCATCGTACTTAAATCTATCTCAATCAAATTCGGATTGGTGATCGCATATGGTAGGGTAGTATGAAAAATAATCAACACAAGATCGTCATATAATATCAAATCAAATATCATTTA
>JAJGQD010000209.1:0-35374 GCA_020882685.1 Aphelinus atriplicis
TGTGAATTTTTAAAAATAAAATAAGCATGTGGGAAGTAAGGAACCAAGGTGAAGGTAGTAAAAAGAAGTCAAATGCATTTAAAGTGGAAAATATCAATGAGCGGAGCTGCTATGGATGTGGAAAAAATGGACATTTTAAAAGAAATTGCCCGAGCACATGGCGCAGAGGAACCGGAAGAAACATCATCGACTCTTCACACGGACAAGGAGGTGGTAGAGGAGCATCACAGCAACAACAACAGACGCAGCAGTTTCGAGGTCGCGGGGGAAGAGGCAGTCAACGTGGATTCTACGGAAGGGGCAGAGGCTGGTATCCACGCGGCAACGGAGTAAGTCAACATGATGCGAGGTATAGTTACAGTGAAAACGACGGCGACACGGCAACTTTCGTGGCCCAAGTAACACGCGACGAGGTAGATACTAATGATATTGAAATTTATAATTGTAATAATGATAAGATAGAATGGATATTAGACAGTGGTTGCTCAAATCACATAATAAATGATGAGACTTATTATAATAGATTTGTTGATTTAAAGAATCCAATAAACGTCAAAGTTGGAGACGGTAGAATCTTAAAAGGAACTAAAGTCGGAGAAATTTTAAGTTATCTTGTTGTAAATGGAATGAAAAATAAAATAAAAATACCAAATGTATTTTATGTGAAAGAGATGGATAAAAATTTGCTGAGTTTTGCAAAGATAACAAGTGAGAATAAAATTATTTCTATTGCTGATACCTCAAAAATTTATAACAAGCAAGGTGATTTAGTTGCTATAGCGTTCAAAGAGCACGGTCTATACAAGATGAATAGTTTTATTAGTAGAGAAGAATGTTATTCGACGATCAAGGACATTGGAAAAATGACACAAAAAGAACGATATCATAGAATTCTAGGACACGTAAACTTTAAGTACTTGGATACTATGTGCAAAAACAAATTAGTTAAAGGTATGCCAAATGAATTAGAACAAATATATTTGAAATGTGGTACTTGCCTACAGAATAAAATGCATAATCTACCATTTGAGAATAAAAGAAGCAGAGCAAGCGAAATTTTAGAATTAGTGCATACAGATTTGAATGGACCACATAAAACAATCGGTTTTGATGGCTCAAAATACTTCTTGACCTTTATTGACGATTATAGCAAGTGTGCGTTAGTATATGTAATCAAAACAAAATCAGAGGTTTATGACTGTCTTGTTGACTACATTAATAAAGTCGAGAATCTTACTGAGAAAAGAATTAAAAGAATAAGGTGTGACAATGGAAAAGAGTACTTGAATAGAGACATTCATAATTTGATTAGAGATAAAGGAAATTTCTTAGAGCCATGTCCTCCATATGTTCATCAATTGAATGGAACAGCTGAGAGATACAATAGGACAATAATGGACTCAGCTAGATGTTTATTTTATGAAGCTAAAGTTAGTCGAAAATACTGGCCGGAAGTAGTTAAAACAGCAGTTTATTTGAAAAATAGAACTATTGGAAATACTATTGAAAACAAAACGCCTTTCGAGATTTTATTGAAAAAAAGACCTGATATTGGAAATTTACGTTTGTATGGAAGTAAAGTCTTTATAAGAGTACCAGAAATAAAAAGAAATACAAAATGGGATCGAAAAGCTGATATTGGAATTTTACTGGGATATGATAATGTTGGATACAAAGTTTTGATGAATAACAAAATAATTAGAGCGAGACATGTTGACATAATTGAAAACAATGAGAACTTAGTTGGATTTAAAGGTGATGACGATCAGGAGAATAGTGATATTGATGAAAGTTTGAGTGATATAAGTCAAAACTCTGAATCAAACGAACCTGAAAATAAAAGAAACAATGAACAAGAGAATTTTGTAAGAAGATCAGAACGAGAGAAAAGAAAACCGGATAGATATGATGCAAGCCATGTAAACTCGAATTACATATATGTCAATGTAGCAAGCGCTGATAGTCCTTCAACATACGAAGAAGCATTAAGAAGTGACGAGAGAGATCTTTGGATAAAGGCTATGGATAGAGAGATGAGTTGTTTGATTAAAAATGAAACATGGGAACTAATAGAAAAACCGAAAAACAAAAAAATAATAGATTTAAAATGGGTATTTACGAATAAATCGAACAATCAAAAAAAGGCAAGACTTGTTGTGAGAGGGTTCCAGCAAACCGAAATACTTGAAGACTTATATGCACCAGTAGCTAGAATTCAAACCTTAAAATTATTACTATCTTATTGTTGTCAAAATGGATTATTGGTCATGCAAATGGACGTTGAAACAGCTTTTTTAAATGGTTATGTAAAATCAGAAGTATTTGTTAAACAACCAATGGGTTATGACAATGGAACAGAAAAGGTTTGTAAACTAAAAAAAGCATTATATGGATTGAGAGAAAGCTCGAGAGATTGGTACGAATTTTTTGATGACTATATGAGAAATCTGAATTTCAAAAGGAGCGAAAGTGATTATTGTTTGTACATTTACATTGGGAAAGATGATACGATTTACATAATATTGTTTGTGGATGATTTATTGATTTGTGGTAGAAACAAGAAAATAATTAATGAAATAAAAGCAAAATTATCCAGAAAATTTACAATGAAAGACTTAGGTAACGTTAAGACTTACTTGGGAATTAATATTGAGTATGATAACACAACATACAAAATGACATTAGACCAAAGTGAATATATTGTGTCACTAGCGAGAAAATACAATGTTACAGATGCGAAATTATACTGTACACCGATGGAGCAAAACTTAAGTTTAGAACCTGCACAGTCAGCATCAAACAACCTAAAATATAGGAATCTAATTGGAGCTCTATTATATATTAGCACGGGAACTAGGCTAGATGTAAGTTACAGTGTTAATTATCTGAGTAGATATCAAAATAGTTACAATGAAACTCATTATGAATATGCATTGAGAATTTTGAAATATTTATACTTGACAAAGAATTTGAGACTCACATACAAAAGAAATACAAATGTAGAAGAAATGGATTGTTTTGTTGACGCTGACTGGGCTGGAGATACAAATGATAGAAAATCGACGACTGGGTACGTAATAAGAATTTTTGGAAACGTTGTTTACTGGAAATCTAAAAAGCAAGGGAGTGTGACAAAATCTTCTACCGCTGCTGAATACGTAGCTTTATCAGAGTCAGTCAGTGAAATTAAATTTATCTTAGAATTATTGAAAGACTTCCGTGTAGTAATTGAAAAACCGATAAACATTTACGAAGACAACTCTGGAGCCATTGCAATTGCCAAGTTCGGAAACTTAACAAAAAATTCGAAGTACATAGAAGTACATTATCATTTCGTTAATGAATGTTACAAAGATGGAATAATTAATCTTGTTAAGGTTAATTCAGAAAATAATGTCGCAGACATATTGACAAAGGCTCTAGGGCGTAACAAATTTGAAAAATTCAGAAAAACATTGAAAATTATTTAATAAGATGTAAAGTATAAATTCAAGGAGGTGTGTTGAGATACACGTGAATTCATACTGAACGCCGGACGTATGTATGTATACGTGCGTGAGCGTAGTTCGAGAATACGACGTAGGAATGTAAACAATAGTCAGTCGATGGTCGTCACCCATATAGTAAGGAAGCAAGTATTAAGTCTTAAGAGCCAATATGTATAACGGGTAATCCGTATTTCAAGATGTAATCATTATGGTTTTATACAATAAACACTCTATATTATATTAGTGAATAATGAATCTGGTGACGTGAATTATTACTTCCCGAATATCTACCACCATAATTAACAGATTCAAGATGGGTCCTGAAAAAGAAAATTGGAATAAATGGTGAGACCAAATACAAAGCTAGACTAGTCATTCGTGGCTTTAAAGATAAGAACGAGTACGACATAAACGAAACTTATGCTCCAGTGTCTCGTATGCAAGTCACAAGAGCCGTGCTCGCGATAATAAATAAGTTCGACTTAGAAGTTCGACAGCTAGACGTAAAAACAGCTTTCCTGAATGGGAAAATAGATTACGAGATTTACATGGAAATACCAGAAGGAGTAAAGTGTACAGAGTCAGAAAGATTGAAAAGGGTATGTAAACTATTGAGAGCACTGTACGGATTGAAAATCAGTCCCAAAGTATGGTACGAGCGTTTCAAGGAAACTGCTCTAAAAATCGGTCTTCAATCCCACAGTAGTGAACCCTGTCTGTTTTATTGGAGAAAGTTCGATAAATTCTTGATTTTGTTGCTTTATGTCGATGACATGTTAATAGCCAGCAATGATTCTCAGAAATTAAATGAAATAGCGAATCAGCTGATGTTAGAATTTGAAATGACCGATCTTGGAGAACCACAAAATTTCCTGGGGATCGAAATCAAGAGAAACAGAGAAAAGCAAACGATGACACTGACGCTCGAAGGTTATATTGACAAAATGCTAGATAGATTTGATTATGGTGACCTGAAACCTCAAAGATCTCCCATGATCACAAGACAAATGTCAAATCGAGAAAGAAGGCAACGAGAAGAGAGCCCAGATAAGCTAGAATGTATTAGAAACATTTCGAATACACCTTATAGAGAAATAATAGGCTCTCTACTATATCTGGCAAATACACTTCGACCATATATCTCGTATGCTGTAAACGTTTTGAGCAGACATCAGATCAACCCAACCGAGAATGAATGGAAAATGATAGAAAGGGTCATGAGGTATCTGATACATACAAGACAAGTTGGAATAAAAGAAGGAAAGTTAGACGGCATGAGAGCATATTCTGATGCGAGTTTTGCAGATTGCAAAAATTCCATAACCACCAGTGGGTTTGCTGTGCAACTCTTTGGTGACACCATTGCCTGGAAAACTCATAAACAGAATTACGTGGCTTTATCTACATGCCAAGCCGAGTATGTTGCGACAAGCGAAGCTTGCAAAGAACTAATCGCACTACACATTACAATCTCGGAGATTTTAAATATATCTATGTTACCTATGATTTTATGGTGTGATAACAAAGCTGCATGCGCCAGTACTCAAATGAGCACTAGTAGTAAACTAAGACATATGATTGACGTTAGAGAACATTATGTTAGAGAATGTGTAGAAAAGAATTTAGTTAGAGTAGAATGGATATCATCCAAAGAACAGATAGCTGATATATTTACGAAACCTCTATCGTTCGAAATACATAACAGATCGATGAAACAGTTATTAAACTGGAACTGAAGTTGGATTTATAAGCTAGAACTGATAGCGAACACATATTTTGGAATTTCTATTTGTTACAGATACGCAGAATAGCAAGGGCTAGATGGAGAAGGAGGTGCTCGGCATTGCTGCGGGAGGGAGTGTCAAAAATGTGCGGTCGCACCAAGCCTCGCACATATACGGCTGACGCTGCGAGCCACTGGCGCGTCAGCGTATAGCTACCTCTCCCCACCACCGTCAGCCCGTTCGCCTCGCTCCCGGCTCACTCTGAGTCGAGCTCTCGGCGCGTAGACTGCTCCTCTTGCTTCGTGCCGCGATCGCCTACTACTCTTCCAGATTGTTTTCAAGAAAGCTCGATTGATACTAATAAAGGTTGACGAGGCTAGATTCGACATAGCTAGATATCTCGATATTAATAAAGTGTTTGTGTGAATAGTAAAACTCCGCGTCACTCATTTCCGCCAATAATACCCTCACTCCAAGGTGCTCCTTTACAAAGATCGTCTCACTTAAAAAAAATGAAATCCTTAATAGACACATGAGTCAATTTATTATTTCATCAGTATTCATTCTGATTAATTCCACATATAGTTGGAGTATTACGTATTCTTATTACAGTTTAGATACTATTATCACAATTACTTCTATAAATTCACGTATCATAAGAAGATGTGTTTTGTAAATCATCTTAGATTATCGGGGGACTCTTGAACTTGAATAATTATCAAATTCAGTATTATAAAACCTTTCTGAAGAAAAGTATAAATTTCTGACGAGTAACGTAACAGTACATGCATTTGTTAATTATTTGTTTATTTTTTTACGTTTCGGTACTGGTTTTTTGATTAAATTTTCAGTAGAATTTACGAAGCACATGAATCATCTTAGATTATCGGGGGACTCTTAAACTTGAATAATTATCAAATTCAGTATTATAAAACCTTTCTGAAGAAAAGTATAAATTTCTGACGAGTAACGATAGGTTAACAGTACATACATTTGTTAATTATTTGTTTATTTTTTTACGTTTCGGTATTTGTTTTTAATCAAATTTCTAGTCGAATTCTTGAAGCACATGAATAATCTTAGATTATCGGGAGACTCTTGAACTTGAATCATTATCTAACATTTGTTAATTATATTTTAATTTTTATTATATACTTACTATTCCATATTTAAAGACATACATGAATTCATTATATACCAGATCTACCGAAATCTGAGCATATGAAAGTAGAAAAATCCATTCATATTTGTCCTGGCAAGTTCACATTGATTCTCTTTATTCTATTGAAATATACAGTTATTTTCTACATTTTATTCTTTATGTCAAGACATAAATAAATTCATTATATACCAGAACTACCCAAATCTGAGCATATGAAAATAAAGAAATGAATTCATATATTGGTCCTGGCAAGTTCAAATATTTTCACCCTTTTTGTTTCTCACAATTACTTCTATAAGTTCACGAATCATGAGATGTGCTTTGTTTTTTATTCTTAATATTTAGGCGTTCATTCATTCTTCATTGTTCTTATGTCAAACTGTATTTTTTAATATACATAAATTCATTCATTATATACCAGAACTAACTAAATCTGAGCATATGAAAGTAGAAAAATCAATTTATACTTGTCCTGGCAAGTTCACATTGATTCTCTTTAAATATACAGGTTTTGTTTTGGTTTTCAAATTTTCCTCTTCGTTCAGCTGATAAACTCCTCTCAGATGCTAATTCAACAGTCAGCCTGCGATCCTTTGGAACCCCATCTGGTAATCTATCTTTCTTTTTTTTTGCAGCTGCTCTTTGCAGCTAAATCCATGATTTAATCAGCCACATTCTGTCGCCCAAGTCCTGTAAAGCTCTTTGAAGCCCACCGTCCGCGAGATTCTTCTCATCTCACCATGTGTCTCTCGATGTTCAACTTTTTCGAACATCGAGAGGAATCGCGACCCCGGGTGTTTCCGTGTTTTAATTACCTATTCAAACTCAAGATCCCAAAATGGTATATGTACTAGTTATATTTATTGTAGCTGATTTTCATCTCAAAACATTGGTAAATTAAGATTGAAAAAGGAAATTGCTGTTACGATTATAACAGCAATTAAAATATCTAGATACTAAAATATCTACATTCGTATCTTATCATCACAAATAATTTGAATCAATATCCAGTATGAAACACAAGTATTGGAAAACACGTTATTTACAGTGATGGGTACTAACTCAACATTTCTAAATGGAATAAACTTTGTCTCACTCATTCTAATCGAATTTTCCATGATAATTGGGTCAATTGAGATTGATGAACTGGATCACTGTTTCGTCTCCTCCTCGAAAATTACTATGAATATATTTGAGAACACATTGTTCGTAATGATTGAAATTGTATAACAATCATTTCTGATTACAGTCTTGAAGCATTGGAAAATGGTTCATTTTGTTTCCATTTCTTGTATTCTATTCCTCACTCGCCGGCAAGGTCTTCTAACAGTTCACGATGGGCTGGAGATATGTAGTATCACTCATGTTGATAAATTTGTCTATTTTTGATAATTATTTTATGACCGAGTAAATACATTCAAGTTTATTTTCACATTGGTAAAACCAGTAAATACTGAAATTTCATATCAAATACCATCTACTATGAGTCTTTCCTCAATCCGCGATAGGCAGAGTGACTATTGATGATAATTCCTTTTGGTCTTTATGCAATGTATATTTTGTAGAGCGATCTGGAGAAAACCATTCAATACTCCCAGGTTGGGTTAAAAAAATACTCCCCTAAATCTTGGATCGATAGATAAATTATTTTTGAGATCAATTATTTCAACGATGATAATATCCCCGGGAATTCGGAATATTAAGATGAGTAATTCCAGTCATTTTTTTCTAGAATAGAATAATAATACTATATAACATCAAGACAATATTGTTGTGTAACAATATCACGTAGGAGGTAGTAATATACAAGAATACAAGATTCAATTGTCATATTTTCTATGTCCACATTTACATTCTGGAAAGACGAAGTTCAATTACATAAAAATTAGTAAAATATGCTGCATGATAAAGAATTTTGAAATGGCTACAATTTGTGAAAATCAATATTCTCATTTATAATTGTATGATGCAGGACATAGAAAAACTGTGAGAAGACCTTGCCGGCGAGTGAGGAATAGAATACAAGAAATGGAAACAAAATGAACCATTTTCCAATGCTTCAAGACTGTAATCAGAAATGATTGTTATACAATTTCAATCATTACGAACAATGTGTTCTCAAATATATTCATAGTAATTTTCGAGGAGGAGACGAAACAGTGATCCAGTTCATCAATCTCAATTGACCCAATTATCATGGAAAATTCGATTAGAATGAGTGAGACAAAGTTTATTCCATTTAGAAATGTTGAGTTAGTACCCATCACTGTAAATAACGTGTTTTCCAATACTTGTGTTTCATACTGGATATTGATTCAAATTATTTGTGATGATAAGATACGAATGTAGATATTTTAGTATCTAGATATTTTAATTGCTGTTATAATCGTAACAGCAATTTCCTTTTTCAATCTTAATTTACCAATGTTTTGAGATGAAAATCAGCTACAATAAATATAACTAGTACATATACCATTTTGGGATCTTGAGTTTGAATAGGTAATTAAAACACGGAAACACCCGGGGTCGCGATTCCTCTCGATGTTCGAAAAAGTTGAATATCGAGAGACACATGGTTAGATGAGAAGAATCTCGCGGACGGTGGGCTTCAAAGAGCTTTACAGGACTTGGGCGACAGAATGTGGCTGATTAAATCATGGATTTAGCTGCAAAGAGCAGCTGCAAAAAAAAAGAAAGATAGATTACCAGATGGGGTTCCAAAGGATCGCAGGCTGACTGTTGAATTAGCATCTGAGAGGAGTTTATCAGCTGAACGAAGAGGAAAATTTGAAAACCAAAACAAAACCTGTATATTTAAAGAGAATCAATGTGAACTTGCCAGGACAAGTATAAATTGATTTTTCTACTTTCATATGCTCAGATTTAGTTAGTTCTGGTATATAATGAATGAATTTATGTATATTAAAAAATACAGTTTGACATAAGAACAATGAAGAATGAATGAACGCCTAAATATTAAGAATAAAAAACAAAGCACATCTCATGATTCGTGAACTTATAGAAGTAATTGTGAGAAACAAAAAGGGTGAAAATATTTGAACTTGCCAGGACCAATATATGAATTCATTTCTTTATTTTCATATGCTCAGATTTGGGTAGTTCTGGTATATAATGAATTTATTTATGTCTTGACATAAAGAATAAAATGTAGAAAATAACTGTATATTTCAATAGAATAAAGAGAATCAATGTGAACTTGCCAGGACAAATATGAATGGATTTTTCTACTTTCATATGCTCAGATTTCGGTAGATCTGGTATATAATGAATTTATGTATGTCTTGACATAAAGAATAAAATGTAGAAAATAACTGTATATTTCAATAGAATAAAGAGAATCAATGTGAACTTGCCAGGACAAATATGAATGGATTTTTCTACTTTCATATGCTCAGATTTCGGTAGATCTGGTATATAATGAATTCATGTATGTCTTTAAATATGGAATAGTAAGTATATAATAAAAATTAAAATATAATTAACAAATGTTAGATAATGATTCAAGTTCAAGAGTCTCCCGATAATCTAAGATTATTCATGTGCTTCAAGAATTCGACTAGAAATTTGATTAAAAACAAATACCGAAACGTAAAAAAATAAACAAATAATTAACAAATGTATGTACTGTTAACCTATCGTTACTCGTCAGAAATTTATACTTTTCTTCAGAAAGGTTTTATAATACTGAATTTGATAATTATTCAAGTTTAAGAGTCCCCCGATAATCTAAGATGATTCATGTGCTTCGTAAATTCTACTGAAAATTTAATCAAAAAACCAGTACCGAAACGTAAAAAAATAAACAAATAATTAACAAATGCATGTACTGTTACGTTACTCGTCAGAAATTTATACTTTTCTTCAGAAAGGTTTTATAATACTGAATTTGATAATTATTCAAGTTCAAGAGTCCCCCGATAATCTAAGATGATTTACAAAACACATCTTCTTATGATACGTGAATTTATAGAAGTAATTGTGATAAGCAAGAAGGGTGAAATTTATTTGAACTTGCCAGGACAAATATATGAATTGATTTCTTCACTTTCATATGCTTAGATTTGAGTAGTTCTGGTTTACGATGAATTAATGTATGTCTTTAAATATAGAATAGTATGTATGAAAAAATGTGCTTTGTAAATTCGACTGAAAATTTGATTAAAAAACCAGTACCGAAACGTAAATATATCAACGATAATTGACAAATGTATGTACCGTTAACCTATCGTTACTCGTCAGAAACTTATACTTTTCTCCAGAAAGGTTTTATAATACTTAATTTGATAATTTTTGATTATCATTCAAGTTTAAGAGTTCCCCGATTATCTAAGATTATTCTTGTGCTTCGTAAATAATGAATTTGTGTATGACTTCACATATATGATTTGAATCATATTATTATTTTACATGCATTTGGATGGAGTGAGATTAAACAGTCATTTTCAAAGTCATTTTCTATTTACGTAGCATAAGAATTTATTCAACAACGCACTATAGGGATACGAAACATACTTGTCGTCCACGTATACCTTTTAGAAGGTCCATTTTTTACTATGACGAAGAAAAATTGCTCGAGATTTCAGTACTTTCTTATCTTAACATTAGCAAATTGATATTCAAGGTTATTAGTTCGAAATCCGTAACAGAGAATTCGACTTACTGAAGTATTTTACCGCAATATAATTTATTCAAGGATCAAAATGTTGCAAGATTTGATAGATTTTACTTGACATATAATTGATTGTGAGTGTAATTTGCAAAAATATTTGTTTGGTGGTAGGATAATCACACCAGTTGAATACTTGGCATCAGATTCTAGATTTCATTACTTTCTTTGGTCATAATTGACAAAATGAACTGGAATATATAACGATAGTGTATTGGTAAAAATGTCTATTGAAGTGATATTTTCAAATGATATATTCGATTCGAATCATATTATTTTCTTACATACACTTGAATAGACTAAGATCAAACAGACATTTTCATATTTCTTTTTCTATAAAAAAATTTATTCGCATAAGAATTTATTCAACAACGAACTATGGGATACGAAACCTACTTGTCGTCAACGTATACCTTTTTCAAAGGTAAATATTTTTCTATGAGAAATAAAAATGCAAATGGTGTATTTTATTTTATTTCCACCATTTATATAATTTTTGAGCTTAAACTCTTCAAAATTATATTAGTACTTGACATAAATACGTGATTTGAGTTATTTTCCATCTTAACATTAGTATAACTACAATAATTAAGTGTGATTTGAAAAATATTCATTCTATTGTTGGATAACCATACTAGTTGGATAATGTTTGATATTACTGTATATTAAAAAAAAAAAAAATAAATCAGTTTGAAATCCGTAGCAAAGAAACATGAAGCAGAAAGAAGGCTTCATATTCTTTAATTATTATTTTAAATGTATTTAAATAGAAAAATAACTAAAAGACATCTTGCAATTTTTACCTTCTCAAAAAATTTAGTCGCTTAAGCATTTTTATATTTACAAAGAAATATAATTAATTCTACCTAAAAACATTTAGTTGATTGAAAATTTATCCAACAACGAACCACAGGATAAGGAATATACTTGTCGTTAAGTATATCTTTTTCGAAGGTGAATTTTTACTATGAAAAATAAAATTGCTTATGCTATCTGATGCACTGGCATAATTTTTTGACCATATTAACCCATTAAGGCCCATGTCCAAACCAGCGGAGATATCATAAAACTAATTATTGGATCACGTGCTTTTTTGAAAAAAAATACCCGTGTTTTTTCTTTTTCCATTTCCAATTGTTTAAACAATAATTATTTAAACAAATTGCACCCAAATTCGTAAATTCGAGAAATCGATTCTAGATGAAAAAACCAAGAAAAAAACGTGAAACACACTTTTTTGATTTGAGGCTTATTTTTCTGGCAATCGCGTTATAAACAATTGGAATTCAGTAAAACCGAGAAAAAGTGGCTTCTGCCAATGCTTACGCTATCACCATGGGATGAAAACTGATTGCGGGATTGCGTGCTTTTTTGAAAAAAATACCCCTATTTTCTCTTTTTTCAAGATCCAATGTTTATACAATAATTATTTAAACAAATTGCACCCAAAGTGAATCGACTTCCCTGGATTCCATTTGTTTATAACGTGATTGTAAGAGACATGAGCCTCGAATCGAAAAAATGTATTCTTACTTTTCTTCTTGGTTTTTCTTCTAGAATACTAAATACAACTGAAACAAAACAATATTGCTTTGATAATATATTTCTGATGGAAGAGTAGCGAACCTTTAAAGAAACGTACAACGAGTTCACGTATAAAGAATGGTTTTAGGGGAGGTATATATTAGATGGATACCAGAGCTACCTACATCGGGGCATGTTTAAATACAGAAATGTAGAAAGCTGTTCATTTTATTGAAACTTCGAACCTGTGAAAATATCAAGGTTATGAAGCGAACGCATGGCTTGAAAATGGTAACAATATGTTTCATAGATCCAACTTTACTTTCTGCCCGTGATAGGCTTATTGGCAAACTGATTCTGACGTACGACTTGGGTTTTCTCTTAATTATATAGTTTACCGGCCATAATACATCTGTGTCACGAAATATTATTCAAAAAAATGTACTCCAATATGGAATGACCAAATTGGAGATTGGGATTGACCACGAAGGCCCGAGTTGATCCAATGTCCAAGCTCCCTTATATAGCGGTAGAACGCCGACTCTCTTGCGAGAGAGCGCCGCGCTATACCTTATACACGCGCGACTCAACGCCTCGCCATCTACAGGCGAGCCACGGTACTTGGCCGGTTACTCGAAAATGAGTTCATACTCTCATATATAAAGCTAATTAGTAATAGAATCAAATCTTACAGTAATTGCACTATTGAGAGAAGAATGTTTCTAAGATCATTTAATTATATATAAACACAAAATAAAATGTTTAAAAAACTGATAAATTTACAAATACTTGACAATTACTCTCTTTTATCACTTGACTCTGTTAAATGTAACCAGGGTTAACCTTCACTTTTATACTTCTATCGAGTTACAGATATACTCTTTTTTCATCCAAATTTCCACAAACTTATGGTAAAATTTGAAAATTTTCTATGTACAATTAAATCAGAGTATGTATATTCAAAAGCTTTAATTTTTCAAATGACAATTTAACACTGTAATGTAAAATTTGAAAATTTTCTATGCACAATTAAATCAGAGTATGTACATTCAAAAGCTTTAATTTTTCAAACGACATTTAACTTTAATTAGTACAGTCTCATATTTACAAATACTTGACAATTACTCTCTTTCATCACTTGAGTCTGTTAAATGTAACCAGGGTTAACGTTCACTTTTATACACTATCGAGTTCTATCACTTTTATACTTCTATCGAGTTACAGATATACTCTTTTTTCATCCAAATTTTCACAAACTTGATACATCATTCACTGTACAAGTTGGAAAAACTTTTGAACTACGTTCCTCATAGCAGCCTAACCCCTTAGCACATCACATTGGATAATAAGATTTAGTTAATGAATAAAATTACTTATTAATTCAAGTGAAAAATACTTGAAAAGTTATTTTTGTAAGAACCCTTTCATACCGGTATACTGTCTATTCTTTCTGAATTGATATTGCACTGATTCTATAATCTAAGAAAAATAATCACATTGAGAGTTCTTTGTTTTTTTGTAATTGAAGAAGGGTCTCAGCTGAAATATGGAGCTGTCTCTTGCACCAGCAGCGTGTGACAAACATTACAAACTCTTGATGGCCTTTGCTTTGGTACACTTGTCACAATATTATTCAGGCACGACTGACAGAAGATTTGACTGCAATGTCGACAATTTTGCTGTTGGTCATGAAACATACACATGTATGTTAAACTGCTTGTTGTGCAACTGTTCCTCTAAAAAAATTTGAAACGTGTCAGAAGTTGAATTATGCATAAATAACCTTAAATTATTATTAAATTATGATTTTCTACCATGATTGATGAATGGACTCCGATTTTTGAATGTAGGTTGGCCCAATATTCCAGGTGACTTGTAGTAGATGGGGGAGAGCCTGACCGTGGGGAACATTTTCCAGCTCATGGACACAATCTGTTGTGCAAATGTTATAGGTTGTTCCTCCATGTACTGACTGAATGATATCTTTTAATTTCACCAACAGCGAACCCTCAGCATATTTATCCTGGAACTATTTCCTCCTTATTACCTAAAAAATATTTCATTCCATGAACGTTTGTCAAATCATTGATTAATTCATTAGTATCTACTTGGGCTTCGTTAACAATATCAGTCTCGTTGCCCCTACTTTGTTCAGTCAGTTGTTTCTTTTTCTACATTAATTTGAGTTTCACAAAGCGCATTAGAGATATCTGAGGAAATCTCTGTGGAATCGTTATCATACCTTTCAGATTGAGTATCTGTTCCGATGATAGGCTGCTCTGGATCAGATACAAAGGCACTGATGCCACTGAGCATCCAGTTGGAAATATCAATGGCAATAAACTAGCTATACCACAGTTGATCTTCATTGAATTTGGCTGCCAAGAGTTCACCTTCTTTAATATCGCCAACTTCTTTAAACAGCTCTGCGTCAATCATTCTCAAAGTAATATCATCCAAAATTGGGAACTGGGTCTGCTTGCGTATCCAGAATTCCAATGGTGAACATACATAACTGATACAGCCCATATTAACATTCGGTAAATTTTCTTCACCTATGGGAGGTGGTCGCTCCTCTCCAATATTATTCTTTGCATCATCAATCTTTGTTTATTATTCTTTGCATTATCAATATCAATGCCTTCATCGATTGGTGGAGTGATCTTGGCGTATCTCTCTAGAAGTTCCAGAGCCAAACCCTTCATATCATGGGTTAACTTTACGACACATGTCTCATCTTTGTCAAGTACATCCAGGAGGAAAACGGTAGCACTGCTGTCAGCAATCATTTCAAACTCCGTGTTAACACCATGTGGCCAGTGTTCAACCCCATCAGGTTTGGCTAAACAACACTTATGAGATAGAGGAGGTATGGATGCGAGATTGTCTGGAATTTTTCTTACATCTCTTGTCATGGCTGTGTTTCCATATTCCATATAGTGGACTTTTGTGCCTTGCTCGGTAGTAGAGACCATCGTCGAGATATGAGCAATGCAGATCAGATCTTCTTTGATATCCATGACGGCAGGAAGAATATTAGCCATTAGCAATATATCCTCGAACATTCTTAGGTCACTCACGTATTTTTCTTCTTACAACCAAAATTCATCGACTGAGACACAATAATTAACAAAAGCTGATCGGGGATCACGCTCTTCTTCTACCAACTCTATATTTTTCCTGCAGGCAGCTAGTTGTTTGCTGATCGAAAGTTTACTAAGGCTTTGTTCTCCATTAAAATGATCAATTTACAAAGGTGCTTTGTTGGTGATTATGAGAGCTTGAAGTTTTCATATACGTTAGCTTCTGCCTGCAAAATGGACCGGCGTAATCATCTTTCAGCATCAAAACTCAGCAGAATATTAGGTACTTGTCACTCGCGTACAGTCTAAGTATACAGATGGTAGCTGTGTGGGGCAAAGAACCAATTTTTCTTATTACTACGAGATTGTTAATTAATATATAATTAATGAAGGGAACGATGCCAAGTCATGTGCACATATATTGAGAAAACTTTATACTTATGTGCGCGTGATTGCGGCGTAATTCTTAATTTTTCACTTCGAATTATTGAATAATATTCTTACCTAATACAGATTGGAGGTTAGCCTATTCCAATCAATAGAAAATCAAAGACACAGCTCGGTCGACGTCTGGCACATTTGCAGCACTAGACGACCCGGGTTATGTCCGCTACTTGCGATCTCGCGTTCTTATATAAAATATATATAATATATAAACGCGTCCGAGTTGCATGTGTTCGCGTTTCACTCCATGCTTATACCAGCTTATACTACATATATAGCAGACGCCATGATGAGTCTCTACGGCAGCTCAGTAGCCTATACCTATATATATGTGAGAATCGAGATATCTCGAAATCGTTCGTCGCCGCGTCGAAGTGGCTTATGAACTGAACGCAAATCTTTTTTTCTCCATTCTAACCTAGCAGACAAGACTCATTACATGAAAACATCTTCTTTAGGAAGTGAATAGGGCTGGATACTAGGGAAAAATAAATAAAAAATCATATTCTACCAGATAACATCCATAACTGATGCGTATCTGTGTTATTTTATAAAATTGAAAAATCCGTGATCCAAACTTAATGTATAATAGGGTTGCGCTGCCCCCAGCTGCCGTTACTCGCCAGGAGGGGGCGCTAGCGCGCCCCTGGATAGGAGACGTTGTCAACTTTAACTAACCAATTACGAAAAAACTTACCAGAATGCTATTAGGTACCTCATCAATTATTTGAAGAACTAATGACGAACCAAATTGACACCACTTGGTAGGATCGAATATCTTTGAATGCCTTATTAAATTGACTTATAATATTCTTCATTACCTATTTATTTCATTACCTATTTATTTCTAGTTAAACGGTTTCACAACCTCTCCTCAATCGTTTGATTTGTTTCAAATATATTTTTGTATCGTAATTGCAATGCAGTTAATCCTATAATTCAGATAGACTTTTTATATTCTTCTATTATCAATACTTTCATTGTCTTCCAAAGAGACAAATATTAATAATCCAAACTATTGATCATATGTCTCAGTAAATTATAAATATTTCTATAATATTTCTATGATAATTTTCACATCCAGTGACTTAGTGAAATATTATTATTCTTAAGACTTTAAAAATGCCTACCAAGTGGCGTCAATTTGGTTCGTCATTAGTTCTTCAAATGATTGATTAGGTACCTAAGAGCATTCTGGTAAGTTTTTTCGTAATTGGTTAGTTAAAGTCGACAACGTCTCCTATAGTATCTAAACTGTAATAAGAATACGTAATACTCCAACTATATGAGGAATTCATCAGAATGAATACCAATGAAATAATAAATTGACTCATGTGTCTATTATGGATTTCATTTTTTGAAGCAATATAAGAGATAAACTAGTTCTGCCTCATGCTTGACGCAACATTTTTACTTTTTCTAAAAAAGGTTTTTCTGAAGATATTACTGTATATCGAATAAATCAGTTTGAAATCCGTAGCAAAGAAACATGAAGCAGAAAGAAGGCTTCATATTCTGTAATTATTATTTTAAATATATTTAAATAGAAAAAGAACTAAAAGACATCTTGCATTTTTTTTCTCCACTCAAAAAGATTTAGTCACTCAAGCATTTATATATTTACAAGAAATATATAATTAATTCTACCTAAAAACATTTAATCGATTGAAAATTTATCCAATAACGAACCTTAGGTTAAGGAATATACTTGTTAAGTATATCTTTTTCAAAGGTGAATTTTTACTATGAAAAATAAAATTGCTCATGCTATCTGATGTACTGGCATAATTTTCTGACCATACCCATTAAGGCCTATGGCCAGACCAGCGGAGATATCATAAAACTAATTATTGGATTATGTGCTTTTTTGGAAAAAAAATACCCGTGTTTTTTCTTTTTCCATTTCCATTGTTTAAACAATAATTATTCAAACAAATTGAAACCAAATTCGTAAATTCGAGAAAGTAATGGTGTCAATCGATTCTACATAAAAAACCAAGGAAAAAACGTGAATTACATTTTTTTTTTATTTAAGGCTTATGTTTCTGGCAATCACGCTATAAACATTTGGAATTCAGTAAAACCGAGAAAAAGTGGCTTCGGCTCATGCCTACGCTTTCACCATGGGATGAAAACTGATTGCGGGATCCCGTGCTTTTTTGAAAAATATAACTATACTTGATATGACTGTATATGAAATTAATCAGATTGAAATCCGTAACAGAGAAACATGAAGCAGAAAGACGGCTTCATATTCTGTAATTATTATCTTAGATGCATTGAAAAAGAAAAAGATTCAAAAGACATCTTGTCATTTTTACCCACTCAAACAAATTTTGTCGCTTAAGCATTTATTTAACAACGAACCACAAAATACGGAACATACTAGTCTCCAACGTGGGCCTTTTTCAAAGGTAAATTTTTAATCATGAAAAAGAAATCTGCTTATGGCGTATTGCATCTTATTCAAACCATTTATATAATTTTGGTACTATACCTCTAAAAAAATATATGAGTTAAATAATTGACGTAAATTTGTGAATTGAGTACTTTCCCATCTTAAGAAATTGTTCTGGATTAAAATTTGAACAACTATGAGAATTAAGTGTACATTTAAAAGTATTCATTGTTCCGGATATCTCCACGTAGAGTAGACGTTATGTAAAAATTATGCTGGATCATAGAATTGCAGTTAGACAGAGTCGGGCCTGTTTAGAACCGGGGGGAGTCGGCCGCGGATGGGCCTCCTTCCACCGCTCTACGGTAAAGAAAAGCCGGGCAGGGGCACTGGAAAACGAGCCCGCGCGAGGGCAAGTGAGAGAAAAAAGAGGCTGAGGAATTACTATTTGTAGATCGGGAGAAAGTAGTTGGGACAGATGTGAGTTGGCCTCGACGTAGAGTGATTATTGTTCCGGAATGAAGCGAATGTTGTTAGTTTGAGATTGTGCAATTTAAATAAATTAGTATTGTAATGTGTAATTTGAATTTATCAATTTGTGATACGTGAGTTAAATGGATCAGTTCGTAATGTATAATTCAATTTTTGAATGTGATTTATATGATGTATTGAGGCACTATTCACGAGTATGATTGGTACAGTGTTGTTGTGTGATCAAATGTGACATTCGCTGCAAGTGAGATTCGTGCAATGTGATTCGTTAATATTCACAGTGACCAATTCGCGCATGTGATTTGATTGGTTTAGCGTATGTAATGAAGAGTTACAATTTGAGTATATGCTGTGTATATGAATAATTGCAATGATAGTTTATATTCAGCGGAGAATTTTTTAGTTTTAAAATGAAATAAATCTCTAATTTTATCGCTCGTGAGTAAATTCGTTTAGAGTTTGATTTATCTGAGTAATTCAAGTTTGATATATTAAATGTTGTTTATAATTGTAAATGTGGATGAACTAGGTTTCACTGGGTTCCCTAGTCTTTGAACAGCGAATGCTGGTCCACATCTTCGGTTAGTCCCAGCAAATAAATAACTCAAGTTTCGTAAATTGTGATTATTTGTTTTCAACCTATCCCCGCCCGAGACATTCATTCTGCAGTAGGATTATCATTCTAATTAGATACATGTCATTCAATGCTTTCTCGTATTTATATTGACAAAATCCATCTGGAATGTATAACTAGATTTGATGTAGCTTTATATGCAATTTATTATACTAAATGCAACTAAAACGAAACGATATTGCTTTGATAATATCTTGCAGATGGAAGAGTAGCGAACCTTTCTAAAGAAAGGTACAAGTAGTTTACGAGTAAAGAATGATTTTATGGGAGGTATATTTTGGACTGAATTACAATTGTAAAAATTAGCGATATTTTGAAATGGGCTCACTTGACAAATAAATTGTGCGAAAACTATCAGAGATATCGTGATGAAATTTTTTTTGTATCAGGTGGTGCGTCAGTGCCACCGACGACGAGTATGCGCAGCAAGCGCTCGTGGGGACGCGACTAGCCATTATATACAGCCCAATGTCGTGTTCAACCTCACTTTTTTTAATTATTTTTATTTTACCGCTGTTCCGCAGTCTTGTAACAGTTATAAGCAAGAACTACAGTCACTTACAATTACTTTTGTCAGAAAAGTTTCATCGAAATCGCTCTGGTATTATTTGAGAATAGAAGAGTGAATCGGCTAGCTGACGGAGTGCGCGAGAGCGCTTGAAAATTCGTCAACATTTCAAGATTTCAAGAGTACGCTATAGATATACGAGCAAGCGAGCGAGCGAGCGCCAGCGGTGCCCAGTGGTGAGAGGGTGACGGCCAGTGAGGTTGGTTACCACAGGCGGCTGGCGAACTGCTCGCGCCGCGGAAAGCGGAGCGGAACGTTCGTTCATATCATGGAATGCAGTGTGTATAACCAACAAACTGTTGTTCTGTGTATAACAACAAATGTTCCCCACGGTCAGGCTCTCCCCCGTCTAACACCTACGTCACCTGAATATTGTTGGGCAAACTTGAAGATTAGCAAAAAAAGTTGCATCTCAGTTTGGTGCTGACTCGTATCTCTTAATTCAGGAATGGATGATAGTTCTTCAAAGAGTAAACGGTATGTATGTTAAAAGTTAATTAACTCAGATGAATTTTTTCTTGTTAAATGTTGGTTGGATATACTTAAAATCTTGTTTACAGACAGATGAAGATGCTGAATCATTACGTTCTTTCGTTGTGCCATTAGAAGAATAAATAAAAGCGTTGAAAGAAAATCTAAGAACAACAGACGATAAATTACAGAAATACAAAGAAAAAGAGGAATAGTTGCACAAAAAGCAATTAAAGGCCAAAGAAAGTGGTTCTTGGGAAAATACGTGTGATATGTGTTTTAATTATGAAGCTCAACTCCAAAGAATGCAAATAGAAACCAGAGAACTTAGTAAGAATGTACAAGAAACTGAGTAAATGTTACTAACTCAAAAACAGGGTCTAATGAAAGAATTAGAGTTTAGAAAAGTTTTCTTCCTGGATGTACTTGTGAGGGAGACATTTGTCGTGAAATCAACCCATGATATTAAGAATTTGGCTGTGGAACTTCTAGAGAGATGCGCCAAGATCACTCTGCCAATCAATGAAGGCATTGGATGATATCAATGGATAATGATGATTCAAAGATCGATTATATGAAGATTGATGATGCAAAGGTTGATCATACAAAGATTGATGATGCAAAGAATACTATTGGAGGGGAGCGACCATCTCCCATAGGTGAAAATTTTGAAGGAGAAGATAGTGATATTAAAGAAGGTAAACCCTTGGCAGCCAAATTCGATAAAGATCAACTGTGATATAGCTGGTTTATTGCCATTAGTGTTTCTAACTAAAGAGTTACCTGGAAGAACTATTGTTTGGGAGGAACATCATGAGGAGGCTCAGTGGCATCCGTGCCTTTCTATCTGAGCATGAGCAGCCTATCATCGGCACGTATACTCAATCTGAAAGGTATGATAATGATTCCACAGAGATTTGTTCAGGTATCTGTAATGCGCCTTGTAAAACTCAAATTAGTGTAGAACTAGAAGAAACTCTGACTTATCAAAGTAGGGGCAAAGAGACTGATATTGTTAACGAAGCCCAAGTAGATACTAATGAATTAATCAATGATTTGACAAACGTTCATGAAATGAAATATTTATTAGGTAATCAGGAGAAAATAGTTCCACGATCAATATGCTGAGGGTTCTCTATTGGTGAAATTGAAAGATATCATTCAGTCTCATGCAGGTCTTTTGATGACCAACTTGTTCCTGAAAGTTTCAATAGAGGTGAGATGAGACAGATCGAAACTCCCATGGAGGAACAACCTATAATGTTTGCACAACAGATTGTGTCCATGAGCTGGAAAATGTTCCCCACGGTCAGGCTCTCCCCCATCTACTACGAGTCACCTGGAATATTGGGCCAACCTACATTCAAAAATCAGAGTCAGTCATCAATCATGGTAGAAAAATCATAATTTAATAATAATTTAAGGTTACAAATTATGCATAATTCAACCTCTGACATATTTCAAATTTTTTTATGTACAATGAAAATGCTGAATCATCATGTTCTTTGGTTGTGCCATAAGAAGAAGAAATAAAAGCATTGGAAGAAAAACTAAGAACAACAGACGATGAAATACAGAAATACAAAGAAAAAGAGGAACAGTTGCACAACAAGCAGTTTAACATATATGTGTATGTTTCATGACCAACAGTGAAATTGTCGACATTGCAGTCAAATCTTCTGTCAGTCGTGCCTGAATAATATTGTGACAAGTGGACCAAAGCAAAAGCCATCAAGAGTTTGTAATGTTTGTCACACGCTGCTGGTGCAAGAGACAGCTCCATATTTCAGCTGAGACCCTCCTTCAATTACAAAAAAAACAAAGAACTCTCAATGTGATTATCTTTCTTAGATTACAGAATCAGTGCAATACCAATTCAGAAAGAATAGACAATATACCGGTATGAAAGGGTTCTTACGAAAATAACTTTTCAAGTATTTTCACTTGAATTAATTAGTGATTTTATTCATTAACTAAATCTTATTATCCAATGTGATGTGCTAAGGGGTTACAGGCTGCTATGAGGAACATAGTTCAAAAGTTTTTCCAACCTGTACAGTGAATGATGAATCAAGTTTGTGAATATTTGGATGAAAAAAGAGTATATCTGTAACTCGATAGAAGTATAAAAGTGATAGAACTCAATAGATTATGAAAGTAAACGTTAACCCTGGTTACATTTAACAGAGTCAAGTGATGAGAGTAATTGTAAAGTATTTGTAAATATGAGACTGTACTAATTAAAGTTAAATGTCGTTTGAAAAATTAAAGCTTTTGAATGTACATACTCTGATTTACTTGTACATAGAAAATTTTCAAATTTTACATTACAGGTGTAAAATGTCGTTTGAAAAATTAAAGCTTTTGAATGTACATACTCTGATTTAATTGTACATAGAAAATTTTCAAATTTTACCATGAGTTTGTGAAATTTGGATGAAAAAAGAGTACATCTGTAACTCGATAGAAGTATAAAAGTGATAGAACTCGATAGATTATAAAAGTGAACGTTAACCCTGGTTACATTTAACAGAGTCAAGTGATAAAAGAGAGTAATTGTCAAGTATTTGTAAATTTGCCAGTTTTTTAAACATTTTATTTTGTGTTTATATATAATTAAATAATCTTAGAAACATTCTCCTCTCAATAGTGCAATTACTGTAAGATTTGATTCAATTACCAATTAGCTTTGTATCTTCAAACAAACAGTTTAGATACTATAGGAGACGTTGTCGACTTTAACTAACCAATTACGAAAAAACTTACCAGAATGCTCTTAGGTACCTAATCAATCATTTGAAGAACTAATGACGAACCAAATTGACGCCACTTGGTAGGCATTTTTAAAGTCTTAAGAATAATAATATTTCACTAAGTCACTGGATGTGAAAATTATCATAGAAATATTATAGAAATATTTATAATTTACTGAGACATATGATCAATAGTTTGGATTATTAATATTTGTCTCTTTGGAAGACAATGAAAGTATTGATAATAGAAGAATATAAAAAGTCTATCTGAATTATAGGATTAACTGCATTGCAATTACGATACAAAAATATATTTGAAACAAATCAAACGATTGAGGAGAGGTTGTGAAACCGTTTAACTAGAAATAAATAGGTAATGAAATAAATAGGTAATGAAGAATATTATATGTCAATTTAATAAGGCATTCAAAGATATTCGATCCTACCAAGTGGTGTCAATTTGGTTCGTCATTAGTTCTTCAAATAATTGATGAGGTACCTAATAGCATTCTGGTAAGTTTTTTCGTAATTGGTTAGTTAAAGTTGACAACGTCTCCTATAGTATCTAAACTGTAATAAGAATACGTAATACTCCAACTATATGTGGAATTAATCAGAATGAATACTGATGAAATAATGAATTGACTCATGTGTCTATAATGGATTTCATTTTTTTCAAGTAATATAAGAGATAAACTAGTTCTGCCATGCTTGACGCAACATTTTTACTGTTTCTAAAAAAGAATTTTTTGAAGATTTCAATTCTTTTTGCGGAGTATAATATATCATGAAAATAATAATCAATAAAATGTATATGCATTAGCGTCAGTAATAAAATTAAATAGATATTTATCCAAAATGCAAATATTTATATGGATGAGCGATACACAAAATAAATATATGTAATCAGTAGAAAATAATTAATCTATTATCTGAATTTAAGACAAGACAAGAGTTTTCTTCTAACTATTTTTACATAGGCAAATGATGGTTTAGGATGACGATGTCGGCGAGTCGACTGAATATTTGAATAAGGATATAACCTGATACCCGATAATGTCCAGGTGGCTAGGGTCGCTGATGACAGTGCCCTGAGGATGCGCTTCTGGTATTTTTGTTTGAGGAAACTGACTACTTTGACTACCTGGACATCGTTCGGGTCCAGGGTCAGGCACTCCAACCAAAAATACCAGGAGCGCACCCTTGGAACACCGTCATCGGGTACCCTGACTACCTGGACATCGGTCGGGTCCAGGGTCAGGCACTCCAACCAAAAATACCAGGAGCGCACCCTTGGAACACCGTCATCGGGAACCCTGACTACCTGGACATCGGTCGGGTCCAGGGTCAGGCACTCCAAGCAAAAATACCAGGAGCGCACCCTTGGAACACCGTCATCGGGAACCCTGACTATCTGGACTCCGTTCGGGTCCAGGGTCAGGCACTCCAACCAAAAATACCAGGAGCGCCCCCTTGGAACACTGTCATCGGGAACCCTGACTATCTGGACTTTGTTCGGGTCCAGGGTCAGGCACTCCAACCAAAAATACCAGGAGTGCACCCTTAGAACACCGTCATCAGGTACCCTGGCTACCTGGACATCGTGCGGGTCCAGGGTCAGCTGCTTCAAGCGAAAATTCCAGGAGCGCACCCTTGGAATACCATCATCGGGTACCCTGACTACCTGGACATCGTTCGGGTCCAGGGTCAGGCACTCCAACCAAAAATACCAGGAGCGCACCCTTGGAACACCGTCATCGGGAACCCTGACTATCTGGACTTCGTTCGGGTCCAGGGTCAGGCACTCCAACCAAAAATACCAGGAGCGCACCCTTGGAACACCGTCATCGGAACCCTGACTACCTGGACATCGTTCGGGTCCAGGGTCAGGCACTCCAACCAAAAATACCAGGAGCGCCCCCTTGGAACACTGTCATCAGGTACCCTGGCTACCTGGACATCGTGCGGGTCCAGGGTCAGCTGCTTCAAGCGAATATTCCAGGAGTGCACCCTTGGAACACCATCATCGGCTACCCTGACTACCTGGACATCATTCGGGTCCAGGGTCAGGCACTCAAACCAAAAATACCAGGAGCGCACCCTTGGAACACCATCATCGGGTACCTTGACTACCTGGACATCGTTCGGGTCCAGGGTCAGGCACTCCAACCAAAAATACCAGGAGCGCACCCTTGGAACACCGTCATCGGGAACCCTGACTATCTGGACTTTGTTCGGGTCCAGGGTCAGGCACTCCAACCAAAAATACCTGGAGCGCACCCTTGGAACACCGTCATTGGGTACCCTGGCTACCTGGACATCGTTCGGGTCCAGGGTCAGGTACTCCAACCAAAGATACCAGCAGCGCACCCTTGGAACACCGTCATCGGGAACCCTGACTATCTGGACTTCGTTCGGGTCCAGGGTCAGGCACTCCAACCAAAAATACTAGGTGCGCACCCTTGGAAAACCGTCATCGGGTACCCTGACTACCTGGACATCGTTCGGGTCCAGGGTCAGCTTTTCCCAGTCAAAATACGAGGAGCGCACCTTCGGGACGCTGCCTTCTGTGACACTAGCTACTTGGACATTATCGGGTATTAGGATATATGCTTATTCAAATAAAACTTAAGTCGAAACGCCGACATCGGCATCCTAAACTACCATTTGCCCGTGTAAAATCAATTATAAAAAAAAAACATGGAATGAATTTTGATATGTCTTGTCTTATCTTCTGTAAGTTTGAAAAAATCTGCATTACTTTTCGTTGAATCTATGGGACACGGTCAATAGTTTTGCCATATTCTTTCTAACTATAATACATTAACAATTTACTTTGAATCCCATGGTTTCAAATCTACGCGGGAAGCAAGAGCATATAAACGCGTTTCGTACTATGCGTGAACATAGCTGCTTTATCAGGCTACCGCGGCTAACTTCATGGTGCTACACAAAAAAGATCCTAACAAAAATCTGGTCGGGAGAAAAAATGAGTAGATCGCTTGACACGGTACTCCAAACTCATTATTTCGAACGAGTTTTTGAGTATTTCTTTTTGTCGATCGCTCAATTGGGATGCTAGATGAGCATTAAATCCTGTTTCGCATCCAAAAAAAGTTCTTTTGACTAAATTAATGCCAATGTAAAAATCGAGCGTGCGATCTCAAACATTATATCGACGTGTCTTACGAAGAAAGACACATAACTGAATCTGTCCGCGAAGAAAGACACATATCCGAATCTGTCCGCGAAGAAAGACACAACTCGCAATCTAGCCACGAAGAAAGACACAACTCGCAATCTAGCCACGAAGAAAGACTCAACTCGCAATCTGTCCGCGAAGAAAGACAAATGTCGGAATTATTCTCCCGCGAATATTAACGAAAAAAGAGTTTAAACTGTAGAAAAGGCTTGTTTTTTTTTTCAATTGCAATCTACTCATCCTAAGCTTTCATTCCATATATTTTTTACGTCGGAAAATTGTGGGATGTGCGCCATGTATCCTTTTTGCGGGCAGACGCGAGTTGTGTCTTTCTTCGTGGCTAGATTGCGAGTTGTGTCTTTCTTCGCGGCTAGATTGCGGGTTGTGTCTTTTTTCGCGGCTAGATTGCGAGTTGTGTCTTTCTTCGCGGACAAATTGAGATGTGTCTTTCTTCGCGGACAGTTTGAGATGTGTCTTTCTTCGTAAGACACGTCGATATAGTTGCGGTGTCTTCTGCTTGACGCATGGAACACTACCGCGTTCCGTGATATGAGAGTATGAACTCATTTTCGAGTAACCGGCCAAGTACCATGGCTCGCCTGTAGATGGCGAGGCGTTGAGTCGCGCGTGTATAAGGTATAGCGCGGCGCTCTCTCGCAAGAGAGTCGGCGTTCTACCGTCTATATAAGGGAGCTTAGACATTAGACCAACTCGCGCCTTCTGGCGCCTTCGCGGTCAATCCCAGTCTCCAATTTGCTCATTCCATATTGGAGCACATTTTTTTGAATAATATTCCGTGACCCAGAAGTAATATGGCCGGTAAACTATTAGATTAAGACGGACCCAAGTCGTACGCAGAATCAGTTTGCCAATAAGCCTAACACGGGCAGAAAGTAAAGTTGGACTTTAGACTGCCTGAGAATCAACATGTTAACATGCCCCAATAAAGGTAGCTCTGGTATCCATACCTCCCATGAAACCATTCTTTACTTCTAAACTATCCGAGTGTCCGAGCAAAGTAGTCCCCCTCTGGTGGACGTTTTCTGTACCTCTGTAGAGTATAATAAAACAAAGTATTCTAACTTCACATAAACCCAAGTCCAGAATAGTGGACCCACAAAGTAAAGATATATAATAGTCAAGTATTCCAATTCACTTTCAACAAAGTCCTAAATGTCTGAAGTGCAAACTATTCATTGTTATAAAACTTTACAAATTGTTTACTTCTTATTCATCCTTGAATTTGAATTTCCTACCTCGGACCACGTGACTTTATTATACTTTACAACTGCAACAGCACTGCCTCCTGGTGGAACTCGGACACCCGAATAGTTATACCTTTCTTTAGAAAGGTTCACTACTCTTCGATCTGGAATATATTGTCAAAGCAATATCGTTTTGCTTTAGTTGTATTTAGTATAATAAATTGCATATAAAGCAACATCGAATCCAGTTATACATTTCAGATGATTTTATCAACGGTGATACGAGAAGGCATTACATGCCGAGTATCTAACTAAATCACAAATTGACGCCAAGTAATTAATTCATATATATTTTCAGAGGTATAGAACAAAAATTATATAAATGGTTTAAATAAGATGAAATACACCATAAGCAGATTTCTTTTTCATGATTAAAAATTTACCTTTGGAAAAGGTCCACGTTGCCGACTAGTATGTTCCGTATTCTGTGGTTCGTTGTTGAATAAATGCCGAAGCGACTAAATTTTCTTGAGTGGGTAAAATATGCAAGATGTCTTCTCAATCTTATTCTATTTCAATGCATCTAAGATAATAAATACAGAATATAAAGCCTTCTTTCTGCTTCATGTTTCTCTGTTACGGATTTCAAACTGATTAATTTCATACAAAATAATATCAAGTATCAAGTATAGTGATATAATTCATAAATACGCATTTATGAATATGATCTACGCATATTCACAAATACGAAATCAAATATATGTAAGATCAGATTATTCAAATCTAATATGTTATTCTGAAAAGGATTGACGAATTTCTCACAACATCTAGTTTTTTCGTTACTAATGACACGAATTTCATCTCTTCATATTATGTCGAATTTTGATTGGATCGAAAAACAAAAAATATGACCTAATTAATTTTGCACGTTCTTTCGATTTCCTACGATAAAAAAACTAGCGTATTCGTCCCAATTACAGGTGTATGACTTCAATAGACATTTTTACTCGCACACTATCGTTATATATTCCAGTTCATTTTGTCAATTATCACTCAAGAAAGTAATGAAATCTAAAATCAAATGCCAAGTATCCTACTACTAAACATATATTTTTGCAAATTACATTCACAATAAATTGCATGTTAAGTAAAAATCTCAATGGTAGAAATCAAATAGAATACTCCTCGAGCAATTTTTCTTTTTCATAGTGAAAAATAGACCTTTAAAAAAGGTATACGTGGACGACAAGTATGTTCCGTATCCGTTGGTTCGCTGTTGGATAAACTATAATTCTACTCAATTTCAAAAAGTCAAAAGACGAAAGAAGAAGTCAAAAAGTAGAAAGAAATTTGAAAATGTCTCGTCAATTTCAGTCCATCCAAATGCATATAAGATAGTAATTATTTTTGAACGTCCACATGTTTCAAACGACGAATAAATTCGGGCTTGGTGGACTATCCCAAGATGATATTGCGAGAAAAAAATTCCACGCTCCCCGGGCTGGATTTGAACCAGAGTCCTCCTGATCTCCGGTCAGTTGCGATATCCACTACGCTACCGGGAAGACGGCAGCTCTCCACATCCCTGGAGCATGAATTCATTTTCCCGCAATATCACCTATATACACGATCAAATTCGATCGCTTGAATCTGTACGATCAAGGTCCGATCGTATTGTTACAGATTTCCTTTTTACCTGTACCCCCCACCCTCCCCCTTACCCAACCCAACCCATTGGGCTACTACATCTTTTCACCCGAAGTAGTATTTTACAAATAATTATTTTTTAACGTCCACATGTTTCAAACGACATATCATCTTGGGATAGTCCACCAATCCCGAATTTATTCGTCGTTTCATATACGATAGTATTCACTTCTTATTTCTATTTTTTTCAGTCAATGGAATTAACAAATACATACTTGCCACGGGCCCGTTTTTTACAGATTCCGATGAAATTCACCTACGATACGATTCTTAGATACATCATTCCATGCAAAAAAACTAACCGCTGCATGTAATATACGAAATGCTGATCAAACACGGAAAGTAAAGCATGAAAATTTTGGATAACGATTCATGCTCAATGCTTCTTGAATCTACCTGTCCGCAAGTGTGACCTGGTGCCAGTTCGCACCAGGTTCACGTGGGGATTGGCTCTACCGCGGGCACTCCGTATTTGTTACGGGCGCCGGGAGTGCCGCGACTAGCTCTCGCTCGGAGCACGGGGGACTCTCTTGGGGGGGGGCGGCCGCGCGCGGAGACTCGAACGGAGTCTACCCGCGCGCTCGCTTGGCCGTGATGTCGGGGGGGACGCGAGGGGAGAGGCCCGGGCCAGGGCCGGAGCCCGTCGTTCTTTGGGGGTGTGTTGGCGCGGTCGCCAACACACACGTTCACTGGGGGGGCGTCATCGCGCTCGCCGACACGCACGTTCACTGGGGGGGGGACACCGGGGCCGCGACGCGCACACCAAACCTTTCAGCCGCTCGTTCTCTCTCGCTCGTGCTCGGCTCGGCTCTGCTGGCTCTGCTGCTGGCTGCTGGTGGTCGCGTCCTCGTCGGCCTCGGCATCCTCGGTACGTCCTCACGCACACGCTCACGGTCACGTCACGCACACCGGGCTCGGTACTCGGGATTCGTCGCGCGTCGCGTGTTGAGGGCTACGGACACCGGACGAGAATAATCGTCCGCCTCGTGCTTACTCCCGGCCTCGCGCCGCCGGAACTCTCGGCGCGCTGCGGCTTGCATGCGCGCTGGAGAGTGCTGCCCTCCCGAGCCGGTGGCTGCCTGCTAAGGTGCCGTACCGGCCGAATCGGCGAGCAGCCTCTCCGTCCGTAGTGACGGGTTTCCCCGTCACATCCCCCCTCCCTAAACCGGACCACACGGTCCGCAACTCCGGCCCATGTGGCTCCGCGTAAAGGAAGGAGAGGTGTTTTCAGGGAAACCAGGTTCCTCAGACCTCGTTCTCCACTTTTTTTCTCTTTCTTTTTGCGCCCGGTCGCACGCCTCTGTGCCGACCAGGGCCTCCTACGGCGACTATGCCGGTAGGCTTCTGGCACACCGCGTGCCATCTCCAACGTTATCTGAGGGCGGTAATCCGCCCTCCTCCCTCTCCCCAAACCCTTGGTGGGCGCATCGTACCCCATATGTGGGTCACCGATGCCCGTTCGTTCGGCCGAATCTCCGTCGACTAGGTGAGCGCACATAGCATCGTTGCCGGACGCGAGTTTGTGCTGCCCACCCACATCTCCGGTATCATCAACCACGTTCTTCCCCCTAAACCAGTGCCCTAGCAAGGAGCCTTTTGCTCCTCGCGAATCACGCCACTGCTTTTCCCTCACGACTTCACGCTCGATCTCGTTTTCGTCGGAATTTGCTGCGTCTCTTAGACGCTTTTCAATCAGCAATTTCTCATACGCTTCCGTAGGTCGCGTATGTTTGGGGCAGCATGCATTCTGCACCCGTTGAAATGCTGATCGACACTCGCTCGTTCCTGACCCCTCTGGGTCAGGTGCTCTCTCGTGATCGTTCGCTCCCCTGGTGCGCCCAGCGCTGGGCGCAGCATTACTGCCGCTGGGGGCGTCGTTCACACTCACGTTACTCGTACTCGTCACACTCTGCGGTATTTCCCGGTCTTCCGTTTGTTTGCCGTTACCAGCACACACTGCTGGCTTTTGGCTACGGCTCCGGGGCTCGTTCCCGCTCTCGTTCACGCACTCGTTGTGCAGTATAGCAGGTACCTTCTGCCTCGGCTCTGTGCTGTAATCAGCTTGAGGCGCTCTGTTGGTATTTTTCCCGCGATTAATACTGACACATTTGTCGTCTGTCTCAACGACTTTACTCGTTACGACCCGACCCGACTCGAGCTGATTAATCGGCAGAGCTCGCAAGTCAAATTCGTCAACCTGCTCCCGAGTTTTCGCCAATTTCTCCTTCGCTCGTTCGTTCGTGCCGTTCTCTCGACTCAATGAGTTCGACAGCTGGTTTTTTCCATTTATCGAACTCGTTAATTGCCTTCTCCACCGCCTGAGTCTCCGTTCGTTCATGGATCCGTTCCGTTTTTCCCGTCTGGAGGCTCAAGGTCGGCTGGCTCGTCCCCTCTGTAATGGCGTGGAGCGCGTGGGACTTTAACGCACTCCCGCCTCCCCTTTTCCCGTCAGCGCTTTAAGTCCCTGGCATACAAAACACGAGTCGTATTCGACTCCCGGTGTCTTGCACACCTGACAATAAAACGCCCCCTGGGCTTTCTTCGGGCAATTGCGCGAGTAGTGTCCCTTTCTCGTTGCAATTGTAGCAGATGTTAGATCTACAATCTGCTGCCCTGTGTCCAGGTTTTTGGCAGGAAAAACACACTCCCACTAACGCGTTCCCAGTGTTGACGTTGGGACTCACTGAATGTTGCGGCGGCCCCGATTGGCCGCTATTCCGCTGCACTCGTTCGTTCTTTCGGTCCTTCATCAGTTCGATAAGCAGCTGCTTCAGCTCGCTAATCTCTGATGAGGCCATTCGTTCACTCGTCACTGCTGCGATTTCTGCCTTCTCTCTCGTAATTCTCTTACTCTTCTGTAATTTTCTTCCTTTTTCTTCCTCTGAAGAACTCTCCTCGTTACCGCGCTTGCTCCCAGACTTTCGAATCGCTGATATTGATCCCTCTCTTTTCCCGTACTCGTACGCAGCTGCAGGTATTCGCGACTTCTCTCTGGGCGGCGGTGGCTCGTAACGCTCGTCCGAGTCTCGGAGCTTTTCGTACTCTCTGCCCACTCGTTCCAACTCTCTGTAGAATTTTATCCTCATGTGAAGCATAGCGCTTCTGTATATGGGCAGTAGATTTCGAAAAGCTCTGTCAACTTGTTTCGCTTCTGTTGGCACAACTTTAAAATAACGAACGATAGATTTAAATTCCGACAAAAATGTTGAAATTTTCTCCGATTTGTGCTGCTTCCGCGCTCGTAATTCCTCCCACACGTCCTCGTCATCCATCTCGACTACGAATCTGTGTCTAAAAAGCTTTTTCAAACTTGCGCTACGTTCTGATTTCCGCTTTTATCGTTCGAAACCAATCTGCTGCGCCTTTGTGAAGTATGCTGGGCATCGCCGCCAGCAACGCAGTATCAGGAATATCTACACTCAGTCTGTAGTCATTCAGTCGTTCTAAAAATTCCAACGCGTCAACCGATCCATCGTCCGCGAATCGCAGTTTCCAGTCATGCATGGTTTTAATGCATCCGTGACTAATTTGAAATGAGCTGCGCTCCAGCGTGCTCGTTCTCGCATTTGCAATTGGCGACAATATCGGTTGCGCGTTGACTTCGTTCTCGTCCGAATTTGACAACGCTAGCGCGGCATGAAAGTCGTTCACACTCGTTGCTACCGGCACCGGTACGCGATGTTTCGACTTGCGTACTGTGATTTTCCGTCGCGCTCTCTGTTCGATACGCGTGCTCGTTCTTGTGTCGGTCTCGCTCTCACTTTCGGATGATATGTTCGAATCGTCCAGTTCGTTCGTATTAGGTTTTGCTACATTCGTCTTTGGCAACGTAACCTTCCCGAGCGCCGACCGATTTTCCAAAATAAATTTTTCTATTGCCGGTATCATCGCTAACCCTTCAGGTAGCCTAAGGTACTCGAGGATGTCCGTCGCTTTTTTACTCGTCCCTTCCGGCATCGTGTCCTTTTCCGCGTCTGTATATTTCGCATCCTCGCTCTCGCTCTCTTCGCTCCCGCTTATCATTGTTCGTTCTACTTTGGGTGGCGCTTGGTCTTTTTCATCGTCCGTAAACCACGGCACACCCTCGACTTCCGCTGTTTGCATCTCCCATCTCAACAATCGTTCTTTTTGTGTCCGCAGATTTCCCGTTATTGCTATTCCCGCTTTCTCTAATTTTCTTCGAACTACTTCTTTATTCATCTTAATTATCGTTTTGAATCGTTCGTTCCAGCTATCTACCTTTAACAACTCCTCCATGGCCTCTCTGTACAATTTCATGTCATCGTCTGCCATTTTAATCAATTAATTTATTATAAACTTGAAATAAATACTCTCCAAACACACGTCGCAACACAACAATTAATCGAATTATAAAAAAAACTGAATTGTAAAAAAAAAACAGAAAACTGAAAAGGAAAATTTTAAATTTAAAACAGACTAAATAGTGAATTTATTTGACTCTATTTCCGATTATATACCAAACAAATCAACTCGGTCGATAAAATTGCACAAATCAGTCAGGCGGGCAATATTCACTAACTCGCAAAATCTCTTAATTCAACACGACCCACTCGTACACGCCGTCACCCGTCCTGCTTAACTGCACAAAATTACGAATTCGAATATCGACTCTCTATACCTCGAGTCACGTTCTTAATTGGAGTTATTCTCTGTCTTGTACATGTGCATGTATATATTCAATAATAAAATAAATCACTTAAATCACAATGATGGAGGAAAAAGGAGTGTAAACTCCGTCGGGGACAACAATGGTGCGATATCAATAAATATATATGTGAAATAAAATATTAACCCATTAACGTCCAAAATGTCAAAATTTCTTGCACGTTTTCAGAGTGATTATTTCCTATGTAATTGGCGTTGAAATTTTTGAACCACATATTCCGATGTAAAATTTCATGCTCTTTTAGAATCCGTTTCCAGAATCATGATAAATTTTACAGGAAAAGGGATATGCTCGATTGAAACATAAAAAACACCTAAATTTTTGAAAAAAAAAATTTTTAGGATTTTTTTTCGAAGTGTTACGGTGAAGATATCACCTTGCAACCGAGATCAAAGGTGATCATGGGAGTTGAAGTTTAACAGGGAATTTTTTTGTTGACCTTGAACCATCGCTTCTTTACAAAATGGCGGAAAAACGAATTTTTTTTTTTCAATCTTCATGAACTTTTTTCTCAAAATCTATGGACTTTAGAAAAAAATTCATAGAAACAAAAATGCCTTAGAATCGCTCGAGGAACATTCTCAAATTTTTTCAGAATTTTTTGAGACATATTTTGATTGTCCGGGAAACTTGGGAAATGGAATTTTCAAAAATATCTCAAAAAATTCTGAAAAAATTTTACAATATTCCTCGAGCGATTCTAAGGCATTTTTGTTCTTATAAATTTTTTTCTAAAGTCCATAGATTTTGAGAAAAAAATTGATGAAGATTAAAAAAAAAAATTCGTTTTTTCCGCCATTTTGTAAAGAAGAGATGGTTCAAGGTCAACGGAAAAATTCCCTGTTAAACTTCAACTCCCATGATCACCTTTGATCACGGTCGCAAGGTGATGTCTTCACCGTAACACTTCGAAAAAAAATCCTGAAAATTTTTTTTTTCAAAAATTTAGGTGTTTTTTATGTTTCAATCGAGCATATCTCTTTTCCTGTAAAATTTATCATGATTCTGAAAACGGATTCTAAAAGAGCATGAAATTTTACATCAGAATATGTGGTTCAAAAATTTTTTCAACGCCAATTACATAAGAAATAATCACTCTGAAAACGTGCAAGAAATTTTGACATTTTGGACGTTAATGGGTTCAT
>JAJGQD010000210.1:0-40260 GCA_020882685.1 Aphelinus atriplicis
CAAACCCTAAAAATGGAGTAAAATTAATTTAAAATAACCTTGAAAAATGTGACGAAAAATTATGTTAACAGCAGATATAACTCACAAAATACAGCTTCTTTTACTGACGTCGGAATACCTTGTCGGTTTTTGTTACCAACAAAAACCAATCTTTCAAAATTTTTCCTCCAATTGCACTTAGCATCAATTTTCGAACCATTTCAAAAGGTTTCTCAGAAAATCGCAATGCATCAGATATTTGTAGCTTATCAATGTATATTCCTGAACTGGGTTTTAATTCTTGGCAGCCTCTTCGCTTGGTGTAACATGGTATTCAATAGATTTAAATTACAGCTCTTACGCTATAAAAAGTTAAGAAAGTTCAAATAGTTCCTTGATCAATGTTACGTGGCGTGGTCCTTAATTAGCTGGGTTCAGATCTCGGCTACGGTATTACGTAGACGTTTTACTCGGTAAGGATCTGTTACGTGTCGAATCAGGTTATCAATAACTCAGTACTCAGGAATTGAATTAGATGTGCCTTTATTCCCTATTCACTTTACTGAGAGAGCTCGTGTGATTATTCCAAATACTAGTATACAATATGAGCGTCGGACTGTCTACCGTCTCCGCGTTACTCGTGTGGTTAACCGTGTCTCTGCCGTCCGACTGCCCCGAGCGCCTTGAGGCGGTCGTATTTAATCCCTCGTGGGGGTGCCGTCGCAACCCCTTAGTGGCGCGCTCGGTGGGAGGCGGTCAGTCGCCTCCCGCCGTCTCGAGTTACGCTCCGTGCGTCACGATTTCGACATCGTCCTTCTAGAACGTTCCGATATTCGTGGCGTGGCCCCGCGCAATGCGATTCTAATAATCGCGGGGCTAGCCACGTGACACGTTAGGGCCGCCATCCCGTCGTCCCCGACGGATCATCCATCTAAAAGTTAAAAAAAAATTCCCAAGATTCTAATCCTTTGAAATTCTACCGATGCCCCTTGAACGAATTCCCGTGGTTCGTTGAATTTCGTTAATACCCTATAATCCCTTATTCTGTATTATACTACTAATGCCGTTAATTATATTCTTGGTCGCCGTCTATTTATCATAGCTGTCCTTGTTGTTAGTATCGTTCTGTCAATGTCTGGTTTTATTATTACGAACGTTTGTCTTACAATATGATACATCAATAGTATGTGTATGCGAGATTGTTTACCCCAACAAAGGGTTAAATGATAAAAAGGTTAAATACTCCTATCCTTTTTTACAGTTGTTGTGCTACATGTCTGTGTAACAATCATGTATGTGTGTAAGTGTGATGATGGGTTGTGTATATGATACCCTGATACATCAATCTAACCTAAAGTGGCTCTCTCAGTATACTAAGTTATAAATAAATATATTCTCAACAATCATTTTTCTGTTTATTTAATTTTTCTCTTTATTGAATCGATGCTCAAGGTCTTCGAATGATTGGTTGTCTCGCAGGCCCTTCCCTGGTAGTAGAGCGACCACATTCTCGGTTAGGTCTGATAGGCTAACGGCTGGTCTCAGCGTTCTGGTATAATGTGGCTGTGGTTGCACTGTGACCCTTTCTTGGTCGCGCTCCCACCGCATCTCGATGTCCTCATGTGGCGTCTGTTTGCTTCCCTTTGATTTTCCTGTTGACAGTCTTTGAGCGATTAATTGAAGGGGCCCCCAACGACTGGAATCTTCCAAATACAGATCATAACGACTGCTATTATTATAATTGAGCTGCCCGATATCGCAACCGTATTTTGTAGGTATACCAATCTATTCGACAGTGCCTTACTCTCCCCCAAGCTTCGTGCCTTTTCGATTATCTCGTGAAAATCGTTCCCCCATTTTCAACGTTTGGGTATGCGTATTCCCATTACCATTAACTCCATGCAGGGTTTCGGTCGTATCGATTATCTTTTTTATATATTCTTTTTTATATGAGTTGGCGTTGCCGCCCAGCTCATCGCGTGTTCGATCCCGCAGTTCTCTAACTGATTTCGTCGTGACGTGACGCCTCTGATACCCAAAAAAAAATGTTTTCCCTTGTGTGTTTGTTCGCCTCCTTCTTTCGTTTCCTGTTCAGGAAACTGTCTCCACTCCCTACGATTATCGAGGTAAGTCCGATCAGTTCGTTTTTCGAAAAAAAAAAAAAAAAATTTTTTAATAACCCAATTGAGCCTTAGCAACAATATTGCTAACTCCTCTCTTACTTCCTTTTTCTTGCTGCTTTTATAATTTATTTAATCCTACGTCTAGGAGTGTCCTGTAGTTCAAGTTTTTTCATATGGTCTGACGCCGCGAACCACCCTTGATGGTTCTATATATCATTTCTGGAGAGAGCGCGTCGCTGATGTGAGTATCACTCCCTTCTTTTCTTTTGGTCCATTGACATTATCTTATTGTGCTTTATGTTTTAGTACGAACGGTTACTTGTGCGCCATCCAAGGAAAATTCGCCATTTTTCGCCTCATGGTTCCTATGGCTGTCAGCTGTGGTGCGAACACTTGCTCGTAAGTATCACATTCCTGCAATACTCTCCTTCTCTTACATCGAACAAGTTTCCATGTCATATTACTATATTTTTCATCTATCCTTTATTCCAGAATGGCGCCTCGGAACGCACGTGCGCGGGATGGAGTCGTCGTCGATCCGATCGTCAGTGCACGTGGCGGTCGACCTGGTCCGACTGGGACTCCCTGGCCCTGGACTGCTTGTTCGCACCGCCTGAGCTTCCTCGTCCGGATCCTGTCGCTTTTCCGGACATCCTTCCGGGCGGTGTGTGCTGGACTGTTTGTCCGACCTGCCACGACGAGGACTGGGAGGCTGTCGACCGGGGTGTCTGCCCCTCGTGCGGGCTGGAATTCTACCAAACTCCGCCACTTGACGTTCAGGCGCCCATCAATGGTGTCCTCGTGACGCTCACCGATCTGGAGGGCCCCACCTGTTCGTTCTACGTGGGCGAACTTCGGATATTTTCATTTCCTAATCCCAATTATGTACTGTTTTGACACAATATATACTCCATTGTTCGTCCACTATTGTATTTTCCTTGTGCTTGTTACTTTATGTTCCTGTCATTTATATTTTCCAGTAATTTGAGGACTCTAGGGTTCGAATACCAATTTTCTCTAAGTTGCGTTATCCTCCGAGTTTCCCAAATTAGAAATTTCCCACAGCATTTTATTGCCGTTCCCTGTTCTTATTACGTTAATTGTAGAATACGCAATCTTCCTTTTAACTTGGCGACTAACTCGCTTCGTGCTTCCCGGTTACTGCAACTTGGTTTCGGGTAGCCGCTGACTCGGCAGCCTTGGCGTGTCTCTGCCTGAGCTTTTGTACTAATCCTTCTAGCGACGTTCGTCTTCGGACTTCGTCACCTGCTCCGTATGGTAATTAATGCAACATGTGCATTTTTACTCGCGCTCTACTACTCATCTCCCGGGTTCGTCAGTATCTTTCCTGCACTCGGCCTCATCGTTGCAAACGATCTCGCTATGTTCGCCTTCATCCAGGTTATTCTATCCCTAGTCGCCTCCTTCTTTCAAGGACCAGCTGGCGTTGTGGTAAGTTGCTTATCATTTTTTCCATAGAACAATCTGTACAACCCCTTTTTATCTTTTAACTCCTTTTTTTTTATTTTCTAATTCCTCTTTTTTCTTTTCCTTAGGATGATTCCTTCACCCTCCACACGGGGTGCCACACGGAGGATTGGGATACCCCTCCCGACGCGCCTCCGTGCCTGGTCTGTCGCGGATGGATAGACCAGCCGTCCCCTTACATTCTTGACGGCGTTATCAACGGTTTCCGGGTCCAGGTGTTTTACCTGCCCCATTGCTATCTCGCAGTGTACGTCGGGGACACCCAGGTGTTCCTCACTCACGACGTCTAGCTGATACGTAAGTGTTAATTTTTTATTGTTTCGACATAAATGAACAATTATACCTTTTAGATGTTTTTTTTGATATTTCTCTGTTAATTTCCAGGAATGGACTTAGAACTATTACCATCCAATTCCAATGGTCATGGATAGTACCATCATGGTGGCAGCCTTAAGGAATTTCTATTGAAGAAGATGAATTTATTGCATGGAGGAAAAAAAATCGAATTCGCTATTGTTATACTAAATAGTTGATGTAGCAGTTTTATACAATATAGTTCGAAATGTGTGTACGTTAGTATACTAAAAAACTTTGCCTGTTTGATTTGTCTTACGAAAATTCTGACATAGTTAGGGAAATAATTATTCTTCTAAATCAATAACCTAGATATGTTATAATGAGAGGTGATATGAAATAAACTCGAGATTATAAGTGAAATTTGTCATACTACATTGTTTTATTGCTATACCATAGATTCCGGTGTTTTTATATTTTTAAATGTATATGTTTATTCACGATCCTGTTTGAAAGCTATTTAAAGCCTCGCAATTAAGCAAATTATAGTAACCTAAGCGAATGCTTCACACAATATTCGTACGCTTGATTATTTTGTTCATTCCTATCTGGCAAGCGATTACATTTTGCACCACTTCTTTACCTTAATTCTTAATTTGAATACCACAAGCGTAAAACCTCATGACTGTTTTCGTTCCAAATTTGCGAACCTGAATTTACTATTGTTTATATTTTTTCATAGCAACCATTGTTTACCTCCCTAGCGACCGTTGCCTCGGAAGCCGGAAATCAGTTTTAAGTCATACTCGATGGCCAAGGCCCTGAATTGTTATTTTTTCATAGTAACCGTTGTTTATTTCCTTAGCAACCGTTGATAAGGTGTGTACTTTTTCGTTTCTTCCGTCCGTGATAACTCTCGAAGGGATGGTTCGATCGTCTTGGAATTTTGCACAGGTTAATCGCGGCAAAATCTCGGCCGAGTTCAATTCCTACATCAAACAATTTCAGCAAAATCCGTTGGGTAAAAACGGTTGTTTTTCCTACGCTGAATGGTTTAAAATATACTTCAGATATGATAGCCACTCATCTGACTGGCTGAATGCGTAACAATACAAAAGAACTCTATTGTTTGTTTGCAACAATGTAAAATAGCTAAAAGATCGCATTGCCATAGTCAAATGCTCCGTTTTCCGGTGTTTGTGCTCTGCGCATGCGCTACGCGCTGTGCGTGTGAGTGCGAGGCGCAGCGTACGGAACGTCCGCGGTGGAGTCCGCGTGTGTGCCCCGCGCATGCGCTACGCACTGTGCGTACATGCGTGGTGCGTGGAGTGTGCGGCATCCGCGGGTGGAGTCCGCGGGGGGGGGCGTGTGGGCCCTTTCCCTACTTGTCTGGGCGCGCTGTTCCTGCAGTGTGCGCGGGCCCTCAAGTTTTTAGCCTTTTCCTAACCTGCAACCCCGCCGCGGTGTAGCATTTACCTGTTGATTATTGTGAGTATTGATCTGTGCTACTCGTGAATCAATATTTTATTTCTAGTCGAAAGGTTTAATTAGTGGTTGTTTTCTATCTATCCCACAGCTGGCTATGTTGTTACATGGCTCAAATGAATCTTCTTGTTGGACCATCATTGGGAAGTAACATTATCCTTCTGATGACCGAGACTGGGTAAACTAATTTTTTATTTGAATCCAGTTTACCAAGATAAGCTGTATTAATCCTTTCTTATTTCAAAATCTAGGTTTATACTAAAAGACAATTTTTCCTTTTTTTTTTGTTACTATAGCTATGGTATCCTGATTAGTATGTCAAAGGGGTGTTGACTTTCTGGCATGTATCGTACCAAAAATTTGTGCACGCCATGATAATGTTCAATTTTTAATTGGTGGTGATGGTCCTAAAATGTGGCTCATAAAGGGAATAAGAGAGAGAAATCTATTGCAGCATAGAGTTACGCTTCTAGGAAGTTTAGAACGTTCCCAAGTGAAGCATGTACTGAACAAAAGTCACATTTTCCTCAATACTAGTCTTACCGAAGCTTATTGCATGGCAGTTGTTGAAGCTGCATCTTGTGGGTAAAGTATACAAAAACCATTATTTAACCTTATCCAACAGTAAAGAATACTATTATGATTTTTAAAACTTATACTTATTTATTATATACAATTGCCTGAAGTAATTTAAATTGTTTCCGTTCGAATTTCCATCTTCGGTTCTAAATCAAATATTTCAAGTATCAAGGCATTTTCTCATATCATTGATGTACTTCTCAATTGGTATCTAATAAAAATGTATTCGTCGTTTTAGTTTACAAGTTGTTTCTACCAAAGTTGGAGGAGTTCCAGAAGTCCTACCACCAGGTTTAACTTACCTAGTCGAACCAAATGTTCCTGTTTTAATTGAAGATTTAGAGCAAGCTATATCAGATTATAAAGCAGGTAGAGTAGTTTGTCCTCTAACAGTGTATAGAAAAATCGGTTCATTTTATAATTGGCACAATGTAACCAGAAGGACAGAAATAGTTTATAACAGTGTTAGAAATAAAGAAAGAAGAGACTTGGGAATATATACACATTGTTCTTCTATTTTTGGGATATTTTGTACCTCGCAAGGTTAGTAAATTCCCTGATCACGTTATTCAAGTAAATTCCCTAGCAACAAATATTTCCAATGATATAAAATTGATTTAATTTCTTTAGTATATAGATATTGCAAAAGACTACGGCTATATCACCACGTTGGAAGCCAAGGAACCCGAACAACCAAAAAAACTTCAATGAGTCTTATGTAGCTTAACATTCCGTTTGTAGTACAAGAATTTTCATTGAAAGTAGAAAATAAGCACAATTGCAACCCGGAAGATAATTAATTCTAAGATCGCAAACGTTCTAGTTTCTGTGCAGATTATCGTGAAGATAATATTGTAAATATGAAAAATACTTGACTAAATCCCTTCTAGCCAATCGAAGTACACTCATATTTACGTACTTTGTTGTGTTCATTTGTGAAAAAAGAAAAATCAATATTTTTACATCTATGAAATAGATTGCACATACATATGAAATATTTTTTGAATAATTTTTACTACAATAAGATTTTTATTTCATACTAACTTCAGCTCCTCTTTGGCTAACTTATTAATGTGAAAACTGAAAAGTGTCTAGTATTTCAGAAAGTTAAGATAGATGTTTCAATTAACATAAGTCCTTTACAGTCACGTTTACAAGTTTCAAGTTCCAAACCAGTATTCCAGTCCTTTTACTCTACTATGAGAATATGATACATCGATGGACTTAAATTTTACCTTTTTCATATAATACCTTCATTGATATTTTTTACAATAATTCCTATTTATTATGTGTAATTATATTCCAAGTAAAAACCTAAAGTCTAAGCTTCATGTAAATTATGTAGAAAACATTCGTGGATGTTTGTACTTTCATTCCCGTTGATGTCTAAATATGTGGTATTTACATATTATTGTTGAAGGATCATTGATGATGATCGTAGGTGACAATAAAAATATTGTGTTTTGTACTACCTATATATTAACTACAAGGTTTATCCTCATGCGCAATACTTAAATGTGTTGTTATGTTTAATTTATAGAAAAAGGTGTAATAATTGAAGAATAAAAAGATATTTGAGAAGATACTAATTGAATTTTGAAGTAAAATAAAAAAATCTCAATATAATGAAGAGACCCGATCGAAAATGTAATGTTTAATTTGCCATATTGCAAGTTACATTTTGTAATAATATTTATATTTATGATAAAGATAATATTGATACGTTTTTATCCTTATTTTTCCTGTATTAAACATTAATTGATTTACGTTCCTGAGTGATTTTCGAACTGCTGTTTCTTTTTGCTATTATTACCTCTTTATTCTGTGTTCTATTCCAATTTCTGAACCTTACTATTTCAAATATGTACAAGAAGTCTGACTTTTAAAATATTATTTCATCTCCTGGCAGTGGATGAAAATTTGTCTTGCGAATACTCGCTATAAAATCATTGAAGCTGTACCAAAGTCAAATACAGCAGTTTAGCGTGAAAAACATCAATACTATCTGTAGAATGATCGAACTTAGGCATCTGTCCTAACATTGATTGCCAGCTAGGAGGGTACGCAACGTTATGTACAAATTTTGAATATCTAATTCGTTACTTTCAACAAGGCTCCGTTAAGATTTCATAAAGGTAAAAAGAAAAACATGTTCATGATTGTATATATGTATATATGTACATATACATACATACCTTTATATACATATACATATTGTCGATATCTCATATTCACGTCATAAAAAAATCCGCCATAAGGGAAGTTATACATATCTTATAATAGTAAAAGATCGTACGCGCTTTTAGATAACCCAATGGAGGAAGGGTGAAAATAATTAGCATATGATCACTTTCCGTTTATTGAAAAATGAAATTGTATTCAGTTTATTTCATCGCAGTTTAGACATTGTGAAAGAGTATACTAAATTTTCTATCATAATGAGAGTAAAATTAATACCGAGGTATTCGAATCAACAATACAAAACAAAGTTCAGGCAAGTCCAGAAGGTTTAATTTACACCACTCGTATAGGAATTGCCGTGCGAACTATGGTACGCTTATCCGTTGAGCTGCCGTGCGAAACATGGTACGCTTGTCGGTGAATGTGTGTACATCTTGTACTTAATTATATAGAATTTCACCCTGATTATTTGATTTTATTTTATTAATATTATAATTCATCGATACGCTCTTTCGAATATGATTTTTCGATGAATTCATTACTTTCACGAAATTACATTTTCTAGAAAATGTTTATATCGGTCACGGACATTAAAACATCCCGAGCTTTACCCTAATTCATCACATCTATAAATATTTTCTTAATTGCCTGAATGCAAATGTAAGTTGATTTCGTGTAAAAATATGACACTTAGAAAATGAACTGATTGTCTATAGCAGTAATTTTTTTAGAAGCATTAATTTCAGTTTTTAAGAAATTAATAATTTCGAGACAACGAGTATTATTTTCTCTTTGAAAACAAAACGTCAAAGGTATAGTATTTTTCCATACTTGTTTTCATAACGGTGTATGAAACATTTGCGAAGTGATTTGAATACATGTTAATGATTATTAGAACAGGTATTGGATATACGAACTATAGCATCAAAAATTATTTGAGCTCAAAGTATATTAATATTCAAACAAAAAGATGGAGTTCAGGCAAAATGGGAAACTCGTTTGGATTTCAATACTTTTACGTATCGGATGAGATGAATTAAAATAAGCTTGTCTGATGGATTGAGAAAATCTCAACTGACAACGTATTTTTCCTTTTCCTTCGACGTCTATACAATACTTTTTGGAACTTCAAAAAAAATATAATTATCTTCATCGTTCAGCAAAAGAAGATTGAATAAACACTTTGAATTGATTTTTTTGTAAAGAGCAAGAAAAATGGTTTTATACCTTCTCGTACATTTTTATTCTCTGGCATTTAGCCAATGAAGATTTTTTTAAATTTCTGGTTGGAATTAATCATATTTTCGGATTTTTAAAATGTTTGAATGATAGTAGTTGACTTACTTGAAGGTTTATTTGACAAAAAGTTTAGTGAAATCTGTCACCCCTTGATTATTACATATTCCTAGTTGAATTTAAAGATTCTTCACCATATTGACCAGAAACTGATTGATTTCAAATAGAATGAAATGAAACAAATAGAAATTACATTAGCATAAGTATATACTTCTGACTTGACTGAACAAAAAAATGGCAAGAGCTATTATTATCAATTTTTTATTTCTGGTAAAAATGAACAACTACTTTATAATCTTACTTTTAATGTGTAATACATATATATTTGTTTTCTCGTGAAGAGATACATGCTTGTATATTTTTCAATAACTAGATAAATGAACTTCACCAACTGTAGATCAAAACTAGGAATTTGCATGTCCGCACATCTCACAACGTATAACTTTGCTTAATCCGATCAAAATAGAAATTGCCGTGCGGACTATGGTACGCTTATCCGTTGAGCTGCCGTGCAAAACATGGTACGCTTGTCGGTATCACGGCGTTATACATTATCTTATACCATCTTTAATGTTTTACACATTTCATGCCCCCCGTGACCCGTAAAAAAAGAGAGAGATAGAGAGATAAATAAACAGGCTAGAATCCTATTTCCTACATCGAACAAGTGTCAACTATTGTAAATTATTCCCTCTCATCTATTATATCTGTGCCATACTTCACTATCAACCGCTCGTAACTGGGAGCCCATCGCCCTCCGTGAGAAAAGGGAACGTCGTGACCCTTTCCTAAAGTATAGCGGTACAAAGGGTTTCCGCTATTGCCTAAATTGGGTAAGCTTGATTCCCCAAATATTGCTTACCGGTTATTTATTTATTGCTAATGATTACACGAATATCTTCCTACAGCAATCCGAAACTCTTTATAATACTACAACTATTATTTCCTTGCAATCATCTTATAATAATACCAAATTGATAATAACTTAATCCTTTAGTAATAAAAAGACACAATGAATATAGTACGTACTGCTGGTATCTGAGTCAAGAACGTAATGTTTATCCATTATAAGATGATTGTTCAGCAGCTCCCCAAATAGATTCAAAAGGTAGTTGATTCGGTCAACGGACGTTTAAAACACCCAGAACGGTACTCTGAAAAATGTGCCATTCTATTTTTTCTGATGATAGGAGTGGCTTTGCCAATTCTATTGAAAGAAGTCACAGCATAGAAGAAAAAAAATGAGTTCTGAGGTTGAAAATGTTTGTCCGTAAGGATAATATTCTGCTCATTCTTTGTTTTCTCTGTGTACAATTGGGATGAATACAAAGAAAGACTAATTCGTGCATATGTTTGTGAATTAATTTCAACCAACAACTCTCAATGGATACACTATGTGAATTTTTCGGAGGTTCGTGATTAAATGATAATGAAGCTCCATATGAATCATTCGCAAAGTTTATTTTGAAAAATGAATTAAATACATGTATATGTACCTATGAATAGTCACTATTTTCTTCTTCAAGAATACAATAAGCATCCTTTGAAAATAGGAGTGTGAGCATTAAAATTGGTCTACAAATCCATTAAAAGGTTAATTGACGAATCACAAACTTCCACGGCTACAGATCCATATACAAAAATATGCCAAGTCCACACCCCTCTACGCAACATACTTCTCTGACGAGTATAAGAAGATTCTATAATCGTGCATGTCTAAATAATTTGTTAAAATATTATTTGGTAATCTAAGTACCCAAACAGTTTATATTTCAATTATAAATGAATCAATAATTTCCTAACCAAAAAAGATTATCATGCAAGTATGGAAGGGGGTGGTGATTTTATTCTTTCTCAAATTTTGTTTCATCTTTTCTTCGTCTTAATCAAACATCATCTTCCTTTTATTTTTTTATTTACAAGATGAAGATTTCTCTAAACTCTTGCTTTGATATGACCATTTACTTCCATTCAAAGATATAAGTCTCTACAAATTGAAGTTAGCCGGGTAATGCAGATCTTGATCATAATGATTAGACCCAGTTTTAAAATTACGTAGCTGATTGCCTATAACTCTTTGTGCTCATAAGCTCCTTACTACACATGGCGCGCGTGGTTTTTTGTACGCGTTTGACTGACAGTAATGTGAACCAGGTTGATGTACTCTCTGGCGGCATATCTTGCACGTCCCAAATTGGTTATATACGGGTTACCTAAATCTACTTGCAGACAAGCCTTGTTCTCTTTGATCCGGAGTAATGACTTTTCCAAGTTTTTCTTACGTCTGTCATGAACCATATTTAGGCTATATATATGAATCTGATTGTTAGATGAATCAAGCTTCCAATGAAAATATGCCTGTAGTTTCATGCACTTTCAATATCACAGGCGTAATTTGACACATCCTTATATTGTAACATACACTTCCTAATGCTAAACTGATGTAACGTGCATACTTGAAGTCAATGTTATTCTGTCAATGCCGCTGATACTGAGACTAGCCCCTCCTTTCCCTTTCGTATAGTAACAGGTTATATCTCCTTGCTAGAGCTACCATAGAAACCAAGTGTGCCGTTATGGATAATTTGGGTGTGTTCGTTTGAGAATGGTCCTACGAGCCCAGGACTATTGATCTGTTGGCTTGGTAACTGCTTCCGCCTGGTGCAATTACCTCTGATAGTTGGCAGGAAATTGTGCGACTACCTGAAACTGTTTTAGCATGTCAGAGTTCTAATATAAATTTAACCTCATGTGTACTATTGTCAAGAATGTCAACATTTTCCTATTTGCTTCCTTACTGATCATCAAAATACAACTACAACTCTCATGTCCTGATTGTAGTCTTTGTGGTCTTTTCATTGTAGATCATAGGCATTTCACTGACATTAATTGTGTGTTACCTTCCCTGATGATTTCCAATATTGTCAGGCACCTCTGGCGTAGCCATCACCATGCTTCCTGGAGCGGCACAGGAAAATGTTAATCTCCTTATTCTGTTGACTTGTAAAAATTGAAGTTGAGGTGTACAATTGTCACTGAAGGACGAGATGGCTGCGACCTCCCTACTATTTTCCTGTAGTAGTCAGCTGCAGTGTGCCTATAAAAATCCATATTTCCTAACCAAGTGTCGAGTTCCTATGTGTTTTTGCCAAAATAGAACTACTTATCTGACAACGTGGTAGATATTGCTGATGGGCTCTGCTTGCTCCCGCATTCCCCTAGATACTCGCACGACTCATAACTTTTCTTCTTTGAAGTAGATAATTAGAGTTTTCCAACACCGCAACTTTGCAGGTTGGAAAAAGTCCACAACTTAAGGCTGCGCGTGCACTGCAGAGCTCTTGCTCCACGGTCCGCAGTCCTATCTAGAGTGGCGACTCGCTCCACACGTCCGAGCGTATACCTTCATTTTCGTCTGATAGAGGCGCGTGCGCGCTCTCCACGCCCCTCAACATGGTCCGTACCTTGCAGTGGCTGCGCATTGCGCCCCGTGCATGCGCCGCGCGTTGTTGTACGACTTCTACTGTTCTGGTCCTTTTTTTCTTTTCTCTTCCCCAATTTATCAACATCTCGCCTCTTTTGAAATTCTCCTTTTACAATTCTTTTGGCCTTCCGAATTCCCTGAAGTTACCAAATCTTCTCACTCCTTAGTCCCTGAGTTTTCCACTTTTTTCTGAACTTCTTTTAAATCCTTTCAAGCTTCCGAATTCCCCAATTTGCCACATTCACAAATCTTTCAAATTCCCAAACTTATCAAATTCTCGAATTTGTCAAAATTCCTGAGTTTTCCGAATCTATCGAATTTTGCCGGAACTTCCAAACTTGCCGAAATCTTCGAATTTTTTTAAAAAAAATTTTCCACCTGTCGAAGCTTCCAAATTTGTTAAATTTTCTTTATTTGTCCGAGTTCCAAATTTGTCGAGACTTTCGGACTTGTCGAACTTTTTGAGTTGGGATTTTTGATTTTATTAAAATTTCCAAACTTGTCAGAATTTCCAGGTTTGTCACAATTTTTGGACTTTTTGAATCTTCCAGACTTCCCAAGTTTCCCAACTTCTCCAAATTTTCGAGTCTTTTGAATTTTTGTTTTTCACAATTCTCAATTCTTCCAAATCTTTTAAATTTTTCGGGATTTCCAGGTTTTTCAAAGTCTTTAAGATTCCCAATTTTCCAACAATTTTCAAAATTCCTAAATTTACCAAAACTTCCAAATCTCTCGAAACTTCAGAATTTCAAAATTTTCCAAAATCTTCGGAATTCAAAATTCATTTTCATTTTCTAAATTCTTAAATTTTCCAAAATCTTCAAAATTCTCAAATTCCAAAATTATCAAATTTTCCGAAAATTTTTAAATTTCCCAATGTTCCCAAATTCCTCAACTTCCAATCTCCGAAAAAAAATTTCAATTTTCCTGTTGAAATGTAAAATTCAAACCTGTTAAAATCCCCAAAATTTTCAATTCTTCTAAATTTCCCAAATTCCCAAATTCTTCAGTTCTTCTGAGTTTTTCAAATTTTCCGTTTTTCACAATTCTTGATTTCTCTAAATTAGAAACCTCATAAATCCTTGAATTTTCAGATTTTCAAAATCCTCAAATTTTTGAATTCCCACATCCTTTCATCTTAATTTCCTTAGAATTCACGAGTTTCCTTGAATTTCCTACGGTCTCAATTGTTCTTGACACTTTTGATTTTTAGAACGGTCTCACGTGTTCCCTAAATTTCCAATTCCTCAGAAATTTAGTTCTCGGATCCGTCAAGGCTTCCAAATTTGTCCATAGTTTCTAATGATCACTAAATTTCTAACTTTTTCAAGTCTCGAAAAGGAAATTAGTGCTTCATAGATCCTACCTCGTAGTTTATAGCTGGATGAATGTAGATAGGGTGAGATTTATATGGGTAGAGGGTAGACGATGACATGATTCTATGGTTCAAAATAGTCAATTCCGTTGATAAAGCTGTCATACGCTTCGACACTTGCTTCCAACTATATTTGAATGTATGCGGTTGATAAATGTTACGTGAGTATTTTAGACTAACTTTAAGTTTTGAATAGTTGCTGGATAGTGTAACTCCGTTAGGTCAACAAAACCCTATGACCGCCTTACAAGCTCAAGTATCAATAACTCAAGATTACTTAAATGAAAAAGATGTCGGTGCCTGCTAGTTCCTTCTAATACATATACGATTTTTACGCGAATTATAAGACTGTAGAGTTTGGTTGCAAAATAAATTACTTGTAAAAATAAGTGCGTCTAAACGATTATGGCAAAAAAAAATCGTGAAAGTGGTAATGGAGGTATGACCTAAACCGCAAACTCCGAATCTTACGAAATTGTTAGAATTCCTCCGAATTCCTCCGAGGTTTAAACTCTCCTAATGTTTCCAATTTTTTCTTTCCGAACCTTAACGTTTTCAATCCCCACTGTCCGTGATACAAAATTTCACAATTCCCAATTTCCCCAAAATATAACCGAAATTTATTTTCTCTGAATTGGCCCTTAAGTCTCGACCCCTTTACACCATAATAAACCTAAAAATTCCTAATCTCAAAAAATTCATGAATTTCATAAATAATGGCCAATAATAATAATTAAATCATAAAAGAGCCTGGTTTCGTACTAGGGTAACCTCGTGACTAAGTACGCTTTAGGTCTCCTCATGTTAAAATCGGCTAATTCCTACGTCGAATAACCGCTAAAAGTTTATTCCTATCTCTTCCCAGGTACTCGATATCTTCAGTGACAATGGCCAGCGAGTTCGTATTCTTCCACCATGGCATGAGTCTGGATCGTGCGATCGACCTCATCCATAATCCGACGGAAAAATTTTCCCGTTACCATGTCCACGTCGTAAGCGCTTGCATAACTTTCTTCGTGCCTTTTTCCTTTAGGTCCCATGGTAGCGGCGCAGAGCTTTGTTAATGCTTGTGTTGTCCTTTTTCCTTCTACCAGATTTACTGCTTGTGGCTCTCCAACGGCCAATGATTTGTCACTAACCTCTCTTTCGCTTTATTTAATCATTATCTCTTTCCAGGAACCAGTTTCTTCGTTCGTTGTTCGCCGTTCTTCGTTCCGCTGAGCGAAATGTTCAGCTCACGGCCACGTATATGTAACGTATACGTACCTGTACATATTTATGTTGGGGTCGACTGTTCGCCCATATATATGTACCTTGTCTACATATACATTGGTGATACATGCTGCCTGCTTTAATTTTCGATATTTATTTATTCTTTCTTTTGTAGTTCCGTGATGTATTCCCTCATAACACCGAGTACCAGGAGGCCTGGAAACGGACGAAGTATTCGCCTTCGGCCAGAAGGTCTTTCGTCCCCCAGTTCTTCCGCCCTTCTGGTGCAGCGGGCGTACACCTGTACTGCCCCTGCCGAGGTGTACGGCTTGTCGGTGACCACAACGCTTTTGAAGCCTCCTTAAATGTAAGTTCCTTTTTCCCTTTTTTTTTTCTCTTCTGTCTCCCGTGTTATATTTGTATTTCTCTGTTCGCAGCTCTCTGCGCCTGCTTCTGTACAACTCACCGACATCGAGTCGGAGTTCCAGATCAGGGAGGTGTACCGGCAGCTGCATGGCCATATCACTTCCTTGTACGAATCCGTTCCGCTTGGACTGGTGAATGGCCATGCCACAACCTATGAGCTCTCCCAGTGTTTACTTCCGTTGTACCGGATGAACATTCCCCCTGCCGAGATGAAGTTTTCCCCTGTATTGTCCAGACTTCCTCTCCACATTAATCCTTCCTTTAACACCTCCCTAATTCTGAGTCCCGGGGTTAATGAGGAAAGCCTGTACGATGCCGGCAGATTTTCTTTCTCTCCCATTCATCCTGAGGATGGCTACCTGGATAGTGCCAACCTCATTTTAGCGGGAGGGGAAGGAATCTGTAAGCTGTGGATGTTCATCGATCCTCAAAGTACGAAGTCGTTTACGAGGTATGCGACCGAGACCGTTTTGGGTGCACCACTTCCACTACCCTTTGTTGGGGAGTTCCAGGCTGGCTGTTCCGATGTCTTTATGCATAAAACAGTTTCCTTCAGTCCGGAACATATCCAACAGAGTGGCGCCCATTATCGGGTCGTTTCGCAACGTCGTAACGACCTTATGTATGTAGCCCCACGGACCCTGCATGAGGTCATCAACTTTGACCGTAATTTCGCCACTGCTATCAACGTTGGTGGTCATGCATGGAATGTCCTGAACGAGGCCTTCAATCCCTGTGGCTGTCCGAACTGTCAGTGCGCAGACCTCCCGTCCAACGTCCGTGGTTCCTTCAAGGTTTCCTCCTCTGTCAACCGCGTGTACGAATGTCCTTTCCCTGGCTGTACCTATATCTCTCCCACTCAACCTCCTTACCTTCAGCACCTTTCCCTTCACTCCAGTGATCCCGTCGTTATCAATCCTTATTCCTGTGCTCTCTGTGGCAGGGGGTATAAACACAGCTCTGGGTTGCGCCGGCACCGGAGACTTACACATCAGCGGCCGGTCATGCCTCGTACTGCTCGGAGAATCGCATCGCCACCCTCAACCCTTGTGGCGTGTCCCTTCTGTGGTAGGGAATATCGGAAGGATACCCTCGCACGGCACAAGTCGACGTGCAAATCAAGTCCCTTGCACTCGATAAATGTCGCGCGACGCGTAATCCCAGATATAGGGAATGAGGAGGTCGATAGCGATTAACGCGTACCGGGTTTGTGTATATAATTAGTTAACTTGGGACTTCCGCGTTATTGTTTAGATGTAGTCTATCTCTAAGTATTATGTACATACGTTCCTCCTAGTATCTAAGTATATCATTCGGTATAGTTACTTGGCAACGTTGGCTGTGAATATCTATAACAAATGAATGTTTATAACGATAAGTTTTGAGTTTTTAACAACCCAATTCCCTTGTTGGATGTTTATTGTGAAGACCAGGTCGGAACCGTGTTTATAAAATAGATCTGGTTACCGACTGGGTGATGCATCGATCCATAGAGAAAATGTATAGCGCATAGAACAATAGATCGTGCTCCCGGCGGATCAGCGTCATATGACGAATATCCGATGCGCGCGCAAATCATTGATTTTGCGGGAAGATCTCCCACGCCGTAACAGCGCATTCGCGCGCTTTTGTATATAGCGAATAAGTGCGAGTGAGAGAAGAGATACCTCTCTCTCCAACTCATTGTCACCCTATGTCAATCTCCAGTATAAATAGCCTTGCGAGCGAGCAACATTTATCATTACACTGGTAGCGATCGGACGAGCGAAAGCCCTGCCCGAACTGGAATTGGCATGGGTATATCTATGTATACAACCTAATAAATGCCTCTTAGAATTTGAAATCCATCTTTTTTATTTGAAACTGTATTCCCATTTGAATCTATTTATAGTAGCTTTTAATACACTTAAAAGTACCTAAGAATCTCTTCGTAGCTGAACTTAGAAATAGTTCAAATTAACGTGGGTACAATTGAAAAGAATATTTCACTTCATCTGATTATATTAATTGATGATCAATACCAAGACACTCAGAGATTTATTGTACTTATAAATTCTCTCTTAAACAAGTTTTAAAGTAAACTCACAAAATCTCAATATTTGAATTTCATCTTAATTTTCAATGCATAAAATTAAGACAATTCAATACTGCACCACCATCACACATTTCAAATATTCATAAAATCTGAGACTGGGTTGCGTTGTGCTTCCTGGTGAAGATATCATAGATTTAAAGTATCTGTCTGGGTTGTAGTGCGCTTCTTGGGAGATTACGGAGACCCACTCATAACATCGACATTTCCTTATTATCATCCGGACCAACGACTGTGCGAGAGTGAACTGTGTTGAACTTTCCGATAATCAAATCGTTGGATTCCTACTATACTAACTGAGATTGATAGCTCTGATTGCAGTGCGCTTTTGGAGTATCATTCTCAATAACTCCCATGCACTATTTCATTCAATCTGAGACCGGGTCGCAGTGCGCTCCTTGGTAAAGACTATCGTAAATAGCATTTGTTGTCTGGGTCGTATTGCACTTCTCAGAAACCAGTCTATCTACTCGTATTGGCCACCATTGGAAGGATAAAAAGAACTTCAAATAATACCGTGCAATCCTGACCCGTTGCAACTGGCGACCGTGACACTCCTTCAATAAAAACAATCTGAGTAAAATTAAAAATGGCACCGACAAGGAAATTGGATGCGCATGAACAGTTCAAAAACTCACAGAGAAAATTAATTTAGATAAATTATCCGAAAAAGAGAAACAAAATTCAGCTTGGAAAACAGCGCTTAATGATGAATTAGTTGAATTATATGTTACACAAGAAGCATGTAAAAGTAAGTGCGAGATATCAGCACAGAAAAATGCTAGTTTGGAAAAAGAGGAAAGTACATTAGAAGAGGAACTGAATAAGGTAAATAAAAAAGACGCTGGAAAAACTTATTAAGGAACACACACATATTTCTAAGATTCTAATTCCAAAATCCGAAAAATCCTCAAATTCCCTAGTAAGGTCGATTTCTTCTGCGCTGGAAAGTAATCGATTTCCAGAAATTCGCTTCCATGTTTGGACAAAAAATCAAATTAGGTATTAGTTTTACTGTGACTTAACGTTTCTCTCCGGGTATTTCTATATCGAACGAATTATTGGATCGAAATTTTGCTCGGTGCTTGCCTACCGCTGTTGCCTCGTGGTGTGCTGTCGATGCACATTCCAGCGCGCTCCGTCGCCGCGTCCCGTACAGGAGTAGTCCCAGTAACGGCCATTCTCAGTCCTGACATTGTTGCCAAATCTTCGTTCATAATTTGAGTCCGCTAATGGCCTGCCCGATCCGCGCGTTGCTCCGCGGCGTGCTGATATCGCGGATTTTATGGTTCTTCAAATTGTTCCGGTGCTTTCCCGCGAATTCCCGTGCGTTTTATTATAACATATGTCCTAACCCCAGATCCTTAATTCCTCCTAATGGGAGAGATTGTATACCTTTATATGCCGTTTATGTTATGATTATAATTTTCTGTTTTCTGTTTAACCAAATGGCGCCTCTCCGGACGTACTCAAAATTAGGTTTTCGTTCTGATTTCAGCCGTCACCCGACGTTCCCATGGTCAAATTGCCATCGTGGTTATTATTCTTATTTTTATAATTCATTCCGGATCTCTTACATTTATCGCGAAGAATTTATTGTAACTTTACGTTCACGGTTTACCTGCATTATCTGCTTACTTATCAAAAACCTCGCGACGCCCCTTCTCAGCTTCTAGCTTTCTAATTGGCTGCCCCGTTGTGAAACTTCAGCATTATGATCCCTCCGCGTTCGACTTTGCCGGTGGTAGGGACCTTTGCCAAAGCCTTTAAATAATGCTGCAAATGGGTGCTCGGACTACTTTGTCGCCGACCTGTTTGTCTGCTCTACTTTCTCCACTCGCCCGGACCAACTCCCTGTCGACGTGAGTTAAGATTTTGTTGCAAAGATTTTTCTTTTCATTTGTGACTTATGTCTTTCCATCGACCATCTATCTAGGCTATGTCTCCGTCTGGCTTATCCGATGCTGACTTCCCGCGGGATGCCGTCGTACAAGGTTCTCGCCTTCGGCCCAACTCTCGTCGCCCACGGCACGATGGTGCTCCGCAGCGGTCGCCTTCCTTTGGTGACCCCCGGCGTGCGAGGTCCATGTATGTCGGACCGCAGTTTCGTCGTCCTGAGGTATTCAATCCCCGGGAGGTGTATTTTGGCGTTCCTCGCCGCCATCCCGATCATCACTCGTCTGGCTCTTTGGCACCTCGGCGTCGCGCTGTTCCTGATGCTGCTGAAAGATCTTGGCCTGCACGTGCGAATCCTCGTCCTGTCGGCCGATCTGTTGACCGTCCTGGCCGTTGGGCCCAGATGCGTGGTGTCGATGACTCTCGCCGGGTCTCAGCCCCTCCTGCAGCACGCTGCCGACCCAGCCGTCAGCCTCTGTCGCCCCCTCGGACAAACGTGAGTATTCAATTGACTCCTTTTCTTTCTACTTCCATCTATACCGTGCTTGTTATTAGCGTTCGCGTCGGCGTGTTGGTGTCGCCCCTCGAATCTCCGGTGATGTCTGCGGATCGCGTCGTAACCCGGCTGCTGCGTTCGGAGCGCTGGTACATCCTGTTTCCTCGTCCCCCAATCGTTGTCCAAGTGCTACTCCTTCTGTCTCTTGTTTACCCGACTCTAGTTCTCCGCACGTATCTGTCTCATTCGGTGATCGGGTTGTTGATTTAAAGTCATTGCTTAAATCGGGTGTGCTTCGTCCCGATTCGGTCCTCAATGCCGTAGATGCGTTTTCCGCGGCCTTGGACTTCGAACGTACTCCACCGCCAGACGCAAAGAGTCGCCCTCATGACCTAGAGTCTCATACCGGTTCCTCCTCCGAATCGATTGATCCTGATGCCATTCTCGATGATCTCTTTCAATCCTTAAAACCCGCATCGTCCCAGGCTTCTCACTCTCCCTCGGTTCTCTCACTCGATTTTGGTGAATCTTCAACTGTTCTTTCGTCTGATAATAATTGGGGTGATTTTGATGTTTCGCCTTCGGGACCATCGGTTGACGAGGATTACTTATTGCGCACTCCCTCTCCTGTCCATTCTCCTTGTTCTCCTGCACCTACTTCAGTATCCTTCCCTGATCGGGAATCCGACGACCAGCTCTCCGGTTCTACCGCTTTCTCCTTGCCTTCCTTATAACGGTAACTCCCGCTTTTTGTAATATGTATCTCCCGTAATATCAATCTAATTTTGTGCATTCTTCCAGGTTCGAGGTCGTGGGCGCTCCCTGGTTGAGGATCGTCGCTCCGTTGTTCCGGGACGCGATGCTCCTGGTGCTCGCCCTCCTACTGCTCCCCCTACAGATGCGGTTTCTCGTCTCATGGATATTGGGCGTGCCTGCTACCTTTCGGCTCGGTTCCGCCAGATGGAAATTATTGTTGCCGCAGTTGGTGTTTATGGGAATCTCCTTCGTGCAGTGGAAGACCTGCGTGATCGGCTGGAGCTCCTCTTCCGCTGTGAGCCCTTATCCCTGATCATACTGGATATTCGTGCTGCTCTCGGCGTTCCTACCCGCTACGCCCCTTTCTCCATGGGGGAGACATTCGCTCTGGCGTCCGCAGTTGGCGTCGTACTTCCGCCTCACGATGCTTGGGCACACCCAAGGACGGCTCGCAACCCTCAACTCACTGATACTTGTCGTTTTTGGGAATTCTTAGAAGTCAACGTTGCCGCTGCCGTTTCTCCTTACTGTTTGGAGCCCCTCGCCGAATCTCGTTTTATGCGTGTTAACGTTCTTCTCGCAACCTCACGTGGATTTTCACCACGTAATGCTGCCTCGTCTCTACCCATCCTGGCTGGGAACATCGATGGCGCGGCCCCTTCAAGGACGGCTGCAGGTGGCTGCGGTGCTACCGCACCCACACCTGCTCCGCAACCAGGTTCTCGTGCTTTCGCCCGCTTTGCTGAGCGTTTGGCCTCATTAGCTGGGCCCCGTGCTTCCTCAAATATAGCATCGTCCCTGCGAGGGTCCCTTAATCCGGAGGAATTGGATATCCTGAATTTCCTCTTGGAACACCCGAGTACCTCATACTCGGATTTTGAGTCCTTGCCTACTGCCCGCGTTGCTCCAACGGTTGCCTCTTCTGCTAATCCACGGTTACCTGGGCCTTCTACATCTGTGGCCGAACTCGCTGACCCATTTGGAGATTCCTTTGGCCTCGCAGAGCTATTCGAGGAATCGGCTGGTGAGGCTCCTGCTGGGCCCGTTGACGCATCTGCTTCCTCTCAAGAATCCGACTATGGCAGGGCCATAGAAGAAATTTTTACCTGCAAGCTTTGTTGCGGTCTACTATACCCGGAATACCTGCAGTGCGATGAGGGTCACGCGGCTTGTGGAAGATGCGCGCCCGAGCTAATGGGATGCCCCTACTGTCGAGGGCAAGAGCCTTACTGGCGAAACCGATCTTTGGAACAGGTCGCCGAGTCTCTCAGCTTCCCTTGTTATCATTCCGATCATGGTTGCAATATGATGGTACCGGCTCGTGACTGGAACGAGCATCGTGACACCTGTTCCTACCGAGTACCTGAACCCGATCGAGCTGACCCCGATGTTGCCGATGCCGACGCTGCGACTGATTTTTTTGACCTTTCTTCCAGCAGTTCATATGATGACGTATTGCCGCTCTTTCAATCATATTAATAATTCGACCTGATGCTTGTAACCGAATTATTTGCTCATTTCAATATTACTATGTAAAGATTTGAATCTGTATTTTTATTCGATGTCCTACCCTTTCCACTCCTTAACTGATCTTTTAATATCAAAATAATGTTATGTTCTGATTTCCATTATCAAATGCTTATTTTTTCGGTCTAATCTCTTCTTGTTTACTTGTTTTCTGTTGCCTTTTGAATTGGGGTATCATATTGCTGAAGATAAGGAAAATCAAATTTTTAGAGCCATATATTTTTCCGGAACTATATCATATCGATACACTGAGAAAGGTTTCGCGACTTGCAACTGCTGATATCATGTTTGTTTATAATCCGCGCTCTAGTATAGTTAATGCGAATGACCGCGATTCATTTGCTGACTCCATTTTTCCCGGGCGTTCTCAACGCCAGTCGGTCATACAACAGGTGCTGACTTGCAATTCTGGCGGAGTTTTTCAACGCTGCTTTATACATTCAATTCATCTTTTCTTGGCTTGATAACCTTGATGTTCGCTTCGTTTTTATGATATTGTTAATAATTTACGACTAACATGTTGGCGTTACGTTTCCCGACCGTTAGGTTTTACCATGACTAAGCATTTTATTTCCCCAAGCGGAGTAAATTCGACGCTGGGTGTGCATGGCTGTTATTCCCAGGTGGAGCATTCTCGACACCGGTTTCTCGAGCGGAGTTACCTCGACGCTGAGTCGTCATATTTCCAAGCGGAGCGTTCTCGACGCTGGACTCTTTTCTTGCACGAATTCATCTACTCCGACACCCGATCGCAGAGTGATGTTAGATAGAATGAATATATACGATGTTCGTGAATCGTTGCCAGGTGGTACGTTTCCACGCCCGCGTTTTTGTTCTCTAAGCGGAGTAGTCTCGACGCTGAGTAATCATATTCCCTGGTGGAGCATTCTCGACACCGGTTTTTTTGAGCGGAGTAACCTCGACGCTGGTTTACTTGATCACGAGTTTATTGTTAGTGACGAATACATAATGCTCGCGATTGCTTCCCAGGTGGAGCGTTCTCAACACCGGTACTTTTCATTTCCAAAGCGGAGCACCCTCAACGCTAGTTTACTTGATCACGAGTTTATTGTTAGTGATGAATGCATAATGCTCGCGATTGCTTCCCAGGTGGAGTGTTCTCAACACCGGTACTTTTGATTTCCAAAGCGGAGGATACTCAATGCCAATCCTCCCGATCATGACAATGTTAGCCATATGAATATATCCAATGACCGCGGATTTTGCTAGGTGGAGTGATCTCAACACCGCTACTTCGTGCCAACTTGGACGTCAGGTCCTTCTGCCATTATTTACTCAAATAGATAACAAAATGAACCGACCGCGAGTTCTTTCCAGGTGGAGCGCTCTCGACACCTGTACTTTTTATTTCCAAAGCGGAGTGACTTCACACTGACTCACGCCGCTCCTCCGAGTAGGCACATTCTTTGCCATTCGTAAAATCGCGCCATAGCGTGTTAGTATGATATCAGCACTGCAATTTCGGTGGCTTGACAAATTGAAAACTACTCCATTTCCAACGATTTGAATTAGAGTTTGTGTCTGGCGATTCAAAATCACGGACCCACGTTAGGGCCGCCAAAAATTTGTGATTTTATCACTTTACCCTTATTATATTTATGCGTGCCCACGTTAGGGCCGCCAAGAAAGATTTATTGGCCGTAATCTTATGGCTCATATGTTTGAGAAAAAAAACGTTGTGAAATTGTACTCGTGACTCTCCGTTCTCGCGTATACCCACGTTAGGGCCGCCAAAAAAAATTTACTTGATACCCGGGGTTGGCAACAGGAATGGAATTCTACCTTGCGCTAGAACAGCAAAAATGACCACGTGAACTCAGGCTCTATATGCCTTCATGTCGGCGGCTCTCAATCAGTTCCTTTATATTTTCGTGGGGAATACATCTCTTGAGCCCGTCTATATGCACTGACTTTGTTTTTTCACCTGCCTTTATTACAGCCGTATGCTTATCATAGTCTATTTCTATTATCTCACACTTAACATATTCTTCCTTATCCATTTTACTTTTCTTGGGCATTTTTAACCAATATACTATCTCTCCCACTCTGAAGTGTCTCGGATTAATATTTCGATCATAATACTCTTTCGATCTGAATTTTGATTGTACTAAATTCATTGCCGCCATAGTCCGAGTTTCCGCGACGTTATAAGCTATATCCGCGAGGTATTCGTCGACAGTCAGCAAATATTCCTTCGGTGGAAAGCTGGACGGTGTTCGCGCGCGCCGACCGTATACTATTTCATGTGGCGAGTAACCCAATGCCTCGTGTACGCTAGTATTATACGAGTGCTGTGCTACTGGAAGAATCTCATCCCATTCCTCATATTCATTTATAATTAATTTAATATACTCTTTTATAACATGGTGCATTCTCTCGATTCCTCCGTTTGATTGCGGGTGATACGCGGTTGTTGTATATTTCTCTATTCTGAACATTCTCGCGAGTTCCTCCAGAACGTAATTCACGAAGTGCGTCCCATTGTCCGTACAGATAACTCCAGGTGGTCCGAAATTGCAAATCACCTTTTCCATAAATGCTTTAGCTACCTCATGGGCGTTTGCGTGACGGACTGCCGTTAGAATGCAGTATTTGCTAAAATTACATTGCATCGTAAGGATGTATAAGTTCCCTGCTTTCGTCTCTCTTAGTGGTCCGCAAAAATCCATTGATAATTTTTCGAAGGGGTAAGATGGGGTATCTGTTATGAGCATGGGAGCTTTATTCTTGTTCCTAACTAACTTGGTTGGTTGGCATTCAGGACAGCTACGCACAAAGCTTACTACATCCATATACATATTTCTCCAATAAAACTCCGCTGCTATTCTCGCATGAGTTTTGCCCATGCCTTTATGGCCCCCGATTGCTGATTCGTGAAATTCCTTAATTAGCCTATACCTGTCTTCTACTTTTGGCAATGGTAAATTATTCGTGAATAATGTTATTGAAATCACTTTCCCTTTAAAGAGTTTATTACATTGCTCGACGAAGTAGCCCCAGTCCGATTGTGTTAACATTGCTAAATCCCTAATAATTCCCACGGTTTTGATTTCGTCCTTCATCAATAATGCCTTGAGGTTCTTTAAGCATGCTACAATATCCAATCGCATTGTTTTATCATCGAAATTATTCCTCACTATTAATCCGAAGACTTTCACGCCGCGACATTCCGACTGAGCTACCTCCCCTATTGCAAAATGCTGATCGCGCAGCTCGTCCGGGTCAATGTATCTTCGTTCTACAAGAGCGACTTGCGGCTCCGTTTCTAATTTCCCGTCTGCCGACAATGTATATACCAAATTGTCATGATGTGCAAATGGTTGTTCTTTCAAAATTCTAACACAATGAAACTGCTCGACATCCCCGGGTGCAATCACCCAAGTCGGTCTCATATGCGTCGGTCGTGCTTCCGCTACCATAAATCGCGCCATATTACCCGTCATTCGGCTTGGCGTTATCTCGGGTACCCAACTGTCATTTCCCCCTATGTCTTGTTCTTCTCTATCGACCGGAGCTAACGTCGCATTCCCTTCCTGTACCCCCTGTTGGTTGATGATATCGTTCACCGATACGTCGTGTCCTTTTTCTATATCCGATCTCTCCCCGTGATGTTCCGAGCTAATTGAAATATCCATTAGTTCGACCTCCGGTTTATCAAATTCATATGGGGTGTAATGGTTCCCTCGTAGATGTAGATGTATATACTCCTTTTCCTTATTAGATTCCACATACAGATATTTAACTTGGCTTGCCCCATAGTGAAAATGTATGCATATATTCTTTTTGTACTCGTGAGCAAAAATGAATATACAATCAACATCTCCGAATTCTGTTGATGACGTTAATATTTTTCGTGCATTTTCGGGGTCTATGCAATGATGCATGGCCGAACTTTGTAGTAACCGATCCCTCAGTTCCCGGGTATTAATTTCTAATTTTAGTGCTTTGATCAATGAGTGAAATAAACAGTTCCCAAATGGTCTAGTAGGAATGTTTGTATCGTGTCGCAAAACCTTGTCCTTTTGTGCGCATACATTGTTTTCGGTATAAATGTTTGACACCGCGTTACGTTTTTCTTGACTCCCCTCTCCCGTCTCTACGTGTTGTGATATACCGGTTGCTACTGATGCATTTTTGTCTCCGGGTGTTATTTCATCAACTTTTGATTTCGTTGTTCCCTCGAATGTTTGCTGGTTGCTCTGATCCTTTTCCTGATTTATATTATCCGACATTATCATATCCACTGTCGAAGCCAGGGAGCCTGTTTCTTCCACCCCGATATTCGCCTCGTTTCTCCATGTCGCTTCTATTGGTGTCTGTATGTTAATCATGTTCTGCTCTGACTTTTCCTCCGTAGTCTCCATGTTTATTGTTGAGGCCAGCACACTTGCTTCTCTCGTTATACTTTGGTTCTTGTTTGTTGTTAATGCATTCGTGTCTTCTCTATCCGAGTTACTCTTATCAGTTAATACCGGTGGCTCTGAGGTCTGTCCTCTCTGGCGTTTGTTTGCGGATGTTTCTTCTAGTTCTTGTATTACTTGTTTGCACCCAGTCTCTGTTACAACTCTCTCGTAATTCTCCCAGCTTCCGTACTGCTTAGCTTTTCTCTTAGCGTAGTGTGCCCATTTTATTGGCCCCGATCCACCAGATGACGTATCTGTTGCCGGCTCGCTAATCCCTATCTCGTCCCCTGTGGAATGTTGCTTCTCTGCCGGTTCTCTTATATTTATCTGGATACCCTTTCCGTTGTCTGTTCCGTCCTTGATGTCTACTATAAACCTCATTTCCTTTCCGGTTTGACTCGTAGCTATCATGTCTCGTAAGCTGCGCGATGCCTCCTTTATTGGTGGGGGAATCTCCATACTTTCTTGATGGGACAAGTGGTGTGAGGTTCGTCTCGCCTCTCCTGCTATTTCCTCCGTTATATCCATGGGTTCGTGCAACTTGGCCGAGTTATCGGGCGTTCGATCTGCGATTAGGGTACGCCTAGAACTCGTTAAACTATCTCTTCGTAAGGGTCTAGTCTCTTCCTCGTCCGTAAGATTCGCCTCTGGTTCATCTGACGTCCCCCCTAAGCTCACCTCGCTCTCCTCTTCCTGAGCCGTCGGTGATCCATAAAATTCCGGAGGAGGTATCCTGTTCCTGTTATATTCCGATGGTAATATGACGTTCTTCTCTGGGGTGCTAGCAGCTTGTATTTCCTGTCGCATGTTGCCACTCTTCCGCATATATGCGAGATGTTTGTCTGTCCTCATTTGACTTATGATCGGATCATCTGTCCCTTCATCCAGCACAGGAGTAGCTACCGGGAATTTCGCCTTCGTCTCGCATCTATTTAGCATTCCCCTTTTTCGCCTGATTACTTTCTGAATTCCCTTTTCGATGGTTTCCGCCTCTGTTTCACTCTCCTTATCTGAGTAGTAAGAAGTCCTCCTCTCTGGTCTCAGATTCCTTGGTGGTTCCCACTCTTCTCCACTACTCTCCTTTTTCTGATGCGCCTTCTTTCGTGCCCCTGGGTTACCTGATCCGTCCGTGTCTGAGGACAAGGGTCTTTTATTGCTTTCCTTATTTTGCGTTTTGGATCGAGTGACAGCCATCTTTATCTGAGCTTGTAAGGTTTCTTCTTTACCGACCTTCTTCCGACTCTGTTTTCCCTCTTTTTCTTGCTTCTCCGCTAATTCGTATAGCTCCGCTTTCGGACGCTCCGGATTCTCCTCGCCTTCCTCTAATACTGGGTTTCTACTCAGCGCGTCAGCATTCTTGTTCTTTGGCCCTGGCCTATATTCTATATCGAATTCATACTTTAGCAGATTTGCTTTCATTCTACCGAACCGTAAATCGGGCTTTTTCGTTGAGTGGAAGTGTTTCAATGGTTCATGATCTGTAACTACCGTAAACTTTCTTCCATAAAGGTAATGGCGAAATTCTTTAATGCCCCACTCTATGGCTAGTAGTTCTCTGTCATAAGTAGAATAACGAAATTCTGGCCCTTTTAGTACCCTTGATGCGTATCCACACGGATGATCTGATCCTAGCTTGCCTTGGCTTAGTACCGCTCCCAATGCGTAATCCGACGCGTCCGTGGTCAGAATGAATGGTTTCGTGAGGTCGGGCGCTATCAAAACAGGTTCTTCACACAAAAGCTTCTTCATTGACTGAAATGCTTCCTCTTCTTCTTTTCCCCAAATAAATTTTTTCTTTTCGTCCTTGAGTTTATTTAATGGATATGAAATTCTTGCAAAATCTTTAATAAACTTCCGATAATATGATGCGAGTCCGCAGAACGATCTGACTTTTCTTGCATTGTGTGGCTTAGGGTACTCCATTACCGCCCTCACTTTCTTGGGGTCCATTTTGATTTTTCCGTTACCTACTATATGTCCCAGAAAAGAAGCTTCTCTTTGTAAAAATTGGCATTTACTGGGTTCGACTGTAAGGTTAGCTTTATCAAGCCTTTCCATCAACTTGCGGAATTTTCTCCCGTGTTCCTCTAGATCCTCCGCGAATACCACTATATCATCCAAATAGACAAACAATTCAACTCCCTGTAATCCTGCTAATGCCAAATCCATTAACCCTTGGAATGTTGCTGGGGCTCCTTTTAGACCCATCCCCATTCTTTTATATTCATAGTTGCCATAAGGTCCTGAGAATGCCGTTTTCTTCGCGTCTTCCTCGTCCATTGGAATCTGATAAAATCCTGATTTCAAGTCAATTGCTGTTATTAGTTTCGCATTCGCTACTGCTTCAATTATTTCATTTGTATTTGGTAATGGGTAACTGTTCCCCACTGTAATTTCATTCAATTGCCTAAAATCCGTAACCAACCTCCATCTTTCCTCTCCGTTCGGACCGGGTTTTTTCTTTACTGCCCACATTGGGCTTGAATACGGGCTTGTTGATTTTTGTACTATATCCGCTTCCATTAATTCGTCAATCATTTCCTGCATTTTCTCCTTCAAAACCTGAGGTGGCCTATAGCGCTTCACCTTGATCGGAACATCTGTTGTTGTTGGAATTTTATGTTTGATTAACGTAGTTGCTTTCAAATTTTCTCCTGGAAGGCCAAATACATGTGCAAAATCTTCGATTATCTCCTTAATATGTGTTATTTCTTCCTCATTGAGGTCCTTCAGAGTTTCCTTATCAAGTCTATCAAAAACTTTCTTTGCCCTCTCTTCCATCTCCTTAGATATTGTCCTACGTACTGTGACGTGTGGCATTTCTCCTGATTCATGTTTCTCCCTGTCCTTTCCTTGTATCTCGTCCTCCTTGAAACTAAACGTCCCCTTTTCAATTGGAAAACCTTCACATTGTTCTAGAGCTATTTCTGGCACCTCTATTTGTATCTCTTCGTCATTTGTATTTATGCAAATGGCCCTAGCCTTTCCTTCCTTATCGCTTTGAGTAATGAAGTTTCCGAATAATATTCCTGGCCCTAAATTCTGTAAGGGCACGAATCCGGCTTCTTCAATTTTATTTGTTCGAAAATATATAACTTGTCTCGTTAGTGGGGGAATAACAAACATTTCCTTTTCCACGAAGGGTACTACCATATTTTCAAATTCTAATTGTCTACATACTCCATTTATTCGTCCTTTGCTCACTACATCCCAACCGAGTAATCCATCTGTATCAATTGGAAAGTCGCTCGGCACGACATGTGCGGTGCACTCTAATCCCTCTAGATCCATAGTAATCGTTCCAATGCTGCAAATTTCCCCTGGCGTGACTCCATTAATTACTACTTTTTTGTCCGTGTCAATTGGATAATACGGATTTACAAAATAGTCCTTTATCAGGGTTATATCTGCACCTGTGTCGACGTAAAATCTCCCAAGTCCTCCGATCAACTTGTCGCACCTCAGTTCCACTATGGGTGGCCGTCTTCCCTGACTCGCAGCTAATCTAATTATGTGCCTTTCAACTTGCTTTTTTGTTCCGAGACTTGTTTGCTTTGCAGCTCGACACCTAGTTCCGGCGCCGAGCATCCTGCGAGTTTAAAGGCCCGTCTGATCGGTTCTGCTGGTTTCCATTATTCCTCGGCTGGTCCATAGAGTTATTGTTATAATTATCATTGTTCCTACGCCCTTGCGGCTGTCCACGGTTATTATAGCTATTACCGTTATTATAATTGTTATTACCATAACCATTACGCTCTTGTGACCGTTCACGATTATTGTAATTACCATTGTCATTATTCCCGTAGTTCCTGCGATCGCGTGATCCGTTCCCATTGTAATTGTTGTTGTTGCCATACGGCCTTCTATTATTACTTTCCCAGCGTCTATCGTATCGTGGGCGCTCCCTATCATTGTTGTTATAGTTCCTTTCTTGATTCCCATCGCGACGGTCAAAGTTCCTAGAGCGGTCCCCGCCGTAATTATCGCGTGGATATCTTTCTTGTCTATTATAGTCTCGTGACCTATTATCGTCGCGGAACCTGCCTCCTCTATCGCTGTTTGAATTATATCTGTTATCTCTATAATCTTGATTACGGTTACTGTTCTACCATTATCTCTCTGATCATTATAATTTCTGTCGTTATTATTGTATCCGTCTCCGTCTCGGAATCTTACATTCTGTCTGTTATCGTAACTGTTCGCGCCGTCATATTGTCTACTAGCCTGGCCTTGACCCCCGCCGCTCAGCTGACTCGCGCTTGCGTTTTCTGCAACCGAAGCGTTCTGATATACTGTCGGCTGTTGTAAGTATAACAGTGGCTGCGTCGCAAGTTGATTGACCGCTTGTACGGTTTGCGTTGAGTTTTGTGCCGCCGGCGACTCTATCTGATCTGCCTGCAATTTCCCGTTTTTTATCAGATTCTCCAACTTGAAACATTCATTGTATACATGTCCTGAACCGTTACAAAATTCACACTTTTTCGACTCATATTTCTTCCTTCTGCATTTATCCTCGCTATGCCCCGCGGTGTTGCAGTATCCGCATCTAACATCTGGTGTTGCCATTGTTCGTCTGACCGTATTCCCAAAATCCTTTCCTAGAAGTAAATCTCGGAGTATCTCCTCTGGGCTTTTCTTATCTTGTTCTACCAACCGCCGCGTACTTGTTTTCTCTTCGAAGTCTGCTGCTACTGCAATAGCATCAGTTAACGTGCGAGGCTGCATGCTTCTAACTTGATGTTCTAATCCGCCCAATAACCCCAATTGAAATTGTTCCGCGGCCTCAATCTCGACTTTGCGTTTATAGTTTATTCGCTGGGAGTCTAACAGTGTGCGATCGCTATCGTAGATGTTCAATATTCGATGAAGTAGCGTCTTTACTCGTAGTCCATAATCTACAGCCGATTCTCCCTCGTCTTGTCTCACTATCTTGAGTTCCGCCATTATTCTGTCTACTCCCCCTCTCCTACTATATTGAGTTGACAATTCCGTCAGCAATTCCTCTACGCTGTTATAATAATTCAATCGCAACTTATATCCGTCACCGACCTTTCCTTTTAACTTGCTTGCTAATGAGAATAAAATTGTCCGCTCGTTGTTTTTACCGACTTGTCTAACTACGTTCCTCAGTGCATCCCTGAATAATGGTAGTGTATCGGGGTTTCCATCGAATTCTGGAATGCTGTTGAAAGCCTGATTCAAGGTAATTCGGATATTTGGTTCGTAATATGACCCGTTTCCTGTCCATTCCCTCGAGCCCGTCATTCTAACATTTTGAGGATCCTCCTCAATCTTCTGCAGACATTCTGCTCCTACTGAGTTATTTCCATTTTGTTCATTCGTCATTTTATTCTCACTGTTTCCTTTGTCCTGCGGCTTAACTTCCCACATGCTATTGTTGCGTATATCTTCCTCCTCTTCCTCCTCCATCAGTTCTTGTTGTCGCCGCTCGCCCCATCTTTCTATAAATTCTCTGTTTGATTCTAGAAGCCTATTCCTTTCTTCATTGAATCTGACCGATACTTTCGATGGTGGATATGTGATAATCGGTTGTTGCCCCTGACGCGGTGGTACTAAGTATCCGTTTTGTTTCCCAGGATTATCTTGGTGTTTTATTGGGCCGTCTCTCTGATACTGCTGAATTTGGTTTCCGCTCAATATTTGCGAATGTATCGTCATGATCTCGACTCCGTCAGTATCGTGATGGTTCATTGTCGGTCTCTGTACTTTTATTTCTCGTTTGGGAGTTGAATGTATTATTTTCTCTTGTTTAATTTTTGATAAATATGCCTGATTGCTGAGAATTCTGTCCTGTCCGTAATTGACTATGTCCAATTGTCCCCCCTTCGGATTCTGTATTTCGTAACCGTTTTTCTGATTTGGATATTGTATTCCGTATCCATATTCCGGCGCTAACTGCGACGTTGGTTCTTGCTTAATTTTTGGTAAATATGCTTGATTGTTCCGTTCATAATTAACTATATCCAGCTGTCCCCCCTGAGATTTTACGTACTCCTGACTATGTCCCGCTTTCGCTCTTGCTATCTCCTCTTTTTCCTCTTTTCCCATCGCAAGTGCCCCTAAGTTTGGAGCGAAATTACGGTATTCAAGGTGTAAATCGACCGGTGTTTCCATTGTATTGTTTGGGTTTGTCTCTTTATTCACATATTCTTCTGGATAATAGTCATCGTCGTTCTGGTTCTGTTCGTTTTCCTGTACAGTTTTAGCCGTTCTTTTGTGGTTTTCCGCGATATTTTGTATCAATATTTTGTGTGCCCGTTCGCGATCTATCACTTCTTGTAACTCTCTAGCTCGCCTACTCTCCTGTTCGCGTTTGCGCTGATCCCGTTTTTCTCGAATTTTATCGCGTATAGTTCCCCTTGATTCTACCAAAAATTCAATGTCTTTTGGTTCTAAGTGATCTGCTTCGTGTGATAATAGATACTCAATTCCTTCAAATGCTTTCAAAAAATCCCGTTCATTGTCGTCGTCAAGTTGAGCTATTCCTATAAGTCCCGCTACCATCATCCATTTCGCTTCTATGGACGGTTGCGCCATAAGCACTCTCAAAACCGCGCTCTGTTTCCCACTTGTATATTCCTCCAAAAGACTTTCGTCAACCGGATCCTTCTCGGGTGTCGTTTTCGGATCAGATTCGGTTATCGCCTGGCGTGTTCGCGTAGGATATACCGTTTTCTTTATTGTACCGTTCCCATGCGGTAGGGTCCCTGGTGGTGGGGGTGGTGGAATATTCCCTTTCGTATCACTTGGGGGAGCATAGTTCTGCGCCCCCTCCTCGATATTAAATTTATCATTAAACATTATTCCTAATCCTTCGAGTTCGTCATGCAACGTATCGGTGTTCTGCTTTGACATCGTGTTTCGCTTAGCTTTACGTTTACGAAGTGATTTTACAATGCCCCGAAAAATTTTGCTTACGTTGCGCTCTGTTACGCTTGAGACTGAAGTTCGACTTCTGGTTCGTTGACCTGTATTATTTACTCAGCAAGTAGTACGGAATATAAGATTGTTTGAATAATTCGCTACTTTCTCGGTTGTCAAATCACTTGTAAAGTTACTATTCCGCGTGCTTCTAAATTCCAGTCGTTCGCGATTCCCACGGGACTAAATGATATAATTTGAATGTACTTACAAAAAGGCGACCAAGAATGTATTGACACGGCTAGCTCTGGTCATCCTTCCTGTCTGGGTGTATATTATTGTTTGCAGTCGTCCTTCCTTTCCTTCCTTCCTGTCTATCTGCTTCGCTGTTGATGTAGATCTGCTTCGCTTTTGGTGTAATCTGCTTCGCTGTTGATGTAATCTGCTTCGCTGTCGTCTTCTTCTTTCCTTTGTCGCAACGCTCACTTTGCGCGGTTGGTTCCGACGCGATTGTGTGAATTCTCCAAAAAAAATTGTCCAAATTCTCGACTCACGATTTAAACACTCTTACACGAAACGAGATCCCAGCTCCTCCACCATGAAATGGGACCTGTAGCGGCGCACGTTAATTCCTGTTACGTGGCGTGGTCCTTTATTAGCTGGGTTCAGATCTCGGCTACGGTATTGACCGTAGGCGTTTTACTCGGTAAGGATCTGTCACGTGTCGAATCAGGTTATCAATAACTCAGTACTCAGGAATTGGATTAGATGTGCCTTTATTCCCTATTCACTTTACTGAGAGAGCTCGTGTGATTATTCCAAATACTAGTATACAATATGAGCGTCGGACTGTCTACCGTCTCCGCGTTACTCGTGTCCGACTGCCGAATGACCCCGAGCGCCTTGAGGCGCTCGTATTTAATCCCTCGTGGGGGTGCCGTCGCAACCCCTTGGTGGCGCGCTCGGTGGGAGGCGGTCAGTCGCCTCCCGCCGTCTCGAGTTACGCTCCGTGCGTCACGATTTCGACATCGTCCTTCTAGAACGTTCCGATATTCGTGGCGTGGCCCCGCGCAATGCGATTCTAATAATCGCGGGGCTAGCCACGTGACAAATTGCACATCTTGAGGAAGACGCTGTCTCCAAATTTGCAAAAGCGCAGATCTATTGATAGATTTATCAGATAAAGAAAGTAAATGACCAAAATATTCCAAGGGCTTTCTCGTACCCATTGAATTTTCATTCAACAGTTTATTTAATTTATTCGCGTTTTCAACATAATGCGATAAAGGAGAAACGTAAACATTAGCAGAAGCTGTGCTACTCAATGGACTCCACACCATCGCGGATGGAACATGTCAACCGACTATGAGCCTCCGGGGAAGATAAAGGGGTCCGAATAATACTAACATGGAACGTACGAAGGTTCCAGTGGTGACGAAAGCAGTGGAGGAGTTTGAAACCTGGAGAAATCAGTTGAGGAACGTGAAGCCTGCGAATGACGACATAAAATAATGAGCGAGTGAAAAGTCGATAAATTTCATGAACAGATTAACGGATCTGACTTGCTAGCTCTGTCAAGAAAGACGACAAAATTGTCGCTACCAATCGCGGGAAAAATATTAGTAGAGTGCCTCAAGCTGATTATAGCACAGAGCCGAGTCAGAGGGTACCCAAGAAATTGAAATACGAGTGTCCCAGTGAGAGAAAGAACGAGTCCTGGATCCGTATCAAAGAATTGGCCGTTAACACTGGGAATCGCGAACAAACGGAAGACCGGGAAATACTGCAAAGCGTGTTATGTGACAGTCGCGTGAATGAAAATGACGTCCCAAGCGGTAGTGATACTGCGCCTAGTGACGAGCATATGAGCAAGATAAACGAACATCTAAGAGTGTCTGGTCTAGAGGGATTAGGAGCGAGAAAGTATCGATCAGCATTCAACGGGCGCAGAATGCATGCTGGGCCAAGCATACGCGACTAATGAAAGCATATGAGAAATTTTTGATCGAGAAGCGTCTGAGAAACGCAGAAAATTTTGACGACGACGAAAATGATTTCGAGGTTGGTAAAATCAACCAGTTACGCGAGTTGCGACTGGGTTTAGTGGGGAGAGTGCGGTCAAGAGTACCGAAGACGCAGGTAGCTGATACACACTCGCGTCCGGCAATAATGCCGTGTGCGCTCACCTGATCACAGGAAATCTGATAGAACGAACGGGCATTGATGACCCAAGCGATCCAGCCGAAATCACTTACAACGGGGTAGTGGGCGGGGACTGAAATTACTTGGGCATAGTGATCGGTGGTAAACTCTTCAGAGCATTGCATGACCCCGGCGCAAGATATACGATGGAGGAAAACGGTGTGATAAGCCATCTGAAGGCCAGGTTGATACTGACAACGACGACGGTGTACAATGCGAACAGGAAGAGGATGAACGTAGCGGGCAAGCTGAAATTGAAGTTGGACGCGGATGGGACAGTCCAAACAATGGGAGTGTTAGCCGCGCATAACCTGGGAATACGACGTGTATATCGGGAAGTATTTTGTAAAATTATTCAAATTTGAAGAGGATGACGGAATTGAATCGTGGGAGGTCGGTCAAAGGATATGAAAATTTTTGAACGCCTCGACCCGAGTGAGCAGGGACGATCATGTGTATGCTGAATGCGCAGGAATTTCGGCCATGAACGGTGAGGGTCAAGAGGAAATCGGAAGAATGATTGATGAATATTAGGTGAAAGAGGTGGGATAAACTAGAGGTAACCACGATGACCAAGAAATTGCGAAGGCCGAAATACGGAACATGTTTGAGCAAGGAGTGATTGAACGATCGAGCAGTGACCAGTGCAGCATGCCAGTCATTGTTAAGGAAGGAATGGGTCGTCACGATTTCGCATAGACTATCGCAATTTGAGTAAAGTAACAAAATGAGATGCGTATCTCATTCCCAGTATTCATATCATTTTGGAGAAATTGCTGAGGGCACCACTTATTACTAGAATCGATTTGAAATCGGCCTACTACCAAACTCAATTGGAAAAGAACAGTGGCAAACACACAGCATTCGAGGTACACGGATCAGGTCTATGCCAATTCAAGAGAATGACCTTTGATGACCTTCCAGCGCCTAATCGATTTGCTATTCGGGGCAGAATTCGAGCCACACGTATTTGGTTGTTCAGACGACTTGATAATCAGGACAGAAACCTTCGAAGATCGCTTATTCTGGCTCGAAAGGGTGTTGAAGAGGCTGCCGGGGGCGAATCTGACAATCAACTGGGGAAAATGCGAGTTTTGTTGTAAACCTATTAAATATTTAGGATATTTGCTCGACGCGGAAGGCCTACGGCTTGACCCGGCGAAGGTTGTACCGATTCTAGAATATCCAGCACCAAAGAACATGAAACAATTGAGACGATTGTTAGGCATGATTGGATGGTACGCGCATTTTATCAAGTACGACGGAAAACTAAAAGTGTCCTTGCTCAAACTGTGGAAAACGGAGACGGTTATGAATGCAGGAACGAGCAGAACGAGTGGTTCACTAGTGCGAAAGTAAGTAATTACGTGCTGCAAACAGTGCTATTTCAGGAGCACGAGGATGGCAAACATCCGATTGTGTTCATCAGTTACGTGCTTACGCCCGCGGAGCATTACATGACGACGGGAGAAGAATGCCTTCCAATCATATGGGCCATACGAAAACTGAGACCGTACATTGGAGGTACGGAATTTCACGTAATAACTGACCACTAGGTGCTTCAGTGACTGCATAATTTGAAGAATCCGACGAACCGGTTGGCAAGATGGTCATCAAATTATAGCAGTGAGATTTCACGATCAACCTCAGAAAGAGCGAGCTTAACAAGGTGCCCGATGCACTGTCTCAAGCATTTGGAGACGAGATGGGAGTGGATTTGCTGAATGTGATGAACGACAGATGGTAGAACAAACGACGGGCGAAGGTTAAAACCCTCCCTTACAAATTCGGAAATTGGAAGGTAGAGAATGACCTGTACACTTATCGTAAGGATAACAAGTCGGATCCGGTAACAAATAGAAAAGAGAATTGGAAGTTAGTGGTGCCGGAAGAGAGAGGAGAACGCGCGATGCGAGATGCGCATGACGAGCCGTCGTTAGGCTATCTCGGAATCGAAAAAACATATGATAGAGTCGCACGCGAGTACTATTGGCCAGGCAACTACCATGAATGCACGCATTTCAAATCCCTATAACAGTACGCGAAACATTATAATCGGGGAAGAAAGTATACAGAGTTTCGCGTGGGAGATATGTTATGGCAGTTAGATCACTAGAATCTGCACAAACGAAGTGGATCGTGAGCGGCTGGCCGCACGCCGCCACTTCATGGAGAGCTGGTCGGCTAAGGAGGCCGAAGAAGTAGAGAGACTGATGCGGCAAGAGATAGCGGACCTGGGCCTCTCAGCGTAAGAAAATTGCGAGCATCTTCCAGCAACCGCGGTTCGAGCGGGTGCTGGAAGAAAAGGTTCGGCTAGCTTTGGAAGAGAACGTTATCGAGGAGATCGGAGCTTTTGTCGAGGCACCGAGACACATTAAAGAACGCTTATGTGCCTCTGCATCTCGGGCACGTACAGCCCCAAGTTGAGCCGTTGAGACTACAACCCAAAATGAGGGGCAGCGGAAGGCAGTGGCTGCGTTAACGGCCGAGGGGCCATGTTCATTCAGGCAGGCAGACCTGCGAGACGAACTGGCGTGATGCCGGAACCACCTCGCCGAGAGAGCCCAGGGCGGAGTACCGAGAATAGACACGTGCCGCACCGCCATTACCGCCGAGGCCAGCTGAGAACGAGAAGTCGAGAGTTGTTAGAATATCAGAAGTACCGAAGAGCGTAACTGCGTAGTCATATCATATCCGTAAACGTGACGTATTCTTTTCTCAGGAATATTAATACTAAGAATGTGATGATAGTTAATAAGGTAGCCGATATAGCCCATATTGGGATCGGGCAGGAACAAGTGTGAGTGTGAGTCAGTTCTAAACAGAGAGTCAAACTGAGCGGACGTTCCCTACTCGTGCTTAACAATAAAGCATAAATATAATATTGAATATCTGTTTCTATTATTCAACGTAGATTCCAATAAGAGTCCAATAATTTTGGCAGTGCGCGTCGCGGCCCCAGTGCACCTTTCCCCTTCTAGTGAAAACGTGCGTCGGCAACCGCGCCAACGCAGCTTGAACGTCGCAAACGACGGGCTTCAGCCCTGGCAAGAGCTTTCCCCTACCACCCCTGCGCGAAGCGAACGAACACATGTGAACGACTCCGTTTGTGTCCCCGCAAGCCGGTCGCCCCGCTCGAAATAGCCCGTGCTCCCGTGATTTAGCCAAGGCACTTCTGGCGCCCGTATATCAATACGGAGTGCCCCGGTTTTGTAGAGTCAGTTCTAGAAACGCGCGCGAGAAAAAAGCGTAACCTGGTGCGAACGGGCACCAGGTTACAATAGAGATCACTATAAACTTGGAAGATTTTGTTCTACATGTAATTTTTCAGTGTTCAGTCCATTTGTCATTCAAATTTGATACTAATTGAACTCATTTTAAGAGGGCTATATATTTTTTTCTGAATTGATGATTCCATCTGGATATCGTATAACTGATACTTATCAAGAAGCCTACGAACGTAATTTTCAGACATTTTATTTTTGGCATAAGTTTTAGGGGCAAGTTGTCTTTGCTCAGGTTATGAATGTTGTCATATTCTTGAATTGACGACTGTTTATTTATCGTTCCATAAGAAACTTTATAGAGTCCATTGTAATAAATATTCCTCCAGTTTTTTCATAGCCTCCTTAATGACAGGTTCAAACGGATACAAATATTTTTAATCCCTACCCAGGCAGCTTCTTGTTATCATCTCAAATCAGTTTCTTGAGTTGGGTTCTACAAATTGAGTTTATCTGGATAAATCTGATTATCCAGATGATATAGATCAATCCGTTTGTTCTGGGTCTATCGAAATTTCTCTTTTGTTTGCTGGTTACATGGCACGATTCCCCAGTAATCCTGGATTCTATCTCGACTACAGTATTGACCGTAAGTATTTTACTCGGTAGGGTTCGGATCTCCAAATAACTTGAGAACTCAGGAATTAATACTTATATGTGTCTTTATTGCTATTCACTTAATTGGAAGAGCTCGTGTAATGAAACCAATACTTGTGTACAATTGAGCGTTGGACTGTCACGTCCTCGCGTACGCGTTACTTGCCGAGGCGTCGATGTCA